>JAPPVO010000031.1:25327525-25406039 GCA_030407325.1 Camellia japonica | reverse complement strand
TCGCCTCGAAACACCTTCTGGTTGCTCTTTAGAGGCTCTGTTTGCAGGGTGTCTTCCAGTGTTTGTTATTGAAACTTACCAAAACACTGCTGGGGGATTCACCAGTGGCCTGCTGGCCATGAAAGGAGCACTGCCGGCCATCAGTGGTGCACTGCCGGCCACTAGTGTGCTATGACACCAAGCTGCAACAAAGTACAAAATAGAGGAAATGGAGGGTCTCCCAAGGGCATGTATGCACTATGCCACCCCAAATCACCTCAAAACATCAAGGGAAAGGCCTAGTCGGATCCACGACCATCAATCACGCATCTCGATGCATGATAGCCAAAGATCCAACTTGTGCAAATCAATATGAAAATGAATGCACAAATAAAGCAAGTAAAGCCTAGAACTCTATCATGAATCATCAAGAGCTTCAGCGACCGAGAATTAAGACACGTTCCATCACTCGGAGTACGAAACACCCCTCGTTCCTCGTGCTCGGATTAACACTTAATCCAAACAATGCAACACATAAGCATAGCAAACATGCAATATGACTTACGTGTGCAAACATACAACTAACTCAATCATGCAACAAGCATATAAGCATGATGTGAGGCAACAACCTTGGACAACATGACAAAATGCAATATGAACATGCAACAACATGTAAGGATCGAGCAAGCATACAACAATATGCAAGACAGGCATGCGACAACATGCAAAGAGATGGACTTAAACTAATGTGGGCAGCTCTCAACTAAGCCCAAATCAGTGGCCATAGTGACGGAATTAAACCATCAAAACACACTCAAGCATGCAAAATGCAAAAGGCTCACCAAAGAGGCCTAAGAGGGCAACTCTCGGGAGTGCTTAAGGAGTGACAAATATGCAAGTGTAACAACACTAGATGCACTGAAATGTGATGATAAACGATGCCAAATCATTTAAACAACACAAAGACAGCATGCATGAGCTAACAAAACACAAAGCTTGCAAAGCCAATTACACTACAGCTATACAAAGCATGAAGGATATGGCTAGGGCAACCCAAAACAGTCCTAGTACATGTTAATATGAGACTAAAACATGCATGGAAGTAAGCCAAAACAAGCTAGCATACAATGCTAAAACATGGGACATGCGAGGCTACAAAAGAGGCAATGCACTACACCTATTGGAACCAATCATGGCATGACTTGGACAACACAAAACAGAGTCACATTATGGTATAACAAGACCAAAAATGCACTGAAGTGATGAGCCAAAGGCTTGTGCTTTATGGCATGCACAAAAGTCAATTCTTGAGGCATAAAGCACAAGCTCTATGAAGCATTCAAGGCATGTCAAATACAAGTGTATGACAACATTTCATGGACTGAAATAGCATATGGAATGAGGGCAAAGCATGCAAACATCACATGTATGGCATGGTAGGGGCCTCAAAACCCAAGACTAGCCTAAGCATTTACACTACAGCTATACAAAGCACGAGTGATATGGCCATGGCAACCTAAAACAGTCCAAGGACAGCCCAAAATAAGCATAAAATCATGTTAGAGCGAAGCCAAAATATGCTAGTATGATTGGTCAAAACATCATGCACAAAGGGCTAGTAAACAAGATTTGTTCTACACCTATATGGAGCATGCAAAGGATGATCAAACCAACTATGGATAGGGTCATAAAATGCCAAATGATGACCAAATACATGCTGAAATGTAAACCAAACAAGCTAACATGACATGGCAAAGCATAGAGCATATGAAGCTAGTTTAGGGGATTTGCACTACAAGTGTATCATGCAAGCATGGAGTGACAAAACCAACCCAAAACAGATTCATGGCATGGTAAAACATCACCAAAAACCCACTGAAATTGACTCAACACAAGCTAAGCACACATGCTACTTTGATGAGCTATGAATAGAGTTACACTACACATACTAGATGCATGCAAAATATGACCAAACCAGCCATGGACAGGGCCAAGGCAGGTCCTAAAAGTCACAAAAATAGGCCTGAACCAAGCCTCAAAAATGCATAGAGGGATGGTCCTTTGGAAGGCCAAAAATGCAAGCAAAGAGGAACTAAAAGAGAGGGGGCCACCCCCTCTGATTGAGGACCTCAAAACCACACCTTTACCACTAAAAATCCACTGGATTTCAGTGGTAAGGAGGCCAAACCAAGGCTAGCTCAGAGGCCTCAAGGAATGGCTTGAAACAAAACCAAACAAAGCATGCAAAGGGTTACACACCCCTAGCAACAAAAAGGCCTTAAACAAACTTCAAAAGCACTTAAATACAAGACTTTTTTTAGTTATAAGCAAAGCCCAAATCAAAATGCAAGGAGGGCTAAAGTGAGGTACAAAAAAATGCAAAAATGGGGAAAATACTCACCCTTGAAGACCCTCTTCGAAACCAGCAACTTCAGGGGGTGGAAACCAGTTTTCAGACCTCAAGAAGACCTCCCAAGAAGCTTGGTCCAATGGTGGTGGTGTAGCTTTATGTGTTGTAGTGCAAAAGTGCAAGGAAATCCAACTTCTAAGCACAAGATACAAGCAATATAGAGATAAAGAGAGCTTTTTTCTTCAAAAACAGCTGAACCTCTTCTAAGGAGAGAGGCACTCTCCTTATATAGAGGAAAGCAAAGCTAAAGCTTCTTCAAGAAGCTTTACAAGGGTTCCATCCCTCCATACACGTGTATGGAGGGGAGCAAACAAAAAACCAGCTGGCTCAAAAGATCTGGAGGAAAACCAGCTGAGATAGGGGGGGTGTCGGCCATCACCAATGGTCGGCAGGAACAAATTCATGGCCGGTAGTGCACCAAAAGGTCCACTAAGAAAGGACCTAGCCAAGGTCCAAAAAAGGGGCAGAAAGGATACAAGGTCCGGGAAGCTTGAACCGGTGACGTTCCGCCGCGACAGTCGAGTACTCAGCGAGCAATCGAACTAGTTGTTGGGTGTACCTACAAGCACAACCAAGTCTTGAGGACGGTCAAAAATGGGGTGTCTACACTCAGTACCCACGTTAATTGATACGATTTCATCTGTACAGGGTTTAACACGCCTCTCATCCTCACAATCAACCAAATTTTTTCAAAACCTGAGGAATTTCTTCCTCTTCTTTTATGTCAAAATTTTGAAAATTAAGATCAATACAACAAACCAAAGGCACAGAGAAGTAGGCAACATTTATAGCATTCCCATTCAAAAAGTCTGGATCCTCGCTTACAGTGGACTCAAAAGAAAAACTAAAAGACGACCTGGACAGGACTTTGGTATCCGGGTTACCACTACCAGAAGTACCAGACTCAGAGGAACTCGAATCTGACTCCGACTCCACAGACTCAGTGGAATCAGATCCGGATTCACTATCCGATTCAGAACTGTTAATAATGCCTTGCTCGAACTTCTAGACCAGACGTGGAGCCTCAGATACATCTACGATAAGATTGGAGAAATCCGCTGCTGGGTATCCCTGATCATTGAGATAATAAAACTATCCCCCAAGTTAGTGGTCTCAGCTCCAGCAGTGGAACTCATCAGTAAGTCAGCCAGTGCTTTTCCCAACAGTTCCTCCTTTTCAATGTCCAGGTTTGCAGTTCTTCCTTGATCCGTACTGGTGCTTAGATCTGCTTATTCATTCTCCTCTTCCGGTAACTGGTGCCCGAAAAAGATCTCAAACCTCAGAGACCTAGTCTTTGTTTCCCAGTTATACCAAGGCTCTAGGAATCCACAGAATGGGAAATATTCCCCTTGGCAGACAAAGCATCCGTTCAAAGTTCCCCGTATAGGTTTGTGGACTAACTCATACTGCTTCCCAATCCTCTTTGCCTTCAACCTTTCTCTTAACTTCTGTCATTTCCTTTGCCAATCTGCGGTGGTAGGTTTATATCCTAACTTGAAAGCATGGAGGTTATGACTCAGCTTCTTAGCAACAGTACCTTCCTGTCTGCCACTTCGGCCTAGTCTTGACCCGAGCATATACCCTTGTTTGTTCATTATGTATATAGATTACGCACTCACATAATCTCAATCGCCCTCTGTCATGATGGTTTGAACCAACCGGGCTTCTGCAAGAGAGAAGCCGGAAAGGAACACGTCCTCTTCTCCATGTATGATCTCCAGTAGTGTTGCAGTGGTTCCTTGGGGAGGATGGATCGCAGAGTTACCATACACAGTGGCAATCTCGCCTTTGAAGGGATACTTTACTAACTGATGAACTGTTGATGACACAGGCTTCATCTGATGGAGCCAGGGCCTTCCCAGTAGTAAGTTGAATATGGCCAGAACATCCATGACATGGAATTCTACCTCATGTTCGGATGGGCTGATCAAGATATTGCTGTTGAACGTTCCCATGACATCCCGACTTGTGTTATCATAAGCCTAGACAGCTTGGGTCGTAGGTGTAAAGTCAATCGGCCTTAAACCAATGGCATAGGCAGTTCTGACTAGGCACATGTTGATTGCTGACCAAGGCTACATACAAAGGTTACATTAATACCACCGGAATCCACTTTTTTCGACTCTCCAAGGTTACATACAAAGGTCTATTGTGGTTGGCGCCCTCGGGAGGCAATTCTTTATCTGTGAAGGATATTACTGGCATAGCATCCCCAAAGATGACCAATAACACCAATTGGTCAGCGGTGGTGTCAATGGGCAGTTTGGTTCGGTTCATTGCTTCGAGCAAGGCTTGCCTATGCTCCCGAGACGCCATTATCAGTCCACAAATGGATATGTCGACCTAAATCTTCTTGAGCTGTTTTAAGACCATGTTCTTCTCCACATCTCTCTCTTTTGCTTTCTCGGCCTCCTTTCCAGAGGTCTCTGGCTGGTCTAACGCTGCGGGTTTGAAGTACCGACCACTCCAGGTCATATGATTGATCTCATCAGTATACTAGGTGTCATATGGGGTATCAGCTTTCCAACCTTTTTCAGTGTATGCGTGACTCAGGTCGTTGTCTTCCCACCACTCTCCTGCAGTCATGGTTGGGCTTGTATCAGGTTCTATCTGGAGCATATTAACATCAAGCGCTCCATCATCATACCATTCTTCTTCCACCACAGCTCAGGTTTCAACATCCCGGTACTTTCTTAGTTTCCTCAACATCCTCTTTCGGTCCTTGGGATCCCATTTTGTTTTCTTACTGTTTTGAACACTGCCGGTTGTGGACTCAACTTCTTCTTTCCCTTTTCCTTTGCCTTGTTCCAAAGCTATCTTCGCTTGGAGTTCCTCTATCATTTCTTTTTGAAACTGTTCCAGTGCCTGTTCTTTCTCAATAAGGGGTGCAGCCTTAGTCTTACCCTTAATAGCAACTTCTTCTTCTCCCCCGGTCTCTCTTGTTTGTTCCTCTATATCGGACTCTTCCTCACTCAACCACCCATTTCTAGTTTCTAGTTGGCTCGGGTCCCACCATCTCATCTGTACACAGCTTCTGTCTTCTTCCTCGAAGAAGTAAAGATCCTCCAGATCCTCTTCTAATTCTGCTAGATCCTCATCTAGGTTTGCTAAGTCATGCAGGCCTTGCTCGGGCCACTTATTCTGATTCTATGCCATTTGGTCTTCCCTAATAACATTAATGCTGAGAAAATCTGGTAATATGACCACTGGCTTTGGCTGATCGATGGCCACAATGTCTAAGCTAAGATCATACTCCTCCGCAAGTGAGACCCCCTTCTCTATGACACGGGTATTAGACGACCCAGTCTTCAGTGCATTTTTTTCTTTCTCCATTTCTACTGCCACGGGCTTGGTGGGGTGTGTATTTCTATTGCCACGGGCCTGGGTAGGGTTTGTGGTGTTAAATCTATCATGCATGTGTCTGTGCCTTCTAGAATGACCACCTCCGGTTTTGGTAGATGGGATGAGATAATGTATATGCTGGAGTTGAAGGTGGGCAGTAGTGTATGGATGTGGTTAATGTTTCTGGACGAGGGGACTTGGTTATGTACAAGAAGTGGGTTGGTTGTTATGTTTGGTTTTGCAGGTGAGGCGATAACTTTGTTGTCGATGAGATCTTGAATCTCATGATGTAGGCGGTAGCATATGTCTGTGGAATGGCCATGTTGTTAATGGAAGAATAATACTAGGGTCATGTTTGGGTGGCAATGGGTCTGGAAGTGAACGAGGATCGAGAGGCTTGAGATGCCCCTTTCGTATCAATAACTTGAGGGCTTGAGTTGGGCTCATATGGAGGGGGGTAAAGACTCTACGGTTTCGGGGTGGACCGGTACTTTGTGAAGGTTGTGAGGTTGTGGCAATAGCAAAAGGATCAGCCATTTTGGCCGTTGTGACGACATTGCTGACATCTGTAGGCCGCAGAATAGTACTACTGCTAGCATTGGTATTCCGAGAGAATGGCCTTCTTGCGGGTTCGCTTGTTCTGTGGATGATACCCTTTTTGAATGCACTCTTGATCTGGACCCCCAGCTCATGTAAGGAAGCAAACGTATACAATAGTGCCACTATCATTCTCTGCAGCATGTTTGGCTCTAGGTTTTGGACCACTAGTCAGACTTGTTCTCTTTCAGCAGGCTTATTTGTTATTTGGGCTGCCTTGGCTCTCCACTGGGCAACAAAATCAATGAATGATTCTTTGGAGTTCTAGATAGTAGTCACTAGCTTCTATTTGAGTGTTATATGAGTACTGATTGACAAATGTCTCAGATAGCTCCTCCCAATTTCGTTTTGTAGAGTCCTCCAATTTAGCATACTAGATGGCCGCCACATCAGACAGGGTCCTTACAAACAACGAAAGCTTCTACGCCTGAGACAAACATATGGACCTTAATACATCCGAAAACAATCGAACATGCATGATTGGATCCCTACTCCTATCGAATCTGTCGATGTGGGACATCTTATATTTCTCCGATAATCTAATTGAAGCCTCAGTGTACCCATCTTCAATATCTGGAATAGATTTGAAGCCCAGGGATTTCTTCAAAGCTTTCTCCAATCTGGCAATTTTGACCAAGGCTGGATCAATTTCATTGATATTGAAAAGAAAAATCCCTGGAAGAGGTTAAATCGGAGGACGATAAGCTGGAGCTGGGGGAAACATGTCCTGAGGATTTGGGACTGGTAGATTTTCTACTGGCGAGGGTAGATCCGGGTTTGGCTGAGCAATAGGGACCAAGTGCACAGTTGACGCTGATGCCCCAGATGTATGCCGCAGATCGACAATAACTTCATCTTGTGTGGCCATCCTTTGGTTTACAGTATCCATAGTTCTTTGGATGGAAATCATCATGGCATTGAATTCCTCTTCGTTTGGTGTGATGTTTTGTGCCATTGCTAACCCAGGTGAACTAGATGCTGGTGAATTAATTGACTGAGAACAGATAGGTGTTTGTGGAGTGCTTTGTACTCAATCTACTGATTGTCTGTTCCTTCTCCGTCGAGTGACTGGACGAAGTGAGACTAGCACGGGCTGACCACCAACAAGGTCTCAAGCTTTACACAGCCTGCCGAAGCGAGTCCACATAACTTAGGGAATATTGGGTCTTTCTGAAGCTATGATGGTAAACTATCTAGCAAAAAGAAAGAAAGAAAAACAAAATCAAAATTGGACAGCACTTCGGCCCCCAATCCACAACAGTTAAGACACATAATTGAACTGTAATCCCCATTGAACTCTGTTTTCAAACCTCATTGATATGAACCTTCCTATACAGTCTCACTGAAAAAGCACATATCAACCAAAACACCCCTATGAGGGGGTAGGGTTACCCTGTCCTAAATTTTTGGCATGACCTAGGCTGCAATATTTCACACAACGAGTTTTACGACATCCTACACATGGGTGGCATCCTGTCCTAAATTAGAATAGTCACTATAGCTTCACTATATGCAACTAGGTCGAATGGTCAAAAGGGTACCTTGGCAAGATTACCTAATATACCTCTTACACCTAACACCGAGAAGTGAAAGGAGGATCAAACGGTACAGCGGTAGTCCAGATCCAAGGGTTGTGTTCCCAACATGGCTGAGCCCACGACCGGTCAGCCTTTTGGCAAGCCTTTCGGGCGAGCCTTTGGCAAACAGTCCAGGAATAGCAGTCGGCAAACACAGTGACTTTAAGCGCACCAATGCAAATGCAAATGCAAAGAAACATATAAGTGTAAATAAAAAGTCGCATCATGAGTTTCAAGTCAAGTTCTCTAAAGTCCCCAACGGAGTCGCCAGAAACTGTAGCTTGACTTTTTGTGTCCCCTTTCGGAAGACGAATAGCCCTACAGTTCGGACTCCACTCGTAGTTCTGAATCTAATTTCACAAGTGCAATGTGAAACAGTGAAAACACAAAAAGAGTCCAAATCTGGCAATTCTTTTTAGAAAATCGATGTTTGAATCAAATGTCAGAAATAGGCTGCTTTGCTAGATTTCAGAGTCGCCACCTAAATATTTTTGAAAAATTTAGGAAACCTGAGACTCGTGCCAAAGGCTATTAGTCCGTCATCACCAAAGTGTCTCGGCTCGGGAACTTAGGTACGAGAGGGGAAGGTCATGAATTGAGCACCCTACTCGCCCGATCAAAGATCGGTCTTTACTAATCATGATGTGTTTCTTATTTACATTATATGCTCTTGTTCAGATTTATTAGCTATATTACTATGTGATGCGCATACAAGGTATAGACTAGTTTGCAAGAATTGGAACACTTGATCTCAGGCTTTGTTTCAAAATTGTTTTGTGATTTTGCTACTTGAAAAAATGGGCTTAAAATGAAACATTTAATCAAACCATCCCAATTCAGTCACCTAGCCTTCATCTACAGGCATTCAAACAGTTTATATATCATTTAAGCAATTAGCCTCATGGTATTTATTCTTTGGACATGGGAACACAAACATTCGATGCAAGATGCTAAAGCAATAAAAAACTCACCTAGTACTCTAAGCCAAAAAGGTAAACGAGTTAGCGAAAGATGCATGTTCCTAACTTATGCGATTATGGCTAATGCAACACACACATTATGTATTTTATAGGGTTAGCTATGAGCGTGACATATGATTTAATTCAAGACATGCGATAGAGCACATATTCAAGAAATGAATTTAGACTATTTGATATCGGGTTAGCATGATGAGCCAAACCTTATATGCATGCAAGACAAATGGATGCAAAACATAAAGATGCTAATTTGAAAAATAATGTTCTATACTACCCATCATAAGCAAATAAATAAAAGGGAGAAAGACGTGGGGTTGAAAGACATACACATCATTATAACATTTGATCCCTCACGCAGAAGGGTGCGAATCAATGTCTGAAAATCCGAATTAGACTAATTATTACAAAGTCGAACCGAATGAATAGAATATGCTAAGCTAATTAACTAGCTAATCTATGCTATTACAACGAATAACCAAGATTGTTACCCAAGATAAATAAACTAACTCCCTAAACTAATTAATTACAACAATTATAAAGGGACAATAATAATTACAACACGTTAATGATGAGATAAATTACAATAAGCAATATTAAATTAATTAATTGCAATAATCATAATATAAGTGAGGATGAGCAAGAATTGCATGCATGCACATGCATGGTGCTCAAGAACAGTTTTGTCTGCCCCAAGCTTGCCCTGTTTTACCTTAGCCACTTCTCTCTATTTTCTACAAAAATACACTGCTGACCAAACTTTGAGAGTCGGCCGGCTCTCAATGAAGCCCGGCCGTGCCTCAATTTGTGCAACTCTCTATTTTGTGTTCTGAAGTGAAACAAGTGCAGATAGAGTTGTTTAAGCTCTGTTTGTCCCTTTCTTCCTTCTTTGTCATGGGAAAGCCTCAAGAGAAGGTTGAAATTGATTCCAAAGCCATAAATTAGCAAATTGATTGCTTGATGATCTCGGATATAATTTTAGACAAAAATCAATGAAATGCAATGAATATGACCACTCCTTCCTCTTATCATGGAATGAACTCAAAGAGGGTGGTAGAGACGCTTCAAGAATCATCAAAACGCCAAGAATTAGCGCATGATTACTCATTGACTCGATAAACTTGGCATAACTTCCGACCAAATCTAAACAATTTAAGCCATTTTCTTTATGTGCGTTGATCCAATTTTAAACCAATTTGTTTAGTCATTGCCATTCATTAGTCCATTTGTCCACAGTGATGTTAAAGTCCACTAAACAAGAAGTAACGTCAAACGAGAGGTTCTTCTAAAACATGAGAGAGAGATTATACCGTTGACAATGAATCTCCGAAAAGATTAAGCCATTAAGTAGAAGTCTCTGTTACATGTTTTGAGCAACCTTAATCGGTTGAAATCATTCTTAAGAATGAAAGAGATAGATGATTAGATGATTTGTTAGAGTGAGACTCTTAACATGAAAAGTAAGTGAAGGAAAGCTTGGAACAACATGCAACAAGTTATATATGCCAATTTATGAGACAACAACTAAACTAAACAAAGCATGAATTATTTAAATAACTTAGAACAGTCCTAAAATAGCCCTAAACAGATGAAAAATAGTGGCTAAAAATGCATGAAAAAAGCCTAAAAAGCTAAACAACAAAGAAAAGAATCAAGGCTAGTAAGCAAGAACAAGGAGGGGTGGCTAACCCCTCCACTTTTAAAACCTCAAAGCATGATTTTATCCGTTTTTTAACTCTAAGAATCAGTGTATTTCAAAAGAAAAGAGTGGAAAAGTAAGGGTTTGAGCTATAGGTAAAGATGTAAAAAGAGCAAACTCTCTCTACTCTTTTGATAGCTCTCCAAACTCAAACCTTAAACACTTAAAATAGGATCAAAACAACACAAAATGATAAGAGCTAGATAGCAAATGAAAGAGTTGAAAGCAAGAGGGAAGAATAAGCTTATACCTCTCAAAGAAGTTAGCTCTTGCTTGTGATCCAAACTAAGTATCACCACACCCTCAAGCTTGAATTAGGCTTCTCAAAGATCAACCATGGCTCTAAGATGGTGAGATAAGGTTGTGTATGGTGTATGGAGATGACACAAGGGAGGTAGTTTAACTTAAAGGTTGCTTGCCATGGAAGAATGAGAAAAGAGGAGCTCTCAAGGTTTATATAAGCTTTTTAGAATTTTTGTCAACCTCCAAAACAGAGGTTGGACTTCGTTTTTATAGAATTTGAGCTCAAAAGATTATAAATATCTTCAAAAAAAGATAGTTGGCAGGCTTCCGCCCAGTACAGTGTTTCTCGCCACCAAGGCCCAGCCGGCCATTTATAGCCACGGCCGGCCTTCACTGAGGCACGACCAGGCATGCATGCCCTCCCCCGTTTTTTTGGTTCAAACTCAGCTCAGGATGGCTAAAGGTCCAAAAATGAGACTTAGAGATTCAAACAAGGTAAATGTTGACGATTTGAGGTTATTTCTAGGGATGGCAATTTAAACCAGGCCCGATGGGGACCCAACCCCCGTCCCCGATAAGAGTGATTTTTTCCCGAAAAATACCCCCAACGGGCCAGGGATGGTATTTAAAAATAAATCCCCGGTGACATTCGAGCCAGGGACGGTGATACATATTTCATCCCCGGCCCCGACCCCACCCCGGTTAGCCCCAATTTATATATATATATTTAGGGTTTGGTTGACAAGGAACAACCGCTCCTCTCTGATCTATCTCTCTCTTACACACACACACTCTCTCTCTCTCTCTTCTCTTTTCTCACTCTCTCTCTTCTCTCCACAGACGCAGTCGGCTCCTCCAGGCCACCACCACCACCTCCTCTTCCAGGCCACTATTGCCTCCTCCTCCATCACCTCTTCATCCTCCTCCATCGCCTCATGCGGCCTCGTCCTCCGCCAGGCCACCGTTAAACCTTCATACTCCATCGCCTTTCGCCTCATCCTCCCTCTGCCATGATAGATCTGAGAAGATCCCGCCATCGCCACCGCCACCATCGATTTCCTCCCTCCCGCAAGATCTGTCTCTATTTTTTTTTTTTTTAATGATGTTGTCGTTGATGATGTTTTTGTTGATGAAAATGATGTTGATGATCGATGATGTTGTTGTTGATTATCGATGATGTTGTTGATGATGATTTGTTATTAAGAGAGAAAGCTAAACAAAGAGAGAGAGAGAGTTACGGGGATTTTCCGAGGTCGGGGAAACCCGATCCCCGTTAGGGGCAGGGTCGGAGGGGGTGAGGGGTTCCCCACCGGGGATCTGGGCTTGGGCCGGGGACGGGGAAGTTTGTAGCTTCGGGGATCAGGGACGGGGAGGGTGATCCCCAGCCCCGCCCCAGCCCGTTGCCATTCCAAGTTATTTCGAGAGCCTGACTGAATCCAAATCGCTGTGAATCCAAAGCACACAATTCAACTTTTATCATCGAATGTATCGAACCAAGCGCCTAAGTCTTGCGGGAGGTCAAAATGGGGTGTCTACAATTAGTTGAGCAAACAGCTAAATTAAAAGATTTGCAGTATCTTTGTTTCAATATCATTAAACAAATGAATTGGAATGAAGATTTTAATTTTGAAAAAATAAACAATTTTCTTTAGCTATCAGATCTCATATCAGATGAGTTTCCTGATCTAATTTTTGAACAAATAAAAAGAATTTGTCTTTTTGAAAAAGCAAGAACTTTGCTTCCAAAAGAATTTTTATGTTAATCAAAAATCGAGTTGAGGATCATCGTGATAAGATGAGACAAATCTTAAAACGATCTTATGATAAATTAAATTTTAAAGATGGAATTCCAAAATAACCATCATGGCAAACCATGACATGTGGTTTTTTGAAGACATAGATTGGGGAATAACTAATCAAGTTATTTTCCAAATTTTAGATCCAATCCAATGGATAGAATATCCAATAATCATAAAAGCTATGCTCTCATGGGTAGTAAAAGGCTTCCGATGGAGTAAATATTTTAATTTCTGGATCTCCAGCACTATTGATTGGCGAGAACGAGAACATTTTTTTTGACCATACCAGATTTGGTATCTTAAAGAAACTAAAGATTTTGAATTTGAAGATGATTATTTGGATGAAGATCACTGGAGAGAGCGATTTGAAAATATTCAAAAACTTTCTTTGATAGAATATTGGATAGACAGTCTAATATATGTTTCATAGGCAGCGTCTAATATCTATGGCTCAGCAAAATTGCCATTCATGGTCACAGATAGTAGAATACTATTTGTAACCCATTTTTCCATAACATATCAAAGGTCTCCTATACAAATTAATGAGGCTCTTGATACGTTATTAAATCTCAAAAAGAGAAATAATTTGGATCTTCCGTTGGAACTAGCCATGACCGCGGATGATGTAGAACATTTTCGAAATGAGCAATACAGCCAGGATCTTGATTCTCCTCCATCAGAGACTGATGAAGAATATCACAATCTCATCAACAGGATGAAAGCATAGTGGACCCCACTATCACATGCAGCTGTCTCCTGATCGACTCCAACCTTATCTAGGACACGTGGAGCAACCTGCATTATTAGGCG
This sequence comes from Camellia japonica, assembly GCA_030407325.1. Classification (NCBI taxonomy): domain Eukaryota; kingdom Viridiplantae; phylum Streptophyta; class Magnoliopsida; order Ericales; family Theaceae; genus Camellia; species Camellia japonica. Next base: position 25,392,609 of record JAPPVO010000031.1, on the reverse strand, counting down.
GAAAGTGGTCAGACAAATCCTTTCAGCCGACGCTACAAGACAGAAAAGATCAGGCAAATCTTATATGTTTTAATCTATCCCTTTGAACACCGGGGAGGGTAGACAGTGTATATTATTGTAGAAACTGTAGAACATAGCAAATAATTGTAAGTTTTCATTTATTGTCTTTGTAATTTTGTGTGGAAACTTGGTAAAAGCCTATTTATAGGCTTGTAGACTTTGTAGAAATTTGCAAAGTTTTGGCCGTATTAGTATGGTAATTGTCAACAAAGTAGATAGGTAATAATGTTAGGATGACTTGTGGTTTTTGTTTGTATATACAACATGTAATCTATAAATTGGCCTTCAAGCCAACAAATGAATGTATGTAAATTCTCTCCATCCTTTTGTTTCCTACTTCATCTCTAACTCCATAACTCCATCATAATTCCATAATAAAAATAGTAGAAAGCTCTTTTCCTTTTTTGGGCTAGAACTCTCATGTGTTTTCGAAATTTCACTTTGTTGTCTACAATGTGAGTTTTCCAAACTTCATTGAGTTCGGTATAAATTTCTCTGGATATACCAGGGTTGAAAAAGTCTTTTACTTCAGATTCATCTGGTTTAGATGTCTGAATATTAGTTGGAACTAAGTTAGTTCTCATTTGACAAAAATCTTTTGATAAACAGGCATAGCTAGTGCACTGTAAAAAGCTTTTTTAGCTTTGGTCATGCTATTATATGATTTATAGCTTGCTCCTGAAAATCCCCAAACTTGCGTTTTGCAATCATTCCATTCTGTGTAAATTCCAGGTTGTCTTTCTGCAAACGCAACATAAACTTTTTCTTGTCTAGGGATTGTTTTTTTAGCAATTGTCACCCAATCTCCTTGACCAGGTTGTTTACCCTTGTCCATTTTTTCCTCTTGGTCTAGAGGTCTTCTGCAAAAATTAAAATTACTCCCTCCGTCCCAAATAATGGTTCCTTTTGGGGAATCTAACTTTTTTTGGTAGTACAATTATTGTATTTGAAAAAAGTTAATTTTCCAAAATTATCCTTTTGATAGTACATTTTTTGGGAATATCAATGTCATAATTGTACTTTTTATATTATTTATTAATTTAAAAGAATGGCAAAATAAGAAATTTATATTATTTTGTACTTGATTTTTAAAGAGGGACTAATATTTTGGGACAATGAAAAATGGAATAAGGGACTAATATTTTGGGACTGAGGGAGTACTTGTTTAGTAATTTAATTTTTTGAAACAATTTCTACTAAGAAATCTGCAAGAAAATTGTTATTACCTTTAAGATGTTCTACCTCAAAAGTATATTCAGAAATTTTGTTATACCAGACTAATCTTTTTCCTTGCTCAATAGGTTTTTTATTAATCAACAAATCTTTTACTGCTTTATTATCAATGCGTACAATAAAATTTCTAGGGCTAAATAAATATGAAATTTTTTTATTGGCGGTTTTATTGCAAGTAATTCTTTTTCAAAAATATATATTTCTGTTCATTTAGTTAAAATGTTCCAGAATTATATCCATAAATTAGTTCTTCTTTTTGTAATTTTATGGGTATTGGATTTTTTCTTGGTCTAATCCCATTTTCTGATAAAGGTATCTCTTTATCATGCCATAAGTTACTTGGTATTGCTTTAAGAACACATTCCTAGCATGCTTCTGAGGCATCTGTTTCTAAAATTAATTTATCACTTGTTTTAAGAAGATAAAACATCCGGTAGAGTTTTAACATTTTCCTTAATTTGTTTAATTAAAGCAGCATCTTCTACAATCCATTCAAAAATAACATTTTTCCTTAATTTAGTTAACCAATGAATTTCTATTTTTGAAAGATTTTTTATAAAATTTCGTCCATAATTTAAAATACCTAATAAACTCTGTAATTGTGTTATATTTTCAAGAGTATTAGGAAAATCTCGTGATGAATTTTACAATTTTTTCACCTTATTTATGAACCCACGTAATAAATGTCATTTGTACATATATATGTATCTAGCAAAAATATATGATCCATAAAAGCAAATTCTATTCATGTATTTGGGAACCATTAGATTCATATCTGAAGTAGCCAACCCAACCTGACTAGCACAATATATTTTGGTTTGGCCGAAGCCTTATGGTTTTTCTTTTCTTTAAAAAAGGCCCATCATGCTAGCTAGGAGGAATTAGTCAACTTGTAAAGCGGGTTGTGGATGCCTTTAAGACCGATGTGGGACAAACCTTTTTCGGGCTCCCACATAAGTCCCCAGGAGGAGTTAGTCAACTTATAATGTGGGTTGTGGATACCTTTCAGACCGATGTGAGACAAAACCATTTCGAGCTCTTACATAAGTCCCCAGTTGACTAACTCCGAACGCCAAGGGACTCACATCAGAGGGAGTTTCCACAGACAGCACCAAATGAAGTAGCCAACTCAACTCGAATAGCACAATATTGTCCGCTTTGGTCGGAGCCTCACAATTTTACTTTTATCTAGAAAAGGTCTCATACTAATTAGGAGGAGTTAGTCAACATATAAAGTGCGTTGTGGATGCTTCTCAGACCGATATGGAAAAACCCATTTCGGGCTCCCACAATATCTAGCCCAAAAAAAAAAAAAAAATTGACCCTACTATGCCACGTAAGGAGCTACATAAGAGGTGAAACAGTCTGAGAAAATACTACAGGTGATATATAGCAGACTTTAATTTTTGAATGTAAATCTTTTTTGCGACCAACTTAGAATGCTCAAGAAAATTGACAATAATAATTTGTGTACACTATTTCATCCTAGTAGCCGAATATACATGTTTCAAATTAATACTGATATATATTTGGTACTTTCAAAATAAGGTCACATGATATTTTAAGCGTTTTTCCAATTAGAGATAGTTATAGCCGTTGGTGAGACCTACCGCTATTTGGTAGTGTTGGGTCTACCAACGGCTATGGCCATTTGTGTGGTTTATGGGGCTCCAGGAGTATCACGTGGCAGTAACAATTTCTCTAATTCTATAATATCTAAGCCCAATATTGGCCCTAACTTTTCCAATGTTTGAATAAGCCATGAAAGAGGGTTGGTGAATAAATACTTACAAAGTTGCAGATGGACCTCAACTTCAAAGCTCAAGCCCGCCATACTATGCAAAGCCCAGTTTATGATGGCAAAATTGGAATCGTGGGCCTTTTTGAAAGTTTGTTTATCATGAATTTTGGGCTTGTTTTTATTCTTTTGTGTTTGGAAGGGCCGTCTAGGACTCTTGAGTTAAGGGTTGTTTACTAATCATTTCATTTTCATTTTCAGTTTTTAATTTATATTTATAAAAATTTAAAAACTATCATAAAAATTTATTTGATAATTTTTTTTGATTTATAAATAATTGTCTTAATTTTTAAATTTGAGAAAAAAAATATAAACTCAAAAAATAAGTTTACGTTAATTTTTAAATCGAAATTTAAAAATTTGAGTAACAAAATTTTTTTTTTCAAATAGTTTTTTTTTCAATTAATTTTTTTTTTAATTATTTTTTTCCAAATAGTTTTTTTTTCCAATTAATTTTTTAATTAGATTTTTTCAATTATAATGTGTATAATCCCATTGTCATAAATAATAAAAAATATATATAAATATTTTAGGCTTGAATAAACATATTTTTTAGTTTATGTTTTTAAAATTTTTCAAACATTTTGTTCAAACCAAACGCTTTTGTAGTTTATGTTTTTCTAAAAATAAACAAAAGTCAGTTTATAAAATTTTTGTAAACATAAACTAAAAATGTAAACACTACCAAACGCTACCTGAGTGTTTTTTTATTTTAGGAAAATGTTGATCTATGTTGGTAATATTGGTAGATGTACAAAATATATATATATATATATATATATAATTATGTAAAATTATTTTGGGATACATAAAAAGTGTACTATGGTTATAAATATTTTGGTATTATATTCTTAGTTAGCATAACTCTTTATTTAAAATCGTTTCAATTAAAAAAATGAAAAAATAAACAAAAAATGAAATCATTGAATTAAATTTTGTTCTACGAGCATGTTGCAAAATCATGGATTCGAGCCATGACATCCCATCCCTTGCCCTTTTAAATATGAGATATGCATGGTGATCTTTTCGTACTTAAAAATGGATAAAATATAATTTAATATTATGATGCAATTGAACTTAGCTACCTATAGATCTCGTCAAAACAAAAAAAAAACTTGAGATACTTTGCTTCCATTTGTACTCCAATTCTATGTCTCATCCTCTTAGTATTATCTCATTGTCAAAATTCAAATTTAAAATTAATTTTTAAAATTTTGTTATTTATTGATAAATAGATAAATTGGATTGAATTTAAATTGGGGAGAGACTATAAAGAGGAAATTTTTGAATCCAACAAATGGATAACTACGAGAAAAAAGCATACAACCTTGCGTGAATGATCAACCTACAAAACGTGCTGATTTTCATCTTTCTTTTTCACAAAAAAACAAAAGCTGTTTTCCATTTTAAGATTAAAAGTCAAATAGATTATAAAGAATTTGAATTCTAACAATAAAGTTGATTAGTATAAGGATGGTGGCAACCAAAGTTGTTTTTCTTGACTTCATTTTTTTAATTTTTAGGGATTTTTTTTTAAAATTTTATTTTTAAGAACCTTTTAGATAAGTAGGATTTGAAAAGGGAAAAAAAAAAAAAAAAAACAAATTAGTGAAATATCTCTATTCAACTTTGATAGTAGGAGAGGTCCAATATGTTTTTTCTTATTAGTTAAGGTTTTTCAATAATATTATTAAAAAAATTCAACTCTTTACAAAGAAATTTGAAATTTCTTTGTAAATTTTTTGAAATTTCTCTGTAAAAATGTTAAGGGATCCCAACTATTATGAAAATATTGGATGCATTTTATCTTATAAAATCTTTTAGTATTAGGAATCCTAAACTAAAAAAAAAAAATCAACCATTTAAAAAATAAAATACTAGAGATTAAAAGTTTAAAAAAAATACCAATCTCTTCATTTGTGCCAACAAAGTCTTGCTATAATTAAATATTATCTAACATGACACATATTACAATAATGGCATCATTTAATCCGCATTGCATTTTATCTTAAAAAACAATAATATTTTGGAGGCACCATGTGAGATGGTATCCAAATGTGGTACTTAAATATGATTATAACAATAATATTCATTATTGTTATTTTAATTTTCTAATTTAATTAATGAGTGTTTCAAAATCATTACAACATATAATAATTGTAAGAATCAAATATTTTCATCCTCAAAAGTAAAAAATTTATTACAAAAAATATTAAAAACCCAATTTTCAATTGTCACGAAAAGTTCATTCTAAAAAGTCAAAAAAAAAAAATTAATGACAAAATTAAAAAAATACCATTAATAAATGTAATTTTAGAAACAAAATAATTTCTTGAAAAAGAAAAAAACTAACAAATTTTGGTCCCAAAAGAATTATAATTCATTACTAAATGTCTAAATTCATAGTTTTAGCTATTAAAATATTTTTCTATATTTTTATTTTTAAAATCTTAATTCATTATAGTAAATTATTTGTTAATATAATGAAAATGATTTATGACAAGTTTCAAGTTTACCAAGGCTAGGTACAATTTTTTGTTATATTTAGGGTTGTTTTGAAAATATATTATTTTAGTAATTTTTTAATTTTTAAATTAAAATATGAATTGAAAAAAAAATAATATGTTTTGAATAATTTTTTATAAAAAAATTGTGTAAAAAATAAATAAATAAAATTTAATTTTTTTATATAATTCTTTCACCTTTTAACTTTTTAATAACTTTTTAATTAGTGTTCAAACCTCGTTTTAAAAAAAAAAACACTAATATTCAAACTTTCCAAATTCGGATAATTTTCAAACATTTGACTACTTTTGTGAAGCGTAACAGTTGAGCTAGGAATGAACACCACGCATTACGCAGAGGAAATGACGGCTGTTTTGGGCCTAAGTTTTCGTCACGTGCAAAATAGATAACAAAATAATCAAAGTCAGTCAATGCAAATCTTTTTAAGGAGTGTTTGGTGTAAATTATTTTAAGTTAAAAATTAATAATTAAAAAATAAAAGTTAAAAGTGTTTTTTTATTTAATTTTTGAAAAATTAATTTTTTTAAACTTTTTAAAATTATTTTTACTTAATAAATTATAAATAAAAACTGTATCAAATAATTTAATACAAACTCTCCTATTAAAACAAATTGTAAACTACTTCTATAACTCCCACCAAACACCCCTGAACCGCAGACCCTTTGACTTGCGAGAAGAATAGTATTCTAGTATCCGACTTCTATTCTTCCCAAATTTAAGAATTTGACATCAAACTTTTTTTTTTTTTTTTTTTTTTGGGGTGTTACTTACTTAAATTAGTATATTTTATAATTTCCTCTTGGAATTTGTTCAGTTCAGTTTAGTTAGGATCATGTTATCCGTTTTTTCCTGTCATTTGCGGTATTATTTATTATAAATTAATTGATATCTTTTATTTGTTGGTGATTGTTTTGTTTTTTTATTGTAATAATATTTTTTTATGTTGAGATTTTCTTTTTTCATGGAGGTTTCCTTCTCCTTATGTGGATATTTGTTTTTCTCTCTATGTGTAGACTCATATCCTCCTTGTATTGAGGTTCTCGTAATCCCTTTTGAGATCTATTTTGAACTCTAATATACTTTATTGGATAACTTATTATCGAATACGCAATGTATTAAGCCTTGTGTTTTCTCATAATCATTTAGTGATAACGACAAAATAAAAATAAAAATAATTAAGTTATAACCAAACATCACATAAGATATAACTAAAAATCTTTTGAATCATAACTAAAATAATATCATAATTAACACCATAATCAGTTATAACTAACATCACAATAGTCATAACCAAATTATAATTAACACCCTAACAAGTCATAATCAAATATTATAAAAATCGTAATTAAGGTGCATACGGTACACACATTTTTTCTTTTTAGTTATTTATTTAATTATTTTTCAAGGGAAAGAATTTTTATTAGTAATAGAAAAAAAAATTGTCAATTGATGGCAAAGTAATTATAAATATGAGAAATATTACAATATCAAATAGACTACTAACTCACAATAGTTGCAAAGTCAATAAAGCCTACCTAAGAATCATTTACTAAGTTCAAGTCCAAGCCCAATAATTTCTATAATGGTGAAGAAATAAACACCATCACAAACCCCTATAATACGAGAGAAATAAATATCACCATGAATATCAACCCCTCTTCATACGAGTTGAATCGACTACTGCATCAAATGCCTTGGTTAAAGGAATTGCAATTAGAATTGATATCAAAGATGAATGCATAGCATCATCAATCAACATATAGCATACGATGAGCCACTTCATCAAGACATTGATACTGACAGCCACAAAACCCAAAGGATTTAACCAAAACCCAAAAATCTTGAATTACTTTCGTAAATTAAAATGTTGCCTATACGATTTAAGCTTTGATACAACTCTTTCACATTGCTATGGATAATCACATCAATGTAACCACAATTCTTAGCTACAAAAGTGCTTCTGGGATGGCCATTGCTTCTAGTAATTTTGATGAAGAATTTGACTATACAGGTGAAAAACTACTCAGCTACAACATTTTTGCCCCCCCCCCCCCCCCCCCCACATTTTTATTCTTTTATTTTTTCCTTTCTTCTTCTTCAGATGTTACATGTTTATTATTAGGGTAAACTACCAATAGGTCCTACTTTGGAGACTTATTACCCAATAAGTCCTACTTTGGAGACTTATTACCCATTAAGTCCTATTGATAAATTTATTAAGTGATAAAGATAAATTTATCAGTCTTTTATTTTTATGAATAAATTTATAATGATAAATTTATCAGTCTCTTTTTTTTATGAATAAATTTTTAGTGATAAATTTATCACTCTCTTATTTTTATAGTGTTAAATTTATTAGTTAGGACCTGTAGGTAAATAAGTCTAGTTAATAGGACTAATTGGTAAGTACCCCTAATTATTAAGGATTGAAAGTGAGGAATAGGGAACATTTACAACATTTGGCAAGAGTAAATTTATTGAAATTTCTAATTGAGATCTATTTTGTATTTAAAACGAATTTAAATAAAAATTATTAGTAATTTTTTTTGCACTTACATTTTTCAAAAAAAATTATTTGTTTTAAATAAAGAATTTTATGCAAAAATTTCATATAAATTCATCAACAATCGATAATTTCAGTTCACTTTTATCACACAATGTTCATTGCATCTCAATTTTATCAAATTATTAATAAATTCATCTAAAAAGACTTTATCAGACAATGTTCCTTGCATCTCAATTTCATCAAATTATCAATAAATTCATCTAAAAAGACAACAATTTCAACTCAAATTAAATTAAATTAAATATCACCAACTATTTTATTTCAATCGAGATAAATTTACTCTTAAGTATAACTTAATATGTATCCTACTTAGTACAAAATGAATTAAACGTCAACCCGTAACAAATCTCTAACACCCTTTCTATTACGTTGGGTATGTTTGGTTTGAGTTTGGGAGATGAGTTTTAGAGATAAAAAGTACGAAAAGTTGTTTGGTTTGATTTTTTTCAGAAGATGTTTTGGAAAATTATTTTGAGAGAGAGTTTTGGAAAAAGTGATTGATTTGATGTGTATGAGAGAGAGATTTGTTTGGAAAACTTGTAAACCAAACAAGTTTTGGGAAATTTTTTTGGGAGAATTTGTTTGGTTTGACTACTTTTGAAAACTTATTTGTAGAGAATTTTTTTCAAAAATTTTTGAGAAACACAAACCAAACAAGGCCGTTATATTTAGATCATAAATTTGAAAAGAAAAAAAAATTAATTTACATTCCATTCACATTTGTCTCATCTTTTTTCTTTTTTCTTTTTCTTTTCAAATTCATAATCAAATACAGGCTACAGCCCAATCTTTTTAAAAGCATCCACTAAATTCCTCTCCACACCCACCTCTCCAAAGCCAAAATGGTAGCCCAAAGAATTCCATAAATCTACACAAATGCCCTCCATTCCTTCACTGCCGAAACCCAAACAGTCCAGGATGAAACGGGTACCGAATTCCAGACGGGTCGACCGAGTTAACAAAATCCTGAGCGAACCCATTCGAGTTCTGCTGAAACAACCCCGAGTTCTCAACTCGCTGAGTTCCGCGTCCGCTCTGAACCTCTTCATCTACAGAGCTCCCAAAGGAAGGGACACACACTTCATTATAGGTATTGTTGTGGGTATTCATAATTTTCGCCGGAGATTGGTTTCCGGGAACTAATTCGGGCAAGGTGGTGGTGGATCCGGCGAGAGTTGCCCAGTCGAAATTGGCCGAAGAGAGGCTCTGAATGTTGATTTTGTCGTCGGGTCGGGTGGGTTTAAAGGAGTTGGGTTTGGGTAATGCGAAGAAGTGGTGATTGATTTCTGGTAATGATGAGTCTGTTAGCATATCGTCGAATTGAGAGGAAGAGGAGGAGGAACCGTGGCTCTGTTCTTTGGCTGGATCATCGAAAATGGGTTTTTGGGCGCTCGAGTTCTTCTTGTAGATCCGACACAGGACCCAATCATCTAACTGTGATACCAAAAAAAAAAAAACACACTACTCAAAATAAATCTTGGAAGAAGGAATATTTCAAAATTTTGCAAAATAACAAAATTAAAATATTATAGACCAAAATAGCACGAAATATGTATTTTTAAAGAAAAAATTAAGGTACACATTCTTTAAAAAGTGCATATCACCTTATAATTAAAAATATATATATAATTTTATATTTTTTTAGTCATAATTAAAAATTTTTAAAAAATTATAACTAAAAACTATATGAAACATAATCAAAATAATATTATAACTAAAGAAGAAAAATACATAATTAGAAGTGTATATGATATACTACTCTCAAGGAGGTGTATAATAGAATTTTTAATTTTTAAAATCAAAGTGAGTGTTTGAGAAGTTGCTATTTTAGTAGGTTATTTTAGTTTTTAGCTATTTTAGTAGGTTAAATTTTTTTTGTTTGGAAAGATGATTGGATTTTTTGATACTTGGATGTGATATTTATAAGAGAAAAAGTAAAATGATTATGAATTTGATATGATATTTTGTATTAATTATTTTAATCTTTTTTTTTTTTTTTTAGCCTAAATAAGACTAAAACTTTGCTTGCCAAATGAAATAAATAGTTTAGAGATCAAAGATAATAAAATGCATAGGACCATTTGTGTATTTGATTTGAAAAATAATCTTAAAAAGCAAAAAACCTATACAATATTTTGTACCAAAATAATATGACAATATTAATTTAAAAAGCATAAGGGAAATCTTAATATATACCGCTTTAAAATGGTGCACCATATATACTCTAATTACGTTTTTTTTTTTTCTTTAATTATGATATCATTTTAGTTATGACTCGAAAGTTATTTAATTATGACTCATGTTGCGTTTAATCGTGACATTTTTTAATTATAAATCAAAAATTAAAATTATATAATTTTTTTTCCAATTATAAGATATATATAATATACCGTGGTGTTTCCCAAGTATAAATCATATTTACGAATCTTTATTTTTAAAATAATAGTAGGTTTCAAAGGCTCCTACATCATTCTAGATCAAAATTCAATATAAATAGTCTATTTGTATATAACTATTATTTTCATTTTAAATAAGTAACTTATTTACTTATCATCTCTCTATTTTTTTAACATATTTTTATAAAAAAAATTAAAAAATTATTAAATAAACAGATCACAAACTAATTCAAAAAGCAAAAACAAAAACAAACCCCAAACCCCAAATCACCCGTTAAAGTTTCAAAAATATTCATCTTCTCGTTATTGTTTTGGAACAGCACAGATAGCAACAATATCGCATACTAAAGTAAAATTTTAATAAATAACATGATTACACATTACCAATGTAATTAATTAATTAATAAATTTTATCTCAAAATTCAGGTTTATCAAAATTTTCACAAGATTACCATCAAGGTTGGTTCAGCGATGAATTTCGCTTGGGTTCGAAACCCCGTAATCCCTTGTTGGGAGCTATCTTTATACCATTATTATTATTTTTTTTTTCTCCACAAGATTGAATGATTGGACTTGTGAATCTTATTCTCAAATCTAAGAAACTACATTAAAATAATCTACATACTCTTACCTTTTTGCTTCCATGTTTGGCTGTTTGCTCATAGAGTCTATACTCATGCATGATCCAATTCGACTTTGTTCCTTTGGGAGCTTTACCCACATAGAAAACCAGAGCTTTCTTGATTCCAACCCTTCGTCCCTCTGTAGTTATCACCTTATCAGTTCCAGTAGCCTTCCAATACCCCGACCCGGCTACCCGATTTGGCCTCGACCCGTTTGGGTACTTCCGATCTCTTGGACTGAAAAAGTACCATTCTTTCTCTCCAAACATGGCCTTACCTACAAGCCCAACCACCAAAACCCATATTCAGAACAATTGAAAAAAAATTATTTTATCTATTAAATTATCACAATTTTTCCTATCTAAATTTTCAATTTCATCAAATTGTCTCTAAAATTTCTGATTTCAGTACATGTAATCTAATTGGAGAAAATTTTATAAATCAATAATCGTTGAAACATAATTAGTTGGACAAAAATGTCATTTTAATAAATTTAAACAACTTAAATTATACTCGTAAGCACTCATTTTATTTACTATTTTGAAAAAAATTATAGTTTAAATAATTTAAAATTTGAAATAAATTTTTTGATCATTAAATAGGGTTTTTAACCGTTATTGATTTCAACAATATTCTGTAAATAGATAACATGAATTGAAATAAGAATTTTTAAAAAATAAATGGATGAAATTAATAATTTAGATATAAAAAAATAGTTTTATAGATATAAAACCGAAATTAACTATTTAAAAAAAAATTGATTTAAAAAGTGTGGGTGTCCGGGGCATACCATAAATGTCGGAATTAGAAAATTTATGAAAAATTACTTTTGCAGTGTAGTTCCGATAATTAAATAGGAATAATTGTATGAAGAATATACCCAATAACTATTCGGGATAATCTCAAGATTTAAATAAAAATAATAATAAAAAAACATTGAAAAAAATTTTGAATGGTATAGGATGAGAATCTTACTGGGCAAAACCCACGGGTCGAACTTATACAAATCGATATCTGCAATGATCTGAAGAGAGAAGTGGTGCCCAGCGACTTTTCGGCATAAGTACTGAACCAGAAGCTCTTCGTCCGTCGGGTAAAACCGGAAACCCGGCGGCAAACCCAGCTGGGTAAGCGGGTTCGTATCGGAAACTCCCATTTTCACAATGATTTTTAGAGAGAGAAAGTGAAAGATTTAGAGAGGGAATTCAAAGAAAAGAGAGAATTGCGAATTTTCTAAAATTTCTATTTTTGGGTTTTTTAATTGTAGAGAGAAAGAGAGGTTATTTATACACGCGAAGTGTCACGGAGGAGAAATTATCCTGTATTTTAAAATTTTTAATTAGATTGTGTGTTTTTTAATTTTATTTGTTATTTTATATAATACATAAAAAAATAAGTTTGGGATATCCCAAATAATCCAAAAAGTCAAAAAGTTACTCAAAAAGTTAAAAAGTTAACACTATTCACCAAAAGTCAACAATTACGGCTGCACAACTCCCAATTCAAATTTTCCTCTAAAAATCAATTTTTACAATTTTTTATTACACATTTTTCCATAAAAAGTCAAAAAGTTAATCCAAACATCCATATTTTCAACCTCACTTTTTTAGTCAAAAAAGACAAAAAGTGCACTTATTTAGTCTTCCCAAACAAGACCTAAATAATCAATAGAATTATAAACACATATCAGACAGAATATGGGATAAACTTACGTGATTATTTTTCTTAACGGATAGATAAGTATGGTCCTCAGTCGTCTTACTGTTGAGAAGTGGGACCTACTAGTTTATCACCGCTAAAAATGTGCCACGTATAAAGAGATTCAACGCTATCAAACGGCCGACCTTATCGTATCGATTCTTTTGGCAGCTTTTGTGCTAGTGCTAGTATTTTTGTAAGTTATTTTTTTTATTCATTATTATTATTATTTTTTTTTTGTATTAAAATATGTTGATTTTTAGTCTGTATAGGGTGGATTTACAAGATTAAAAACTTTCAAAAATAAATAAAATTTTAAAAGTATTTTCAATAAAATTTAATTTATATTTTAATAATTTATTATGGCCGTATCTTTATTTCTCTAAAATGAATCATTTATTTGAATAGATTAAATTGCTTCCATCTTAATAAGTCATTTGGGCTAACGGTTGTGGCTTGATCAGGAACCACAAGCTTTCACAGACATATTGGCAAAGCACTCCTAATGATTTGTTATTCTTATTATTATTTTAGATAATTGAGTATTTGGGTCAGCTAGGTCATATTGACTAATTCTAAGGTCCCAAATCTCAAGTAAGGGTTTAGAATATTTGACTATGTAGAATTCGATCATGTGATTTCTTAAATAATAAGCTATCTCTTAGAATTTATGAAACCATTTGAGTCAGGGGTATGCGTTGTGCGGTTCGGACTGTTTAAGAGTAAAATTACAAATTGAATGACGGGTTAGCGGATTAACAGATTGACAAATTGTGATTTGGACGATTTTTAGCGGATTAAAGAATATTCTAACTAATTATCATACATTTGCATAATATATAACACTAATTTGTATAATATTTTTTAGATATATAACACAAAGTAATTTTACATAATATGTTTCATATATATAACCATTAATTTGTAATAAATTTCATATCTTAAATCTCTCTGACACTCATTTTTACGTTGATATTTCATTAGAAGTTAAAAGATATATATGTAGGAACAGTTTGGTTGGCAGATTATCAATATTAAAGTTTAAACCGCAGTCAGCGATTAGAGAAGTACAAATTCATACGGATCAGTACGATTTTAACGGATTGAACGGTATTTTACACCACCCTAATTTAAACATAACTCTTAACCTTAATTTAAAAAACATTGAACTAAAAGTAGATGATAGACTGATTGTAAACCTTTTGAATAGTAAAAATATCATTATTCACAAAATCAAAATATCATTGTTGACTATATACTCTTTGTGAAAAAATTAAGCGAGAAACAAGATTAAGCATTGTCATTGCGAGGCAAACAATTATGCAGAATTGGTAAAAAAATTGGACAATTAATATATAACTTTATTATATCATTTTCTTTATGTATCTTCTAGTTATGTTTTCAGTCAAATTAACACTTGAATCTTGATTGTAGTAACTAACAGACTTATTTAATTATTAACTTTTTTTAATAAAAAAATACCACTTTAACTGTATATATATGTGGACTGCTCCCAGGAGAAGCGGTCGTAGGTGGCGAATATTTAAAAAGAAAAAAAAAAAAAAAAAAAAGAAAAGAGAAGAAATGGGATGGCGAGAGGTAAATAAAGCAACAAAAAGATGACGGCGGAACCATGCGTTGACACGTTACCGCTTTTTTAGTATTATTATATTCTAATCTTTTGCACTTGCTTTTCTTGTTTTTCTGAAGTGTTTTACGTTGTTTTTATCCATAGAATGCTACGCGGTCAAGTCGATGGTCCTTCCCAAAACTTCTTTATTTATTCTTTGATTGGGGCCTCTTTTGTATTGGGCTTCTTTTTTAATTTTGTGAACGTGGAACCCTGTGAGTTGAGAGAGTGGAATTTGGGTTGGGATGTTGAAATGTTTGGTTTGGTGGGTCGGAATAGCCATATCGAATGTTTTTTTTTCCTTCACAACACAATAATATTTGAGAGTTTTAATTTAAAAATTTTAATACAATTCTAATAATATGAAGAATACTCATGTGAAGATTGGACCCACACTCGTCTCTCTATCTCTCTCTGCTCTCTCTCTCTTTCACCTCATTAGAACTCCATTTAGAGCTCTTAAATTAAAGTTATGCATCATTAATCTTTACAACTGTGTGGACGAGTTTTTGACAAGTACAAATACCATTCCCACCTTTAAAAAGAAAAAAAAAAATTAATTAAAAATTATATTCCATAGCTTTGGGATATGGCTATTGAAAAATATCTTCAAGAAACTCTTTAAAAAAAATTAATTAGCTATTATAATTAATTTTATAGTATTTTATTCACTTTAACAAGTTAATAAGTATAATAGTTATTTTAACTAGATTTTTGCAAGTCATGTTCATTTAGAGAGTGTTGAGAAGTTTTTGAAACTAATTTATTTGAATAAATATATAAAATAAAAAGTAACATGGACTTAAGTAAAATAAAAAAATATACCATTTTAATTAATGAAGAATAAAAAGTAACACTAGAGTTGAGGTGTGCCTCACTCATGATTTTTTTCGATTGTGAAATGAACAATCGAATTGATATTTCAATCGATTTAGCAACCCATTTGACAGTCAAATTAGCTTGGGTGGATGAGATATGGGATTGGAAAAGGAGTTCAATGGGATTAATATTTGAAAGACTTTTTTGCCCCTTTGCCCTATATCAATCAGCCAAACTGTATAAGTTTTTTCCCTTGGCCATTTTGTTTGCAAACATTCAGCTGTATACTAGTGACATTTATGAAATTTTATAAATTAAACCCATTTAAACTAGTAAAATAAATTTTTTTGTATTACTATGGTATTATTAATTTGATAGTATACAAAAAGACATTCCTTATTTTACTTCTCTAACAAATTGTTTAAAATAACTAAATTGTTTTAGGATTAAAGTCATAATCATTTTGGAGGGACTTAGTTTAAAATTCTTTTGCCACCATTGACAGAAATTAATCTTACTTGCTTTTTACCTTTTTTTTTAAATAAAAAATAATTTCTAGTGGCTTTTAGATTCACAAACTTTATTATTAATTTTTTTGGGGGTACTTTTTTATTGCCTTTGAAATGAAAGGCCTACATCAAATTATTGCCTTTAGAGTTCTTTTTATGTTATCTTTTAGATCACTTTTTGTAAATGATTCCAAGGCAATTAAATCATGAAATACAACTTAGACCATAGGACGCATAAAGTGATTTCAAGTACAATAATTTAAATTCAGCTCAAAAAAAAAAAAAGTACAATAATTTAAACATGGAGTCAATTGGTTTGCCCAAACAAGTCCAAATCCATCGAATTTTGTTCAGATAATTATAAGAATATTTACCTAATTTTAGAATATCTCTTTTGTGTATTTTGTTTTTATTTATTTTCTCATTTGACAGTTCACATTCTTATTTATGCCAAACCCACTAGCTAGCCTACCCCATTTTAGATTTGAGACATGAAACACTGTTCTTTTCAGATTGTACCATTGTTTTTGTGGTAATGATACATCCCACTAAAAGTAGTGTTCTAAAGTACCACTAATGAGTTGTCAAGTACTTTTAAAAAGAAAAAGAAAAAAAAGACACAAGCAGTGGGCCCCGTCCATTACCACATCACTAATGGTGCTTTAGAGCACCACTTTTAGTGGTATAAAGCATTATTGTTGTTTTTAGTTGATGTAGGTATTCATAATTGACTCATCGTATAAAAATAATAATGGCAAATAGTATCACGGTTATACACTGATAAAAAAAGAAAAAATTAATGGCATATAATAATTATTACAGTATATAAAAATTTAAAAAATCTTTAACAAATGCACATATAGGGACAACAATTTCTTGTAAAAAAATTTACTTTTTGAAACGAAAATTTTGATCTTAGAAAGATAATAATTTGTTACTAAAAGTCTAATTTTGTCACTAAAAAACAACAATGACATTTTTAACAATTAAAATATTTTGTTCCTAAAAGGTAACTTTATCTCTAAATTTTTGTATCTAAAATTTTAATTTATTTAAGTGAATTTTCTTCTTTTTAATTGGACTTATTGGGTTTAGGTGACTACATGTGTGCTAGGCCTCCCTCCATTGTTACAAATAACAGGACAACATAATGAGATTATAAATCAAACCTTGTAATTATAATTCGTGGTGAAATTAGTGTGAATTGTCTCCAAAATTTTCATCTAATTTGACAATTGCAAATAGCAGGACTTGATTATCATAATTTAATGGAAGAGTGTCACTGTTTTATAATGAGTTGTGCTTTTAACTGTTTAACACGTTGGTTAATTAGATACGCCTAAAAAACATAATTGCTAAATAACCAATCAGTGTATTGGTTGGGGAAAAAAAAAAAAATCGCATTCATTCATGATAAACTTCATAAATTTTAACTATTAAAGTTATAAACTTTGTTATGAGTATGTAATTATTTTTGAAAATCACACTTGATCTGTAATTTCTCAAAAAAAAAATTGAGACTAATCAGCCCTTATTTGTATTTACTATATTTTTTTTAGAGCATTTTTAGAAGTGGAATTTCATCTAGATTTCTCAATGCAATCAAAAGAAAAAGCATTCAATCCTCGTTAGCGCATCTCCAACAGTGTATCAAATATTTTATCAAATATGAGTAAAAATTTGAGGAATTTTTCTATCTGATATCTAGCTCTCCAACGGTGAATTTTTGGCTATCAAAAAACTTCGATCGACCGGCAAGTGCAATTGGCAAAATCTGTTTCCCTCCATTTCTGCTTCCCTCAATTCCTTTGCCATTTCTGAAGCAAAATACCTCTCTGTGCAGAGCCTCATCAAGCTCATGCTTATCATCAAGCGTTATGTCTGCGGCATACAACTAGGTTAAACAATTCCAAATCCTGAAAAGGATAAAAGAAGAACACTATTTCAGTCAAAACAACTACTGACCAAATAAGAATATAGATCCACAGTCTGGTTCTTCAAAGCATCAAAAACTTCTTCAAGTGATTTTTTCAATTGCACCACAAGTCTTTTAAGGGTGTCCTCAATGTCTGATTCAGTTGTTTCAGATGCCTCATCAGCAAAACTCGCCTTTCTTCAACTTAATCCTTAGTCTGTAAGCTATCTGAACCTCCTCTCAGTTAAGCATGTGAGAGAAAAATTTACCAATGACAATAGAATCCCCAGCATCAATAAGTAAATAGGTTGAGTTATATACTTCACCAGTTTTCTAACAAAGCAGCAGATAGTGAGATATATAATCAAATTGAACTAAAACATGCAATTTCAGACAAGAAATTAAAAAATGAATATGCCTATTTTCAACCAAATGCAAAGGTGATACATCAAAACTAGCCGACAAGTAATTAAGTATACATTTTATTGAAATTAGAGAGAGAGAGAGAGAGAGAGAGAGAGAGTACAGTTTCAGACAAGAAATCCAGAATGGGGTTTGCCTCTTTATGTTAAACAGAAAGTGGATCTCATTAGAAATTAAGTAAGCAATTTAGCATAAGAATGTAAATGTACTCAAGAAAACCCAAAGAGGGCATGAAAGGTTCTCAAAATTAATGAAAATCTATAAATTTTGACAAGGAAAAAGAATGAGGGGATAATTTTTTAGCATAAATTAAAAAATATCTTTGAAACCCAAAAGGGAAAAAAAATGCAAACTTAGAGAACAGCAACACACATAAAATGAAAATTAAAAAAGAAAGAAAAGGAAAATCAAATGGGGAACACAGTTGATTTAGCAATATTTCTGATTGAATTTACACAATGAACTAAATCACAGAGCAAAACAAAACACAGATATTTAAAAAAAATGAAAAAATTAAAATTGATTACCGTTTCTCTAATTTCCTCTCCATGTAAATGCTGAAGAATATCGAGAAATCGATCCAACAACAGAGCATCATACTCTACGAATTTGTCATCTTCAGAGACCTTCCCAGGAGCCAAAAGCCTCAACTGGGCATCAATCGAGGCCATTTTCTCCAAATTTCGAGTACTCATTTCTCACAAAGACAAGGGTTTTAGAAGAATTGAGAAACAAAAGAAAAAAAAAGTAGAGTAGAGAAAGCAAAGCTAAATATAATAAAATGAGATGAATCTCCTGATATTCATGCAAAGCATAAGTGTCTGATGACTACAGGGTCAATAGAGGAAACAACAAGATCAGAAGATTGATAGTGTAAGATTTCTGAACAGTTTTCTGTATCTCATATGAGAGGGTAATTTATATATAAATTGGGCCGAGCTGGGCTGTTGTGAGCCTCAGTGCGAAGGGCTGAGTAATAGTGCCCTGAAAGCTACTCCGGTCCCAGAAAGACGTAGTGCTACACCGGTCGCAAGGAAGTTGTATCGGTCGCCATGTTCCATCTTATACCGGTCGTGCCGCAGTATGATTAGTCCGGTCTAAGCCATTGTTAATAGTTAGCTCGGTTTAACCTTACCACAGTTAATGGAGACGGACCGAGGCAAGAACGGAAATTGGAGAACCAGACTGAGTGTAGTTCGGTCGAAGATCACATGTGCCATGCTTACTTCGGTCGAATGATGATTCGGCCGTGGTAAAACCATCTCACTTGGTTTGAGCAGTGAGGGGGGTGTTGAAGGATAAGCATTATCCTTCAGGAGTTTGAATCCTAGGAGGACTCTGCATGGAGGAGTAAGAGTCCTACTAGGATTGTGCCACACGAAACCTATAAAAGCTCAGAGATATCACCTATGGAGAGGTAATGCAACTTTGCTCCCTGAGTACATAGAGCTTTTGCCTATTTGTCTTGTTGGCTGACTTAGTCATCGGAGAGGTTTCCGGCACACACCCGCCGGCTAACTCACGTTTGTGTTTTCAGGTAGTAGAGTGACGTCGTACGGAGGAGCGCAGACTTGATCAACAGGATTATACGAGAATGTATATTTCTTTCCCGTACAATTGGCGCCGTCTGTGGGAATACAGACAAGAACAACCTCTTGATCAAGCTTTTCCTCTCAAAAATCAATGGCGAACAACAAAGAGTTACCCCAGTCCACCCTTGACGGACTAACTCCAGAAGGGGGTGCAAGGCGCGAAGGCCTACCCTTGGTTACTCCCATGGCGAGCCTGGAACCACAAAGACAAAATTCCAAGAGGGATGCAAGGGGACGAAGGCGGAATAACAGCCCCCACCGCTCTCGTTCGCAGAGCCCAGAAAGACAAAGGCGCAGGGTTGATCCTCAAACTTTGGAGGATCGCGTCAGGGAACAAGACGAATTGATCCGTCGGATGGCGGCGGACATGGAATCTCTAAAGCGCCAGGTGAAAGGAAAGGAAGTGGCGACAGGAAAGGGGCGCACAAACAAGACGCTCCCTCGCCACTCGGAAAGTCGTAGTAGGAATACTACGCCCTCTCAAGCAGAAAACAAGAGCCCCAGGACAGGCGATACGCAATCCAGATCTTCCAGAACTCGTCACTCCAGGTCTGAGAGGACGAGATCTGAGAGGTCGTACACCGAAGGAAGCACATATTGGCCCTCGCATACGCACCAGACAAGGTCTAGGTAGACAGAGTTGCCCAGATCATCCGACCTACGAACCGTGCTAGAAGAGAAGGCACGATAGAAGGAAGACGCCAGGGCGCGCGATCCACACAGAGTTTCTGCCTTACAGGGGTTGGCTCCTCGGACGCACGGAAGCGTCGAGGTTGGAATGCCAGTACCGCGTCCCGCCTACGAACCTACGGACAAGGCGTTGGCGAGGTTGCAGACCTCACCATTTGTCCCAGCAATTGAGAACGCACCCCTACCTTCAGGCTTCCTACAGCCCAAGTTCACCACGTACGAAGGGACGACGGATCCTTACTCACACTTAAGCCACTTCCGCCAGGTCATGGCGGTATATCGGCGCAATGAGGCCGTGATGTGCATCCTATTCCCCTCAAGCCTTGGGGACCTAGGCTTTACTTGGTTTGAGAAACTTCCAGAAGGCAGCATAGCCTCCTGGGCACAATTGGCGGAAGTGTTTGTTACAAAGTTCCGAACAAACACCAAAACACCAGTGGAGATCGACCAATTACTCTCCATCGACATGGGCGACAAGGAGACCCTAAGATCATACAACAGCCGCTACTGGGAGACCTTTAACCAGATTGGGGACTGCCCAACCAATCTCGCCATTGCGCAGTACAAAAGAGGCCTCCTAGTCGGGAACAGATTAAGGAACTCCATCACCATGACACCGCCCCTCACCATGGAAGCCCTGATGGAGAGAGTGCATCAGCACATCAGGGTGGAAGAGGATGGCGCATGGGCCAAAGCAAAACCTGGCGCGACCACAGTACCAAAAAAGAAGGCCTCAGCAAAGGTCAACGCGTTAGACTGTCCAAACAGAAACGGACGTGGCAGAAGAGACAATGGAGAAGACCAGGATAAGAGATGGCTGAGAGTCCGCCATAACCACGGTCTTCAAGAAACTGATCTAACGTATACTTAGCGAGATTCGAGATGAGCCTTTCATCAAGTGGCCAGCCAAGTTAGGCGAGGCTCAGAAGGACTACGACGACAGATCACGGTGCACATTCCATAAAGAAAAGGGGCACCGCACTGAGAATTGCACGCCCTTGAGACAGCACTTGGAGGAGTTGGTTGCAGCAGGTCATCTCGACAAATATATTGAAGGAGGGGCGCAACCAGCCCCCCAGGACCATAATAACCCCAATGGAATGCCGATTGACGCCCCACCTCAAGGCATTATCAACGTAATACATGGGGTCTTTGAGCCTGAGCGTGTATGCGAGCTCAGAGGATCAATCAAAAAGGCTGAGCACTTAAGAGAGGTGCTGAGCGCCCAACCTGCAGTCAAGAAAGGGAAGACTGAGGCCACGAATGTCATGTCTTTTTCGGATAAAGACTTGGCGAGGATATACTGCCCTTACAATGATGCCCTGGTCGTCACTCTCCGAGTCAAAGATTTTGACGTCAAGCGGATTCTGATTGATCAGGGTAGTTCATGTGAAATCATGTACTATGAAACCTTCAAACAACTAAAGTTGCAAGATAGAGACTTGGCGCCTGCCGTATCCCCCCTAATAGGATTCAACTCCATGTCAGAATGGCCCGTCGGCAAAATAATCCTCCCAGTCAGAGCAGGGAGTGTGACGAAACAAGTGGAGTTCTGGGTGTTGAAGGTCTCCTTCACTTACAACATTATCTTGGGCAGGACATGGCTGCATACCATGCGCTCGGTGGCATCCTCCTACCACCAAGTGATGCGGTTCCCCAACGACGTCAGAGTAATTGAGGAGGTTTATGGCGATCAGATCATGTCAAAACAATGCTTTGTCACAGTGAATGGCAGCCGCGCTGCCAAAGGATACGTTCATTCGGTGGAGGAACCAGAGAGTAATGAACTGTTCGCAGACGTTGGCAAAGCGGCCAGTCAGAAAGCGGTGGAAGACTTGGTGGAGGTCAGAATAGATGAAAAGAACCCGGATAAGTTCTTTTTACTTGGTTCGTCGTTGTCCAGCACTGAGAGATTAGAGGTCTTGGAATTCTTGACCTCTAACATCGAAGTGTTCTCCTGGACTCCATACGACATGCCAGGCATTGATCCAAGTTTCATCTGCCATCAACTCAACGTCCACCCATCCGCCAGACCAATCATTCAGCGCACCCGCAGATCGGCACTCCACCACGCCGAAATAGTGGCGGAGGGAGTGGGAAACCTGTTGGAGGCTGGGGCAATTAGAGAGGTGCACTACCCAAGATGGATCTCCAACACAGTAGTAGTGCCAAAGAAGAATGGCAAGTGGCGTGTCTGGGTCGACTACAAAACAGTCAACAAGGCGTGCCCAAAAGACAGCTTTCCTCTACCACGGATAGATCAATTGGTAGACCTAACGGCAGGGCATAACCGACTTAGCTTTCTGGATGCATACAGAGGCTACCATCAAATTGCCATGCACGAACCAGATCAAGAAGTGACGTCCTTCACAACTCCAAGAGGACTATACTGCTACAAGGTCATGCCCTTTGGCCTAAAGAACGCAGGGGCGACATTCCAAAGAATGGTCACCAAGATGTTTGAGACATTGTTGGGCAGAACAATGGAGGCTTACATCGACGATATGGTGGTCAAAAGCAAGGATGAGAATGACCATCTCAAGGACCTAGATGAGATGTTCCAGATCCTAAAGAAGCACAAGTTACGCCTCAATGCATCGAAGTGTGCATTCGGAGTAGGATCTGGCAAATTTCTGGGCTTCTTGGTGACCAACCGGGGTATTGAGGCGGACCCATCTCAAATCAAGGCCATTCAGGACCTGGAGAGACCAAACTCAGTCAAAGAAGTGCAACATCTCACCGGCATGGCCGCTGCGCTCAATCGATTCATAAGCCGGTCATCCGACAGATTACGACCATTCTTCCATGCTTTAAAGGCCAAGTTTGAGTGGGACGACGAATGCGACCGAGTTCTGGAAAGCTTGAAGGAATACATGTCTTCCCCACCATTACTTGTAACCCCAATTCCTGGAGAAGAACTCCTCTTGTACCTAGCAGTCTCACAGCACGCAATCAGCGCAGTGTTGGTCCGTGCAGAAGGAATCCAACATCTGCCCATCTACTATGTCAGCAAGACATTACTAGGCGCCGAAACAAGGTACTTGCCACTGGAGAAACTGGCATTGGCCTTGATGATGGCCTCAAGAAAGTTGTCGCACTACTTTCATGCCCACACTATAGTTGTTCTCACAGCCTTCCCATTAAAAGCTTTGTTTGAAAGGGCGAACTTTTCTAGGCGAATTCTGAAGTGGGCAGTAGAGTTGGGGCAATACGACATCAAGTTCCAACCAAGAACCGCAATAAAGGCACAAGCGTTGGCAGACTTCGTCGCAGAATTCACCTCAGGAAGTCATCATATCTGACCAGTCGACCTGACTGAAGCAACCGAACTAGGGATGGGAGTTGACGTCGGAATAACGCAACCCCTAGTACTGGTTACTCAGTCAGGCCCCAAGGCAGACCAGAGTAAAACAGGGAAGGAACAAGCAAACCATGCTACACCAAGACAAGACTCACCAACAAAACAAGACTTGGTACAACCAGAAGGCGAGGGGCAGACAGCAAGCATGGACCTGGAAGAAGACACCACCAACATGGAAGATCCCAAAGCATCATCCGATCCCTCCACTTGCTGGAAGTTGTTCGTGGGAGAGATGTGGAAGCTCTTCGTGGATGGAGCATCCAACCGGCATGGAGCAGGACTTGGCATAGTCCTCATCTCTCCAGACGGCCTAGTAGTGGAGCAAGCAGTCAACCTTGGCTTCCCAGCATCAAACAACGAAGCGGAGTATGAAGCGCTTCTTGCAGGTCTCAAGTCAGCGCTCTACATGAAGGCCACCGAGCTAATGGTTTATAGCGACTCACAGCTGGTGGTAAACCAAATATCTGGCGATTACGAAGCAAAGGATGACAGGATGGCCAAGTACCAAGAGTTGGTCAGAACAGAGATTAAAAAATTTGAAGTAGTCAGGATAGAGCAGATCGGCAGAGAGGAAAACAGCAGAGCAGACGAACTGGCAGGCTTCGCCTCAATGGCAGATACCTCCATCCCTCATCCACTACTGATCAACTATCTGCCTAGACCAAGCATTGAAGACCCAGAAGTAGAAGAGGTATGTTGCGCCGATCTAGGCCCTTCTTGGATGGATCCCATCATATTATTCCTGAAAGACGGCACCCTACCAGAAGAAAAGAAAGAAGCCAACAGAATAAGAGCAAAGTCGCAGCGATTTTGGCTCTCCCCATCTTTGGCATTGTACAAAAAGTCGTTCTCAGGACCTTACCTAAAATGTGTTCACTCCAGCAAAGTGGAAGCGTTTCTGTTCGAAATACATGAGGGTGTCTGTGGCAGCCATCAAGGAGGAAGATCATTAGCATACCGAGCAATTTCACAAGGATACTGGTGGCCATACATGCAGGCGGATTCAGAGAAGTATGTCAAAAAATACGAAAAATGCCAAAAGTTCGTACATCAAATACACCAACCTGCCAGAGAACTTCAACCTCTCACTAGCCCATGGCCTTTCGCAATGTGGGGCTTAGACATAGTAGGACCACTTCCAACAGCACCCGGCAACAGGAAGTTCTTCCTTGCGGCAACCGACTACTTTACAAAATGGCTGGAAGCAGAAGCCTTGGCATTAATCAAGGAAAAAGATGTGAAAAAGTTTGTCTGGCAGAATATCATCACTCGATTTGGCATTCCAAAGGCACTGATATTAGACAACGGCACTCAATTCGATGGTAAGATTTTCAAGGGCTTTTGTGAGGAGTACAAGATAGAGTTCTACAACTCTACACCGGCATATCCCCAAGCAAATGGTCAGGCAGAAGCATCGAACAAGGTAGTCTTGGATGGATTGAAGAAAAGGTTAGAGAAAGCGAAGGGCAAGTGGGCAGAAGAACTCCCTCATGTTTTATGGGCTTACCGCACCACACCTCGCCGATCAACAGGGGAAACACCATTCTCCTTAGCTTATGGTATGGAAGCAGTCATCCCATTAGAAGTTGGCCTTTCCACAATTCGAAGCGAGAACTTTGACCCCGACTTAAATAGCGAAACATAGCATTGGAGCTTGACCTTGCAGAAGAAAGAAGAGATAGAGCATTGGTTCACATCGCCTCCTACCAACAAGAATTGTCCAGAAAGTATAACAAAACAGTGCATCCAAGGCAATTCAAGATCGGAGATTGGGTATAGCGCAAAGTGATGGGAAATACCTTGGTACCAGGAGATGGCAAGCTAGGACCTAACTGGGAAGGACCTTACAAGTGGTCGGATTAGCAGGCAAAGGGGCATACCACTTAGAAGATGAGGACAGCAAAGCAATTCCCAAGCCATGGAACACTGCCAATCTCAAGTTGTTTTATTTTTAGTTTTTCTTCTTTTAAGTATGTGTAATCTTTTACTTTCTCAATAAAACAAATCAATTCTTTATCAGTATAATTGTTTTCAGTAGAAGGTAGCTTTAGTCAGATAGGAGCATTGTAAACATAGTTGGCCGGAATAACCAACTATGAACCCTTCCTAAGCCCAGGATAAGGATCCAGGCTGCAGGACGTTTGGTCGGAATAACCACATACTATATTCCAAGTTGGCTGGAAAAACCAACTTACAGGTTGGCTGGATTAAACCAACACTTCTCCTAAGCCCAGGATAAGGAACCAGGCTACAGGACGTTTGGTCGAAACAACCAAAAACACTATATTCTAAGTTGGCTGGAAAAACCAACTTAGAGGTTGGCTGGATTAAACCAACTCTTGTACTCTTCAGCCGAAGTAAGTGTATGGCTGAAGAGTGGTTGGCTGGATTAAACCAACTCTTTGTACTCTTCAGCCGAAGTAAGTGTATGGCTGAAGAGTGGTTGGCTAGATTAGACCAACTCTTTGTACTCTTCAGCCGAAGTAAGTATATTGGCTGAAGAGTGGTTGGCTGGATTAAACCAACTCTTTGTACTCCTCAGCCGAAGTAAGTATATCGGCTGAAGAGTGGTTGGCTAGTAAGTCAGATAGCTTAGACCGGAGTACGGTATATCGGCCCAGAAATTTTTTGAATAGCAGTTAGAAAGCAGGCATCCATACCGAGATCACAGTTGAACAAACAAATTCATTGAAACATTCATTACAAGTGCAAGCATACAGAACAAAACCGGAATAAGAGTTGAGCACAGAAGATCTTTCATTGAAGTGCAAAAGAAAATACAACGGGGGGCCGCAGCCCGGTTACAAATTCAAGACAAAAGAGAAGCATTTGAATTATCAAAAGTGGAAGGATGTTACTTTACTCCGGTTACACTATCCAAAATGAAGAAAGAAAAAAGAAAATCAGTTGAAGATATCATCAATTTCTGCATCAAAGTCAACATGAGCATCTGTTCGAAGTCCGGTTTGTGGTAGTAGCTCGGTCTCAACTTGGACCTCGGTATCAACAGGCAGCACGGTGTCAGTCGGCAGCCCATCAGTTAGGTCCTCAACAACCGGCTCCAACCGAAGTGATTGATTGTTGTCCTGCTCATTGACAACCGAAGTGTCAGTTGGCTCATCTTCATCATCATCATCATCATCATCGTCAGACCCTTCAAGAAATTGCTTCTGTAGATCGGCAGCATACTGCGACAGTGAAGCCGGAATGGAATACTGAGGAGCACTGTAGACCTCGGTGTCGGGTGCACAACCGAGCCGCTCCACGGCACTCCTCCAGCCACACTTGAAGAAGAGATCTTTTGCGGCTTCGCACTGTTAGATGTAGCCATCTTCTGCCTTCTTAAAGCCTTGCTTTTTGGCTTTTTTCATGCCTTCCTTCAGTTGGGCTATCTCGGCATCTTTCTTCTTTTCAATCTTCGCCAGCAGGCGCAGGTACTTGTCCTTTGCCTCAATGGCAACCTTTTGCTTTTCGGCTTCGGCCGAACTAACCAGTTCGGTCAGTCGGCCTTTCTCAGACTGTAGCTCGGCCAACTGCTTTTTGGCCTCCTCTAGCTCGGCCGATTTTTCTTCGGCTTCTGCCATGGCTTGCCTTGTATTTCTTCTAAGCTCCAGCACTTTCCTATGTGTGATATGGTTTTTCTGAATGGCCTGCAAGAGAATAGTAATTTTCTTCTCAGCCGAAGTGAGAGTTGGAAAAAATAGACAGAAAAAAAGGACAGTGCTACTTACCAGGATCATTGATTTTGTTGAAGACCGGATGGCCTGCAGTTCGGTGTTGAGTTGCCTTTGGTGGTGCTCCATATCCTTGGGAAGGCACACACTCTTGGCTAGATTGAAAGCCATCGAGTGGTCCTTCTCAGCAACAACCGAATCCGAAGCCGTTATATCTCGGTCGTTGAAGGTGAGACTGGGAACCCATTTTGAGGAGCCAGCTCGGTCGGAGTTCTCTGGTTGAGGGCTTTGTTGGGGGCTTGGAGGAGGGCTTGGTGGCAGAACGGTCTCATCCACAAGTCGTTGCTCGGATTGGCTAGTCCGGGCACGTTTGCTTGGGCGAGATGACGACGGCCGTTGGGATGGAAGGGCCACCACGGTCTCAGTGGTCTGGCCGGTTTGTGGTACATCGGTTGGGTTTGTTGCGGTCAGTAAGGCCTTCAGTCTGCTCCTTTTTGCCATTTCTTGTTCGGCCGTGAGAGGGATTAGGTTTATCTGGGGCAAGGATGGGTCCGGTTCTGGTGCGTTTTCAAGGAGGAAGTCGGTCACTCTCGCTTTTCGACGACCACTGTATCTGTAGGTCGGTTCAAAATCTAAGAGCTTGGTCCAACTTCTCTCGTTATGTCGTAGTGCGGCGCGGAGCGTACCCAAGTTCGGGTAACCGTATACTGATCGAAGATGGGCTTTATCTACAAAAGAAGACAATTGTTAGTTCGGTTCAGAAGGAGAAAACCGAAGTAAACAGAAGCGTGAAATAGAACCGAAATATTTATACCGGGTATGCCTTTGTTCCAGTTTATACTTCGGCCTGGGATCTGGGCTTGGTGGTCTTCAAAGTTCCCAGATACCCAGAAAAAATCGTCGTCGTTTAAGTCTTTGTCCGGTGTATCTTTGATTATTTTTTCTCGGCCACGGTGTATTCTTAAATAATATACCCACCCATCCTCTTTGGATCCTAAGGAATATTGGTGGAATATTTTGGCGAGACCGAGGTTCAGACCGGTTTGGCGGTTTAGTTCGGCGATGCCCATTATTATACGGTATGAGTTGGTTGATAGTTGGGTTGGGCATAGTCTGGTTTGCCTAAGGAATTCACAAATTAAGGGTTGGACTGGAAATCTCAGTCCGGTTTCTATTATTGATAAAAGGGTAAAAGGCACGAAACCCTCATTCCCCCAAGGTATGACACCTTTTTTGGCTAGGGAAAGGTTGATATCGGCAGGGATATTGTAATCTTTGCGAAATTCGGCTAAGCCTCCAGGGGTTTCTACCAAAAACCTATACTTCCTCATTTATTGTATAAGTTATAAATAATTTAGTTCGGTCGAGGGTTGTGCTCGGTAGCTCGGTTGAGCGCGAAGAGGGAGTGCCTGGGCAACCTAAGTCTGCAAAGTGGAAAAACAAGGTGTTAAGCACAGATCGTTGACCGTGCTACAAAAACAAAGCAAGAAAAGAGAAGTCTTACTTCGGCTACACAGGGCACTACAGGATCTACCTCGGTTTCAACAAGGTGCTACTTATTTCGGCTTGGCAGGATGTTTGGTTATCTCGGTTCTACCTATGGGTTTGTTACTCCGGTTGGGCATCAAGGGGTAGCTTTCTGAGTTCGGTTTAGAAACTGAGAAAGCTGGGTTAGCCCCCGAAGGCTTAGCTCGGTCGTGGGCCAAGATTTCTAGTTCGGTGCATTTTTTCGGCTCATGTGAATCAGATGGTGACCTATTGAAACTACTGTTATATGTACAAGTTCCAGTTCGGTTAAGGTCTGAATAGATCTACGCCTAGCATAAACAGTTCCCTAGTTCGGTTGCTTTGTGGTTTTGAATCAAAATCAGTATTCTACAGGATATTATGTGTATTCGAATATTCTATGGCTAAGTTTTTCAGGAACAACACAAGTGGAAGTAGAAAGGTGTTTTTAAAAAACAAACACAAAAAGCTATGGATTGCAGAGCATAAAAATGAAAAAATGAGGCGAGAGAGATGGATTTGCTTACCAGATTGAAGCAAGAGGAGCTGGAGATGGAAGCAACGGCAGTGATGGAGAACACGAAACAAGATTCACAGTTGCAAACGTTTAGAGGCAATAGAACAAGAAAGAGAGCAGAAGAAATGAATAGTGTAGTGTTTAATTCAGATGAAACGAAAGGTTTTTGTTTTGGTGGAAAGGCAAAGGCGGGAACTGTTCAAAAATTGCGAAGTACGAGGGCGGCGTTACAGCTGTGGATAGCCAATAAAAGCCTGCCACGTGTCATTGGACTACTGAACGATTCCGATGCTGTGATTGAAGAGACGTTTTGACCGAACAAAAACGGAGCTCGGTGTGGAAAAGCTGACAGGTCTTAGCCCGGTAGGGGAAGTTAAAAGATTTTAGCTCGGCTGGAGAGGCTAGGAGATAGTTTAGCTCGGCTGATAAATCGGTAATCCCTATCATGCTGCGCAGTTGGAATTAAGGGGCAATTGAGAGGGTAATTTATATATAAATTGGACCGAGCTGGGCCGTTGTGAGCCTCAGTGCGAAGGGCTGAGTAATAGTGCCGTGAAAGCTACTCTGGTCCCAGAAAGACGTAGTGCTACTCCGGTCGCAAGGAAGTTGTATCGGTCGCCATGTTCCATCTTATACTGGTCGTGCCGCAGTATGATTAGTCCGGTCTAAGCCATTGTTAATAGTTAGGTCGGTTTAACCTTACCACGGTTAATGGAGGCGGACCGAGGCAAGAACGGAAATTGGAGAACCAGACTGAGTGTAGTTCGGTCGAAGATCACATGTGCCATGCTTACTTCGGTCGAATGATGATTCGGCCGTGGTAAAACCATCTCACTTGGTTTGAGCAGTGAGGGGGGTGTTGAAGGATAAGCATTATCCTTCAAGAGTTTGAATCCTAGGAGGACTCTGCATGGAGGAGTAAGAGTCTTACTAGGATTGTGCCACACGAAACCTATAAAAGCTCACAGATATCACCTATGGAGAGGTAATGTAACTTTGCTTCCTGAGTACATAGAGCTTTTGCCTATTTGTCTTGTTGGCTGACTTAGTCATTGGAGAGGTTTCCGGCACACACCCGCCGGCTAGCTCACGTTTGTGTTTTCAGGTAGTAGAGTGACGTCGTACGGAGGAGCGCAGACTTGATCAACAGGATTATACGAGAAGGTGTATTTCTTTCCCGTACATCATATATTCAATGTGTCAAATATTACAATCAGATCTTAGATTATATAGCTCTAAATCCTAAACTAAAAAGGAAAATACAAATACAATTATGTCTCTAACAGGACTCTAACTCAATAACACAATCATGTCTCTAATAGGACTCTAATTCTAACTCAATAACACAAATTTATTATATTCTATATATTCTATATTCTAACACCCCCGCTCAAACTCAATGTGTTTTAGCAGAAAATACTGAGAGTTTGCTAAGAAGAAACTGAAACCGAGCGGTAGTGTGAGATTCAGATACAGATTCAGATGCAGATTCAATCTCAGAAGGCATCCAGAACATCAGTTTCAGAGTTAGAGACAGATTCAGATTCAGATTCAGATTCAATCTCAGAAGGCATCCAGTTGACTAATAGATAATAAACTAACAGATAACTTAGAAACATATAAAACGGACGGAATACAGACTGCAGACACAGCAGACGGTATGACAGACCCAACAGATATAACTGACTCGACTGAGAATCTAATTGAAAAGATGAAAGTGTAACGGGGGAGGTAGACTGAGGAAGATGCAGGCGTTCCACCACATAGAGATCTCCAACTCTACGGTCGGTCCCAATCTGCTTTTTTGATACCCGATCTTGAAGAGGACCCAAGCAAACCTGAATGAGAAGAGGTGAGAGCAGAAGTGAAGGAAGATGACTGAGAGGTGGACCAGAGATGCTGAAGCTGAGCAATTTGAACATTGTCACAATCCCATGTGTCACAAGCAGCTAGATAATTGTCCTGTTTTGGATCCAAAAGACGTGGTATAGACCCAGACACATAACCCCATTTTTTTCGACCTGTAAGAAAATTCTTCATAACAGTGGACCAATAACCATAATTGGCACCAGTGAGCCTACAGCTGATAGCCTGAATTTTATCATCCGACATGATGATACTAAAGAACCAAGAAATTTGAAACTTTGGGATCAAATTATAATTGCCGAAAACCTTGGGTAAAAGAGTAATAACCAGGCTTTCTTCTTCTTCTTCTTTTTTTTTTTTGTTGAACAGAATAACCAGACTTGTTGACAACCAGTTTAGAGATACCAATGCGAATCAATCGCGAAGCAACTGAGAGGGAGAGAGACTGTGGTCGGCGAATACCGAAGGAGACGACGTCGATAGTGCTAGGGCTCGCGAGGTAGGACTATCGATCATCCAGAGTCGAACCAGAGAGAGAGACGCAACGGATGGAGTCCACTGTTATCAAACCGAAACTGAGAGGCAGAGGGTTTTGGGTTGGAGATGAACCAGATGAAGCAAACCCACTACGGCTAGGGTTTTAAATCTGAAGGCTAGGGTTTGAAACCAAGCTCTGATACCATGTAAGATTTCTGAACAACTTTCTGTATCTCATATATTCAATGTGTCAAATATTACAATCAGATCTTAGATTATATAGCTCTAAATCCTAAACCAAAAAGGAAAATACAAATACAATTATGCCTCTAACAGGACTCTAACTCAATAACACAATCATGCCTCTAATAGGACTCTAATTCTAACTCAATAACACAAATTTATTATATTCTATATATTTTATATTCTAACAGATAGATGATCTGGTCTGGGGTTCTTCGTCTGTGATCTGGTCTGGAATCTTTCAACTAAGAGGATGACTGGGTGGACATTCGGCCAGTTGTCCAGTGGGTGAAATCCTCAATGGCTATGCACAGTAAAATGTTGAAAGGTGTCAGCCATCCTCAATTTCAATAGGGAGCCAGAAAATTAAATTGGAGGGACACTTATTAATTACAATATCGAAAATTTTTATAAAAATATTTCACTCAAGTTTTTACAATTGATTTCGAGAAACATCAAAAAAGATAATATTATTTGTAACTAGTGTATCATGGACAATACAAAAAAATATATAGATATAAGCCTTAAAATAAATTATATAATGATAATTTTTTTTTATACAAAATTTGATTAAAAATTCAATATAATGGTAATACCATGTTATCATTGATATGTGATATCACCAACTAATAGTATATAAACATATAGAGAGTGAACCTCACATATAGGGCTGCAAACGAACCAAGCTAAGCCGAGCTTTGCTGAGCTCGAGCTCGGCTCGTTTATTTATCGAGCTCGTTTATTGAGCTCGAGCTCGGCTCGATAAGGAACTAGGCTCGAGCTTGGCTCGGCTCGTTAATTTTAATGAAACTCGAGCTCGGCTCGGCTCGGCTCGGCTCGGCTCGATAATTTTTTTAATATTATTTATATTATTTAAATATAAATATTTAAATAAAAAATATTATTTATATTATTTAATATATAAAAAATGTATTTATATTATTATTTTATATATATATTTATATATTTTTAATATATAAATAATGTATTCATATATATTTATATATTATTTAATATATAAATAATATATTTATTAAATAATTTAAATAAAGATAAACGAGCTGAGCTCGGCTCGTTTAATAAACGAGCCGAGTCGAACTTGTTCATGAACAGATCGGTTCATTTGCAGCCCTCACATATCAAATATAACTAACAATCTAATAAATTCATATCTTTATAGTGAGATTACTTATACTTGCATGTTAATAATAATGACATCACCGTTACATTAAAAAATTTCATAGATAATATAGTTTACAGTAGTCTCTTCATTTTCAATTAAAACAACCATTATTATTCTCATAATTTTTAAAATTTCATTAACATTTCACTCTAATAATATTTTTTGTATTTTTTTATTTAAAATATTTTCTTTATGTTTGCAAAATTAAAAAAAAAAAATCCCAAAAACTAGGGGGCACGTGGTCCCCCTGAGCCTTCACTCCCTCCGCTATTATTTAGTTTGGTAAAATATTTTTTATATTCTCAATTTGATATAAATTTGATAAAATTATTAGAATAAAATTTTTTTTTATCAAATTTAAATTTAGTAATGAATTTAATGCAAGATGGCTTTAGACAACCTATGCTATGAGTATGTAAACTACGAATATTACAACCAAAGCAACCACAGAGACGACTTGTCCACACTCATCCCCCCGGGCAGCAAGTTCTCGAAAATTACACTGGTACCTCTATATTTTATGATATCTATAAAATGTATATTAAGATTACCTCCTAGTTTTTTGAAAATGATTTTATTAACTATCTATTTCATTAATTTTTCACAATGTATGGTGATGTGATTTTCAACTTTCTCATGCTATTTCATAGCATTAATATAATCTAGTCATTTTTATCAATAGAAGAGGTGTATGCCACCAATTTTTTTAGTTTTTTGTTTAAAAAAAAATCAATGACAAATGTATACTTTTTATGTACTATATATTGTCTACAAACAAAATAGTTTTATTAATAATTCAAAACTTTAGAAAAGAATATATACGAAAAATAAATTTGTTAGATTTATTTTTGCGCTAAATTATTATTTTTTCACAAATCTTACGTAAGAAATTATCTTTTATCAGTAATGAATTAAAATTAAATATTTTTTTTTTATGTATACACCTTACTCCCCCTCCCCCACCTTATAAATCTTGATTTCGTCCCCGCCCACAAATTGAAGGAAACTTCCCCAGCCAAACAAGTCCTATTTTCGCCACACGGTATTGTGGAGCTTGTATGTGTACTGGCTAATCGAAATGTACTTGGACTAGTGGCAGAGTCAGAAATTTAATACAGGGAGCACCTATTAATTATAATTTCAAATTTTTTTTTTCCAATCAATAACAATAACATAATAATAATTTTTCGAGCTAATATTAAACACAAAAAATTAATATTAGCAGAAATTAATATTTTAAATTTTAGCACAAATTAAATCCCTAATTTTTACACAAACAACAACAAACCAAAATTCTTAATTTTAACATAAATCACCACCAATCAAAATTCTTAATTTTAGCATTTCAAAATCTCTTATTCTAACATAAATAATAACAAATAATTTTTTTTTATTTACAAAATCAAAGCTTAACAAATAACTATAAATTAATACTCATAATTTTTATTTAAAAGTAAAAAATAATAAATAAAGTTACTTGTAAACAATGAAAAGAAGACACAAATATTGTAGTATGTTCCCAAATATGTGTTGTGTGATCCCAATCTGGTGACTCGCGAGTCGGTAAATTGCAAAACAACAAAGGGAGACAAAGAAAATACGTAGACACTTGACAAGTACTGTAAATAAATAAAAAAATAAACAACTCAATACACTTTTAGAGTTTTAAAGATCCTGTCCGCTATCGCTGTAAGCCTTGCCAACAAGTTTTTTTTTTTAGGTTAATCCTCGCCCAAAAAGTTTAGAATTTAAAAAAAAAAAAAAAGTCGAGACTTTGGAAATTCGGGTGGAGAGGAACTGTATTAGTATTTATCCGTGTTTGTGTGTCAGTGCTTAGCTAGGCGTCTAGGACCGCCAATTTTGAAAAGTCAGGATGTAGGATGTCAGTGTTTGATTTGGAAACTGTGTGTTAGTGTTTAGTTAAGACTTAAAAAAAAATTTTGAAATGTCAAGGGGGCCACGTGAACCCCCTAGACCCTTAGCCTCCGTTTGTTTGGGGTTATAGGGAGAGGATTGGGATTGATAGTGAGGTGGGACTACTATATGGGGTATTTGTTTTGAGACATAGGGAGGGGACTCCTAATTCCTTGGTATTAGTAAAGGCCTTGGAAGGAGGATTGGGATGGAGGAGGTAGAGATGGTATCAGAAAAATAGTGAGGGGATTAGAAATTTTTTTATTATTTTTATTTTTTATATATTGGGAATTTTTTTAAAAATATTAATGTTTAATTTTTTATATTTTTTTATTTGTTTTATTATTTTATATAAAAATAATTTAACAATTCTTACACTAACAATTATCATCAAAACAAACACAATTTTACTTAATCCCCTCACTATGAATCCCCTCCATCATACATCTGAAAACAAACGGGGCCTTAGTGCCTCTGCCTTGACTTGGACAATGGTGGTGGTCACTAGTACTAAATATTTTTTTATTGATATCAAAAAAATTTCACCATTTTCAAATTACTTCTTAAATAATTTTTAATAGAGTAGCGATACATACAAATAAAAAATTCATATAATTATACATAATGATTTAGTAAAATTTTGAGCTTATCATTTTAGAATAAAAAACTTATTAAAACAAATAATATTGTCACATTATTTTGGTACAATATTCAGTACAAAATGTCTGATGAGTTAACCCTTTCACTTTCAATATTAACCAATAAGCACAAGCACTCTCGTTAACTGTTCATACCCAAACATTGGGTTTCAATATTAACCAATGAGCACAAGCATTCTCGTTAACTGTTCATACCCAAACATTGGGTTTGTGTGTGAAGCCTTTGCATTGAGGTATATCTGTAGACACCCCATTTTTTACCGTTTTCAAGACTTGGACGTCACCGCTTGAACACTCAGTGATCATCCATGTTCGTGTTCATTTTGAGTTCCCGAAAGTCTCGGCCACGCGCCTTGCCTCAGGATCTCTCAACTCGGCCGTTTTGTGTTTGATTTTGCACCAAACACTTGTGTTTTTGCTTCTGAGGGTAGAGAGTAGCTTGTTAGCTACCCCTGACACCCATCGGCCCTGGCTTGAGTCCACCGGCCGTGTATTCTTGCTACCGGCCATTGGTGAGATATGCTATTGGTCGGTCGGCATTTTGTGTGGACGGCCGGCCATCTGTTTGGCCGATGGCTTCCTTTTCTGGCCGATACCACCTTTTTGCCTTTTTTAGGCATAATGCATGCCAGCTGTGCCAGCTGGAATGCACAGACCCTGCCCCCCATGCACGGGTGTGGCTATTTTGAACCTTTGACCCTTTTGAGCCAACTTCTTGCACCCTTTGCTCAAGCTTTTTGAGGAAGCTTGACCCTTTGTCTTAGCTTCCTCAAGAAGCTTGCACCCTTAGCTTAGCTTCCCTTGGAAGACTTGACCCCTTTAGGATAGCTTCTCTTGGAAGCTTAGCCTTTTCCATTGTCTATATAAGAGTCCCCTCCTCCTCCTTTGTGTTGGTTCAGCAAAATCAGACCTAAAACATATATATTCTGATATATACATCTTCTCTCTCTATATCTCCCTCTCCCTCTTCATTTGTGTGTGTTTGAGGGCCTAAAAGTGTGTTTAGTCCTTAGTTTTGCACTAAGTCACCTACTATTACACCATACTTCGACTTTGGAGGTCTTGAGGGTTTGTTCTTGGAGCTTTGGGTCGGTTTTGATCAGAAGAAGAGAGCTGAGCTTGCTGTTCTTGAAGTGTTCTTCAAGGGTAACACTATCTACTTTATATTCCCCAATCTTGCACTAGTCTTTAACCTATCTTGCATGCTGTTTTAGACTTTGTGTATAACTGAAAAAAGTCTTGTATTTGCATGCTTAAGATGATTCATTGAGGTCATTTTGGTGTTGGGGGTCGACATCCCCTTTTTAGGCCTTGTTTGGCCCTTTTTGTGCTCTTTTTGATAAGCTTTGGGGACTTTTGTGTATTGGCCTTCTCACCACTGAAATCCAGTGGATTTTCAGTGGTGAAGAAGGGGTCTTGAAGTCTTGCATAGGGGAGGGACACCCCTCTCCCTTGGTCTCTCTTTTGTTTGCATCTTTGGCCCATAAGGGTAGCATGTATGGTTAGTTGTTCTTGGCTTCATTTCAGAGGTTTTTGGGTGTTATTGGGCCATATTATATCTCTGTTTTGGGTTGGATTAATGGCCCCTCGCATGCCTAATATACTTGCTTTGTATTCCCCAATTTTGCCTAGAAATGCATCTTGCCATTAGACCACCATGCTTGCATATTTTTGCCTAGCTTTGTGAAGTTTTTAGTCATATTTTTCCATGCTTGAGGTCTGTTGGGTGTTGATATGGTCATGCATTTCATGCTTTGTATAGCCCCTTTGTATTCTAGCATGTTGGTATCGGGTGTGTGAGTCATGAGCATGCTTGAGTTGGCCTATTTCAGTGATTTGGAATCACTTATGATGTCATTTCAGTCCATGTTTTATGCTTACATACTTACATTTGTTACCCTTTTAATACCTTGATGAGATGTGGTCTTATGCTCTATGTTTAGGCCTTAGTGCATGCCTTTTTGTTTAAGTCATTTGGGATACCATTCATGCGGGTTTTGGGGTGTATTTTGTTGCATTAAAACTCTGTTTTTGGTTACTTAGCCCATGCCATGTGTGGTCATGTTAGTTGTAGTAGAATGCTCCTTGTTTATGCCTTAGTCTTAGGCCCATTGGTATGCATGTTTGCATGAGTATTTGTCCACCATTTGCACCATCTTTGGCCACTGTTTTGGGGTGTGGCTGAGGCCTCCTATTTCAGTTTAAGTCCCTCCTTGTGTATAGTTGCATGTTTGACATGTTGCCTCTCATTGCATGCTTGCATTGTACCATGTTTGCATCACATGTTAAATTGCATTGTATTGTCTCTTGCATGATTAGCATATTGCATACTTGCATAATAGATTGCATTGCATTTGGCATGTTTTGCATCTTAGCCTCATGTTGCATTCTTGAGCCATGTTTGTATACATGCATTGCATGGTTTGGTTTGGAGTGTCAAACCAAGCATGAGGGGTGAGGTGTGTTCGTACTCCAAGTGACGTAACACGTCTCAACCCTTGGTCGCTGACGCTCTTGATCTCAATATGATAGGGTGTTGGCATTCATCTTTTTGGTTGCATGCATTTACATTAAGTTGCAAACTTGGTGCCTTAGGCCATCATGCATCGAAATGCGTGATTGGTGGCCCGAGTATCGAGGGTTACACTCCCATGAGTCCATAGCATGATTGGGAGAGTGGCCATGCGTACATTTGCTTTGAATTTCCTTGCCATGCACTGTCTGCCCTCTGCTGTTGTCAAAAACACGTTTCTGCAAGAAGAAATGGCCGGCTGGCCACATACAGTGCCGACCGGCCATCAATTACCAGCCGGTGGTGTAACTTTTGGCCGATAAGCCCATCCCCATGGCCGGTGAACTTGAATTGTGGTCGGTGACACCCCAGAACATTCAGAGGGTGATTCAAAATAGGTCTGGGGACTTTCAGAATTTTCAGAGGAGTAACGCAGTGTAAATAGAGGCAACAGTGGCATGGCACGGGTTTCCGAGCGGGGCGAGTCGAGCATGCATCATCCTAGCATTCTGAGGCGGGGCTGCGGCCATCCTCTTTCTGCATTTAATTTGTTAATTAAATAGAAGATATGTAATATTTAATTAGTTAGAAAAATTAATTATTTATTTATTTTGTAATATTTATTCGGTCCCTCCGAGCGAGGGCGTATTTGTAATAAGTGTGTGTGAGTGTGTGTATGTCTTCCAACCCCACGTCTTTCTTCCCTTTTATTTACTAGCTTTCGATGGTTAGTGTAGGGCATGTTTTAATTAGCATGATAGCATGTTTGCATACATTCATTCGTTTTGCATGCACCGGGCTCGGCGCATCATGGTAACTGCATTGTATTTCAATTCCAATTTGAATACGTGATAACTGTAGCATCATCATGTGCCATATTAGGATAGCCGAGCCTATTGTAGTTGCATCTTGCATGTGTTGCATTAGCCATCTTAACATGAACTAGGATCATGCATATGATTACTAACTAGTTTCTGTTTTGGCTTGGAGTACTCGGTAAGCATCTATGTTTTAGCATCCTTGCACGTGTGTGAGTGTTACCATGTCAGCATGCTTTACCATGAGGCTATGTGCTTAAATGATATAACTGCCTGAATGCCTGTGGGTGAAGGTTGGATTGTTTGAGTTGGGACAACTCATTGAAATCCGTGTTTTAGCCTACTTGCGAGTAGCAAATCTCAAATCATTTTCCAAATGAGCGGATAGGCAATGCTTTGTTCCAAATTAGGCGATCTAGTCTATACTTTTGTGTTGTGCGCATCACATAGTAAGATTAGCTAATTAATCGGATTAAGAACACATAGCATTTTTAAAATAAGATATCATAGTTAGTAGAGGCCGATCTTTGATCGGGCGAGATGGGGTGCTCATAGCTGACCTTCCCCAATCGTACCCAAGTTTCCGAGCCGAGGCAACTTTGGTGATGACGGACACGTGGCCTTAGGCAAACGAGTCAGGGTTTCCTAAATTCCCCTATAAAAAATATTTAGGTGGCGACTCTGTATCTGGCAAAACAGTCTATGTTTGGCACTTCTTTACAAAATCTGTTTTCTCAAAACGATTTGTCGGATTTGGACTCTTTGGTTCAGATTAAGAACCGTGACAATTTGAGTCTGAACTGTAGCACTGAGGCCCTCACCCGGGGTGCGTCTACAGTTTCTGGCGACTCTGCTGGGGAGTTTAGAGAGCTTGACTCGAACTCGTGATATCTTGTTTTGATTTCACTTATGTGTTCTTTGCATTGCATGTGCATTGGTGCGCCTAGGACACCGTGTTGGCCATCTGCTATTCCTAAGCGGTTTGCCGGAGGCTTGACTTTGTCAAAGCATGCCATAAGGCAGACCGGTTGCGGGCTCTGCCAGTATGGGAACACAAACCCCGGTTTTACCGGGGCACCCTTTTCGACCATTCGACCTAGTACATATTTGTAACAACCCTCGTACTGTTTACCGAAAAATTACTGAATTATCTACTGATTACTGCTAAACTGGACTGCTTAAGACTGATAATTGAAACAACTGAAGTACTGAACGGACTGATTGAAAACTGGAACTGAATTGACTAAGCATATCTATTGTATTGCATTTTTATCTGTTCGATTATTTGATTTTCTGTTGGTATGTTTATGTTTAAATTGCGAATTGAAGGCCTTATCGGCGGCCGAACTGAAAATTGTTTAGTGTTTCATGATCAGTAGAATTTTTGTGATTTAATGGTATATTTATCCAAAATGTGATTAGGTATGATTAGATTAGATTAAAATAAGCTAAACACATAAGTGGCCTTATTTACACCTTTGCCATCTAGTGGGCCTTTGTTTAATAATTTGTGGGGCCTCATTACACTTGAAACAAACCTCTTCCTCAGCCAATTTGAGAGCTCAACCGAATTTATAGAGAGAGGAGAATTTGGGGAATTGATTTCATCTCATTGTTGCTTGTAAATTGCTTAGTAATTGGAGGAATTGGAACATAGGTTGCAAATTTAGCTTCCACACCTTGAAATTGAACCTCTAGGTAAGAAATTCATCTTCTTATTGTTTCCCTTGAGCTAAGTCTTGTATATTTCATGCTCCATTGTAGAACTAAGTCATGTTGTAGCTCATACATGGTGAATTATGCTAGAATTCATGCATGCATGTTTGAAAAGATGAGTTTTGAGTTGAATTCATGGTAGAATTGTACATGCATGTTATTAATTAGGCTTGAGTCCATGATTTCAACATGTTCTTGAAGAAATGAGTACATTTGAACAAGTTTTGAAGTTTAAATTTGGTTTGAATCCATGCATGTTTGCATTTCTCCATGTTTATGAAAAGTGGGTTTGAAAAATGGTTTTAATTGACTCACCTTTGGGGCTTGAATTCATAAATTGAGCTTTGAAAATTGTTATACATTGAATTTAGATATGTTTTCCAGAATTTGGGCCCAAGAGGTCGAGTTTAGAGTGGTAGAATGCTTGGTTTGAGCTTGGGAGGCAAATCTGGAAATTCCAGATTTGGCTTCCTCGCTCGAGCGAAGGATTCCTCGCTCGAGCGAGCACCTTTGTCCAGGGCTCCGCTCGAGCGAGCATCGCGCGACCATCGCGCGTAAAATCACAGCATCCAGTACTTTTACTGTTTCAACAGACCGCTCGAGCGAAGAATTTCTCGCTCGAGCGAAGCCTTTGATTTTGGAAGCTCGCTCGAGCGAAGGAAGGCTCGCTCGAGCGAGGCTCCTATTTTCAGCAAACTTTGCAAAATGTTTTCTAAGTGTATTTTTGCATCCTCATCCCATTCTAGGCATTCTTAGGCCTAGTTTAAGGCATCTTAATGAGGATATAGATGTAGAACACACCCAGGCAAATTAGGGATTAAATTATGATATTTCCCAACTGTGTAGCTTAGTGTGTGTTCAACCTGTGAACTGTGTAGGGTTGGCGACTGGGGAGACACGCTCTAGCATACTGTAGCCCAAACTCTGTGAGTAACAATTGTGTAAAGATATGTTCAACTGAGAATGTTTTCTGACTGTTTAACGGAACTGTTTTCTGAAATAATTATTGTTAATTGATTGAATGTATGTCCTGTATTCTGAAATGTATTGTGGCATCCTTAGCAACGATTGTATACTGTTATTGCTACTGTTATAGAGATCTCTGTCGGTTCCCTCGTGGAACCACTACTGTTTACTGATTGATGGCCATCATTACTGTTCGGTCTTTAAGACCTACTGTTTACTGCTATGCTAATGGATGTACCACATATAACTGAATAACTGTTCTGACTGAAAGATTGACATACTGTTGAATGAACTGTTTTCATTATTGTAAGGACATATCATTCTTGACCTCTTTACGCATTATGTTATTCACTGGGCTTTAGCTCACTGTTTATATATATATATATATATATATATATATATGTAGGTGCTCAGCCACCAGATCGGAGCTAGGAGCGTGGGTTAGACTCCAGTTTTGTTAAGCCAGCCTATGTGCCTCACTGCGAGGTTCCGAGTTGCCATGCTATGGCTTTGGGGCGTTTTGTTTTTCCCCCGTCTGTCTCCGTACTGTTTTGGATTACTGTATAGACTGTCAACTACTAACTGTACTGTTATCAAGGGATTAGGTCCCTGTACTGTGTGACTGTAAATTTTGTATAGACTATACTGTTCTGAATGTGTGAATGCATGAAAAATCTTTTTGGCATACAGACTGTCATAGCTCAATGGACATTATTTAATTACTGTATTGGCTTCCGCCAGGCCCTGAACTCTGTTTTACTGTACTACTGTTAAGCAGGCCTTCAGTAATCTCGGATTACTGGCCGGTTACGGTGCTAAACCCATAGGGCCGGGTTTGGGTCGTGACAATATTCGGAATCCATAGTGACCATTCCAAACTAGGACAGGTTGCTTACCCGATATAGGTTGTTTGAAACCGCTGCGTGCGTAGTGAAACCCTAGCTCCTAACAAAATAGGACAGGAAAACCCTACCCCAATATAGGGGTGTTTTGGCTCTCACTTATCTGCTATGTGCTTTAGAGTGTATCTCTACAGGGAATACGCATATCTATTTGCAAGTTTGGGCATCAGGCCTGCGGGCACCAGTGTTTTGAGGATCAGTTATCTGCGGGTATCAGATTTGGTTTTGGGGGCAGTAATCTGGGAACAATGATCAACATCTGAGAACAGTGTATTCAGTTTATCAACAATGTATTGTGATACCCAACTGTTGTGTGTTTATTTTACGCTGTTATGCTATCCGTTTATCTGGTTGTTTTATTTCCTTATTATCGCTTTACTTATTTTTTGCTAGGTAGTTTAGCGCGATTGCTTCTAACCCAGTAGATATTCCCCAAGCACTCTGGACAAGAGGTCGTTGACTCCATCGATCTGAGGATCTGATAGACGGACAACCAGTGTACTACTCACTATCCCCGGTTACTAGACGCAGGGCAGTTAGGCGGAGGATATCAGTTCAACAGACAGT
The DNA here is from genome assembly GCA_030407325.1 of Camellia japonica. Classification (NCBI taxonomy): domain Eukaryota; kingdom Viridiplantae; phylum Streptophyta; class Magnoliopsida; order Ericales; family Theaceae; genus Camellia; species Camellia japonica. Next base: position 25,349,250 of record JAPPVO010000031.1, on the reverse strand, counting down.
TCAGAGGGCTTCGTCCACCCCACCTAGATATAGTAGGAATCAAAGTCCTGTTTCTCTCACAGAGAGGGAACATATACCGGCAATAGATCAGAACAGTATGGCAAGTTTAGAGAAGATGGTGCGCCAGCTCCAAGAGAGCATGAAAACTATGCAGCAAGACGCTGTCCGATAGGCGGAGTTCGCCAAACAACAGGCTACAGTTATGACAGAACAAGCAGAGTTAATCACGAGGCTATAGCAAGCCGGGGCGTCTGCTTCTCATCAAGCTCCTCCCCCACCAAAGGTTCCGATACCCGAGGAGACACCAAACGTCCAGAATATCCAAGGGGATACAGACGTTCCAATAGGGCCGGCTCCCCCCCTGATCCTACCCCAGTTATCCAAAACGCCCACCAACCTACCGGACTCCCCTTTGAGTTCGAGACAGATCCTACAGCATTGAAGTTGAGCAAGCTTGAAAAGCTGTTCAAGAGATCCCAGGGAGTCAAGACCATCCCTGACATTGAAGATGGATATACCGACGCAGCTGTGATGCTGCCGGACAGATTCAAAAAGCCGCATATTGACTGATTTGATGGGTCTGGGGATCCCATGGTGCACCTAAGATTGTTTTCAGATATCTTAAGGCCAATGGGCCTCACCAGACTGCAGAAGCTGTCTCTATTCAGCCGGACCCTGTCGGGTGTGGCGGCCATCCGGTACGCCAAATTAGAAGACGATGTCAAGAGAAACTGGAACGAGATGGCTGAGGCCTTCATTGCACAATATTTGTATAACACACAAATCGAGATTACGACCCGTGATCTTGAGACGACGAGACAAGAGGCTAAGGAGAGCTTCTCAGAATTTGTGACTCGCTAGAGGGCCAAGGCCTCGATGATGACCCTAAGGCCCACAGATAAAGATCAGATTAGGATGATTGTGCGCAATCTCCAGCCTAAACTGATGCAGAAAATGATCGTGCTCCCTTTCCCTACCTTTTCAGATTTGCATGAGATGGGGGTACAGATTGAGGATGCCTTGAAGCAAGGCTTGATCGATAATGATAGGGAGCAACCCAGGAGAACTTTTAACCGCAACACCAATGTAGACCCGAGCGGCGCTACAACTACAAGAGCCTCCGAAGTGAGCATGGTCACCACCAACCCCCCTCCAAGAACCATGGCAGCCACGCCATTCTCTGGTGCGTCCGGAAGCAATACACAAACAGCCAAATACCCGCCCAAAAACCAAAGAGCCTTCACTCCACTATATATGCCCCTGTCCAAAGCTCTGGGGGTTTTAATCAGAAAAGGGCACTTGAATCCCCTAGAGCCACGGCCATTACCGGAAAGACTTCCTCCTACCCACAACCCAGCCAAATATTGCGCATTTCACTAACAGCACGGTCATGACACCGACCTATGCTACCGATTACGTCATGAGATTCAAGATCTCATTGATAACGGGGTGATTATGCCTCCCGAAAACCCAATGTCACAACAAACCCTCTCCCACCGCATAACCAAGCTCCACCTCCCAAAAGAATCAACTTTATCCAGACTGGGGTCGTGGCTTACGATCCCAGCATATATATCACTCCTTCCCACCTACCTAAGCCGGAGGTGTTCCTTCCCGACTGCACCGACTTATGCATGTTGGACATCTCCAGAACCCAACCTGAGCCAATGGTGGTGACTGTCGAAGACAGAATAGGGGAAATTTCAGAGGGGAATGGGATTGTTGAGCCAGAGTCCGAGGAATCTGGGCGTTTATTAAGAAGGTATACAGTCCGAGGGACTACATTTCGTTAGTAGGCCAGGATGGGCCAAATGTAGAATTGCCGACAGGGGCAGAGCTGTGTGTGATCCAAGGGGATGGATTTGAACAGAGGGCGGACGATTTGACGGCTGTGGAAGAGGACCTTGCCAACCTCCAGTTTTTCAGGAACCAAGATCCGGGGGACGCAGCAGTCAACTGGTTTGATTATGAGGAATCAGCAGAGGCTACTGGGTGGTTGGATGATCAACCGGATGTTATGGAAGAATGCCAACCAGAACAGGGCTCGGTAGGGGCAAGAATAACAGTGGTGGCCGGAAGGGCCGGAAATCAGGATACATCGCCGGAGAGCACCGGTGTCGAGAATCTCGCTCAGGATTGGAGCATTTTGAATACAGGAATTGTTGAACAAACAGCTGTACTGATGCAGTTGGAACAGGAAAAATTTGAGGATTCTGAAAGAGTCAGGAAAGCTAAAGCCTATGTGGGGACTGAAACTGCTGTGTGCACAGGGACAGAGAATGCTGCGAGCATACGGATGGAAGGTACTGCGAGTACGAGAACAGTCATACCAGAGTCGGACAGGTGTCTGTCAACTGCCGACGGAATGTGGTGGGAGGACGATGATTTATGTCTTGCCCACACAGATGAGGATTGGGGGAGTAACCAACCAGATGATACCTAGTACATTGGTGAAGTCGACCATATGACTAGGAGTGGACGATATTTCAAGCCTCTGCATCTAGATCAGCCAGAGGCGTCTGGGAAAGATAAGGAGGCGGAGAAATAGAAAGAGAAGCAACTCGAAGAAGAAGCTGTACTGAAGCAGCTGAAAAAGATACAAGCAGACATCTCCATCTGGGGACTGCTTATGGCATCGCGGGTGCATAGGCAAGCTGTCTTATCAGCCATGGACAAGGCCAAGCTCTCGATAGAAACCATGCCGGAGCAGCTGGTGGGATTCGTTTTTCCGGGAGGAGCTACCCCGATGTTGACTTTCTCCAACAAGGAATTACCACCTGAGGGAGTGAATCATAATAAGCCACTCTACATCTTTGTGGAATGTAGAGACAAATGGATACCCGTGGTACTTGTCGACACAGGGTCCGCCATCAATGTGTGCCCGGCAAGAACTGCATATGCGATCGGTTTAAAGACCGCGGACTTTGTACCGACAGCCCAGGTGATTCGGACGTATGACAACACGAGCAGAGAAGTGATGGGAACAGTAAAAGTTCAGACCAAGGTTGGGCCGGGACAGCATGAGATAGAGTTCCATGTCTTAGAGGTTCCTGCAACTTTTAACCTGCTTTTGAGGCGGCCGTGGCTGCATCAGGTGAAGGCAGTGTCATCCACCTTGCATCAGATGGTGAAATACCTCCATGGGAAGGGAGTAGCCATTGTTTTTGGGAATTCGTCGATCCATCCACCACCAGAAGTATCTACGCCAGTTTTGGAAATTGAGCACGGTATGGAGGATGTGTTCATGTCGGGTTTTACCCTTGCTGAGGCCCAGGTCGTGCAGAACATTATGGCTGTTAATGAGGGGTTTATATCAGTGCTCAATCAGTATACCTCATGAATAAGCTCCAACACATCCCGGGATGGGATTGGGAAAGAGCGGCCGGAAGGGCGTTGCAGCATTAGCCGAAGTGCCATACAACCCACATACCTTTGGCTTGGGTTACCTGCCCACCAAAGAGGATTGGATAAGGAAAGGCAAGGAGATGGTTGGAAGAGCTAGAGTGAAGCAGGCGGGGAAGCCTTTTGAACTAATGCATCGGCCCATCCAGGGTACTCTAAACGGACGCTTCGTCCGGAAGGGAGAGGATTTTCCATTCTGTGGCTTCCCTGAGCCGTGGCTGAATGTAGAGAGGAAGCGTGTGCCAGGTTTTGAAATCTTCTTCGACCTGCAGTTATCTGGGGATGATGTTGCCGAGGAGCAGACAAACCCATCAGTTGAGGTTGAGCAGAATGAGAAAGTGGATTCTGAGAGCGCCGAAATTGAAATGGGGGTAGCGCTGGCTTGTATACTTTCTTAGGGGATAACTTCTCGGTGTCCATGATCGGGAATAAAATGGCTGCGGGCCTACCAGCAAATATTTTGGATGCATCCATCGCATCCTCCCTCATTTGGCAGTACGAGGAGGGATTTTTGTCAAGCAGCACCGGGTCAGGTAGTGAGCCGGAATCTGATTTCACTGAGTCTTGTGAGTCGGAATCAGGTTCCAGCTCAATTGAGTCTGAGTCCGATATTCCTGGGGGTGATAACTCGGATGCCACAGTCCTGTCCAGGTCGTCTTTTTCTTTCTCTTTTGAGTCTGTTGTAACAGAAGAATCAGACGGTTTGGAAGTACTTAATGAGAATAATGTGGATGTGGTTTTTGAGTACTTTTCTATGCCTTTGATTTATTGCTTGAATCAGGACTTTCAAAATTTTGACAAAAACGACAAGAAGAAATTCCTTCGGTTTTGCAACGATTAATTGATCAAGAGCAGGAAAGATTTGTTAAACCTTTAGTTGATGAAATCACTACTGTGAATATTGGTACTGAGGAGGACCCGCGGCTGGTCCAGATCGGGTCCACGTTGTCTTCGGAGAAACGCGAGCGCTTAGTCGCTTTATTAAAAGATTTCAAAGATGTTTTCGCATGGTCCTACGAAGACATGCCTGGGATCGATCCTGAGATTGTACAGCACCGGATCCCCCTTGACCCCGAGGCCCGACCTATCAAACAGAAACTCAGAAGGATCCGCCCTGACTAGGCCATCAAGATTAAGGAAGAGGTCACCAAGCAAATCGATGCAGGCTTTCTGCTGGTATCCGAATACCCGACTTGGTTGGCTAACATTGTTCCGGTACCAAAGAAAGATGGCAGGATCCGGGTGTGCGTGGATTTTAGGGATTTGAACAGAGCTAGTCCGAAGGACGACTTTCCCTTGCCGCATATTGATGAGTTGGTGGATTTCACAGCGAGGCATGTTTTGCTTTCGTTTATGGATGGCTTCTTAGGCTACAATCAGATAGTGATGGCACCTGAAGACCGGGAAAAGACTGCCTTCACCACCCCGTGGGGGACATACTGCTACAGAGTGATGCCGTTTGGGCTGAAGAACGCTGAAGCTACATATCAACGGGCCGCGACCACAATATTGCATGACATGATCCACAAAGAGGTTGAGGTGTACGTGGACGACATGATTGTCAAGTCCAAAGAAAGAGAGGGCCACTACACCACCTTACAAAAGTTCTTCCAAAGGATCAGAGAATTCCGGTTGCGGCTGAATCCTCAGAAGTGTACGTTCAGTGTTACAGCAGGGAAAATGCTAGGGTTTCTGATTACACAGAGAGGTATCGAAGTCGACCCTTCCAAAATCAAGGCCATCTTAGAAATGCCACCACCAAGGACTGAAAAGGAGATGCGAGGCTTTCTGGGTAAAGTGCAATTCATAAGGCGGTTTATCTCAAAACTAACCTTGACTTGTGAACCACTTTTTGGTCTCCTGAAGAAAGGAAAGAAATTCCAATGGGACGGCCGATGCCAAGCTGCTTTTGAACAGATCAAGGAATACTTACAGAACCCGCCCATGTTGTCACCACCAGAACCGGGGAGACCGTTGATTTTGTATCTTTCAGTAACTGAGACTACAATGGGCTGCATGCTCGCGCAAGAATCAGAGGACAAGGTGGAGAGAGCCATCTATTATCTGAGCAAGAAGATGCTAGAGTATGAGACTCGTTACACACCATTGGAAAAGGCTTGCTTAGCCTTGGTATGGGCTACCAGGAAGCTGCGGCACTACCTGTTAGCTCACTCTGTAATGTTGGTTTCACGGCTGGATCCCATCAAATATCTTTTCGAGAAACCGGCACTTATGGGTAGGCTAGCTCGTTGGTTGCTGTTGCTTTCCGAATTTGATCTGAAATATGTGACACGCAAGTCAGTCAAGGGAAGAGCAGTAGCAGAATTCTTAGCCGATCATCCAATGGAAGGGGTGAAGCAATTGAGTACTTATTCCCAGATGAGACCATTTTGCACATCGAAGATGAAACTTAGACGATGTACTTTGACGGAGCATCAAACCAGTACAGATATAGGATAGGAGTGTTGCTGATAGCACCCGACAATTCCCGTATCCCTCTAGCCTTCAAACTCCGGTTCAAAGTCTCGAACAACGAAGCAGAATATGAGGCATGCATTGCCGGTCTAGAAGCAGCCCTCGAACTAAGGGCAAAACGGTTGGACGTCATTGGGGACTCGAACCTTGTTGTATCTCAAGCAAAAGGAGATTGGAAAGTCAAAGAAGAAAATATGATAATGTATCACCAGACCTTGGATTTGTTAATTCCTCGGTTTGAGAAGCTGAACTTTACTCATCTGTTAAGGGAGAACAACAGGTTCGCAGATTCACTAGCAACTCTATCCTCCATGATAGACATCCCGTTTGGAGTCCGGATGCGTCCAGTCATCATTGACCAAAAATTTGTGCCGGCTTACGAGTCGATTGCTGCTATAGATGAGGTTCAAGATGAGAACCCCTGGTATTACGATATTTGAAATTTCTTGGAGAAGGAAGCATATCCACCAGGGGCAAATGCCAAGGATAAAAGGGCAATCAGAAGAATGGCCGTTCAGTTCATCATCTGCGGGGGTAAATTGTATAAGAGAGGTCATCCGGGAATGCATAAGTTGTGCGTTGAAGCTGAAGAATCAAAATGCCTAATGGAGGCCATCCATGGAGGGAAATGCGGTGCGCATATGAACGGGGTAATGTTAGCTCGGAAGATCCTCAGACAATATTACTATTGGTCTACCATGGAGGAGGATTGTATCGGCTTTGTTCGGCAATGCCACAAATGTCAAATCCATGCAAACCGCATGAACATCCCGCCGTCGAAACTATACAACATGACTTCGCCATGGCCATTTTCAGTTTGGGGAATCGATGTGATCAGGGCTGTCACTCCGAAGGGGTCGAATGGGCATGAGTTCATCTTGGTCGCGATAGATTATTTTAGAAAGTGGGTCGAGGCCCAATCTTATGCGGTGTTGAAGGCTTCACATGTCGCAAAGTTCATCAGAAACAACATCATCTGTCGTTATGGAGTCCCAAATGAGATCATTTCAGATAACGGTTCCCACTTCAAGAAGGAAGTGATTGACTTGTTGGAGAAATACAATTTAGCTTTTCATAAGTCATCCACATACCGGCCACAAACCGATGGAGCAGTTGAGGCCGCCAACAAGAATATCAAACACATACTACAGAAAATGGTGGAAACCTACCGGGATTGGCCAGATAAGTTGCCGTTTGCTCTGTGGGGCTACCGGACTTCAATCAGAACTTCTACTGGGGCGACTCTGTATTCATTGGTTTATGAGATGGAAGCCGTTCTACCTATTGAAATTGAGGTTCCGTCTTTGCGAGTATTGGCTGAGTGTTAGATAGCCGAAGCAGATTGGCAGCAGAGCAGATTTGAATAACTCATGCTCTTCGATGAAAGAAGACTAAAAGCACTGTACCACGTTCAAGGTTATCAGCGCAGGATTGCCCGGGCTTTCAACAAGAGAGTTAAGTCCAGGAATCTAAAAGAAGGAGATTTGGTACTCAAGGACAACCGAGCTCCCATCCACGACCCAAGGGGCAAGTTCAGACCCAATTGGACTGGTCCCTACATTATCAAGTCTATTTGGTCAGGTGGAGCTGTCGTTCTGATGGACCTAGATGGCCTAGAGTTCTCACAACCGATCAATATGGACAAGTTGAAGAAATATTATCCCTGAGAGGCTCGCTAGGCCGAAAACCCGAAAGGGCGACCTAGGCAAAAGTTAGAGCACGAAAAATTTGAAATTATAAAAACTGAGCTCGCAAGGTTGAAAACCCGCAAAGGGCGGCCTTGGCAAAAGCTAGAGCGCAAAAGGAGAGTGAGAAAACTCGAGTGAACCCAAGTCTGAACTACGTAAGGCTTGATTCCCCATCTTTGGGATACATAGGCAACTTCATCCTGAAGTCCAGCCATAAGCTTTTTCCCCGATCAACTTTGTCCATTTGATCATCTTGGTCATCTTTGTCTATTCAGCATTCAAGAGTTCGGTTATGATCTCCGGTGCAGTGATTTTCAGACTAGGGGCAACTTTCCGTTGCCGTGCAGTGCTGCGGTGCTACTCAAACTAGAGGCAACTTTCCAGTTGCGGGAATCCGATGTTGTGCATCTCAGTGATAGGTCTCAGGCGTGTCCAGTTTTGATCCATATCGAAAATAGTTTTGAAAAGTTTTGATAAAAGCTGACTTTGTTCAAATTAATCTTTTTACAACTAAGACCATTTTTGGACCAAAACGGAAAATTTTCAGTACCCACAACCTTTATTTTCGTTGATTTCAATACAGAGTTCTCCTGCTCTTGCATACAAATTGAATTTGCTTTTTATTACATTCATAAAGAAAACTTGAAAGTACTAATAAAGTAATAAATCCGGGGCATAGTTAAGTCAGGTGTTCCTGCGCCCCCTCCCAGAGCTAGTCGAAGCCTCTGAGGCCAAGCTAGGCCCAATCTGCGCCTCCTCATTAAGCCAATCTATGCACTCATCAGACAAAGTGCAACTAAAAGTGGGAGCGGGGGCCAGGAGCTCTCTAGTTCTTCATGCTGTTGTATACCAGGCAAGCTGTGCACCTCGGATCGGGAATGTAGTCGGGTACTCTCTCCCCTCTGGTGGACAAGTCTGATCATGGCCAAACTGGCGCTGGAACCGGAACGGGAAGTAGAACACGCAGTGTGTCAAGCCTATCAACTGAATCCCAGGTTGGTGGGTCATGCTATAACCCATTGTCGGTAGATTAAGCCAAGGGCACCGCCAAGTAATGCGGTCTGCGGACAAGCTGCACATCCAGTCAAACCACCAACCCTCATCAAGGGCATTGACTAGGCGTTGCCTGAAGAAGTAACCACGAGCTGAGTAAGCTGGGCAAGAGTCCACAACCTGCAACTTGTCCATCAACCACACCTGGGAAGGGATGAAAAATGAGAGAATAAAGAATAGAGAGATGTACGATGAGAGAAAAAGTAAGAAGAGGGTTTTGTGAGAAAAACCGAGCTTGAGGGCCGAGTGATATGAGCAATACATATGTGAGATTGGGTGGGAAACATTACCTGCAGTAGTAGTGGACTTCCCACAAATTTGGTCGTTTCGCAGCGATGGAAAGCGTCCAAGCCCATCAATGTCTCAGCCAGAGTCATGGCGATGCAACTCTTACCCTCCTTCAAACCTTGGGCAACCTCGATCAACCGGACACTCGATCCTCCGGAGCCTGAGGCAAGTAAGAAATAAGATAGCATGCACAAACAAAGTGCGTATTGCCAAACCTTGCCAATGATGGTCACCGCGGTCACCGGCACCAGAAAAAGGGCAAATCAAACTCGGAATATCCAGCATTCCGTCATAAATCAAAGATCGAGTGTCGGGTATTGAGAGCCCACACATCTGTCCTAAGGCTTGGGCATAGCCAAAACGAAGTCGGGGCAAGATCTCTTCGTTGCGCTCGGACTCCATTAAAGCTTGGAAATCTTCGAAGGTAGGACATACCTCTTGCCCGCCAAAGCTAAAAACATGTGTCACCGGATTCCAAAACCTTGCCGCGGCATAGAGAAACGGAAGGTGTAGCGGAGTACGACCCAGAGTGAATAGTGCGTTTATGCCGAACCCCCGGAAATTCAACCTTTCCGAGCCATCCAAGTTGGCAATCCAAGCCATGAGATTTTGGGCAAGGAACTCTTCCATTTAGAGCAAATCAGTGTTGAATTGAAGAAAACTACGAAGTTGAGGCTTTTGTAGGGGATAAGGTGTAAGTGGGGGGACAGCTGTCAGCATTCTGGTGATTCTTTCCATTCATGGCCGGCCGGCCAAATATAGTGCCGACCGACCATCACTTTTGGCCGATAAAAATTTCTCATGGCCGATGGCCTTTCCTTATGGCCGATGGCCTTCCCCCCCTGTTCCATGAGCTGTTTATGAGTTGAACATGCTGAGGGATTGAGGTTGGAACCTCCACCGATGCCCTCTGGTGATCAATTCTTGCTGGGTCACACCCTTTTGCTTATTGAGTTGTTGTACATTTGCTTATCGAGTTGTATTTCACTCTCTTTAAGTCTTTGATTTGCTTATCGAGTTGTACTCGCACTTGGTTGACTTATCGAGTTTCTTTGTTTTGCTTATCGAGTTGTAAGTCGGTTCACTACCTGATTATTACGATGCGAGTGCTCAATTTTCAAACAAAGTTCAATTTCATTCACATTGTTATGTGATACCACGCGATGCGATGCATAGAAAGTACAAATGTAACACTTTTTGAACAAAATAGCTATTTCATTTCCATCATGTGTTTTGCAAAAATACACAGTTTTGAAAAAAATAATAACCTGCCTGAGGTAGTGCGATGTGGTTAAACTACCAGTAAAAAGGAAAGTAAAGCAAAAGAAGAGCAGGGCAGCAGAATATCGGGATTGATACCAATAGCCCTCCCCCCTTTTTACGGTCGATGCACCTCTCGCGCCCTTGTTCGGGTCAACTATATGGTTTGGCACCTTTATTACTCAAGACAGTGCAAGGAAGTGCACTTTTTCGAAACATTAGTAGGCCTTCGAGTTGACCTCAGGTCGTGTTTTTTTTTAGCAATGCTCCGTACGTGCGAGGAACACCCCTTCCCGTATCCTTTTTGTATCTTATGAACTCCACAAATCGCTTCAATTATACTGTGTTGCAGTGCTTTGCATTTCAACATCATGAGTAACTTGTCTTTACTATGCTTCAAGTTTCTATACACATTGCATGCGTTGTCGCGTTATGCTTTACTTATATGTGTTCAAGTTCCTATACACATTGCAGGCGTTGTCGCGTTATGCTTTACTTACATGTGTTCAGTTTCCTTTTATACACATTGCATGCATACGTGCATCGCTTTACTTACATGTGTTCAAGTTCCTTTCTATACACATTACATGCGTTATCGCGTTATGCTTTACTTATATGTGTTCAAGTTTCTATACACATTGCATGCGTTGCCACGTTATGCTTTACTTATATGTGTTCAAGTTTCTATACACATTGCATGCGTTGTCGCGTTATGCTTTACTTATATGTGTTCAAGTTTCTATACACATTGCATGCGTTGTCCCGTTATGCTTTACTTATATGTGTTCAAGTTTCTATACACATTGCATGCGTTGTCGCGTTATGCTTTACTTATATGTGTTCAAGTTCCTATACACATTGTATGTGTTGTCGCGTTATGCTTTACTTACATGTGTTCAATTTCCTTTTATACACCTTGCATGCATACGTGCATTGCTCTACTTACATGTGTATATGTATCTTTCAGGTGGTTACACATTGTATGCGTTTTTGCGTGTACTTTACTTACATGTGTTCATACCTTGCTTGCTTTACACATTGCATACGTTTCCGCGTGTGCTTAGTTATATGTGTTTATGCATCTTACAGGAGGTTACACATTGCATGCGTTACTGCATGCTTTACTTACATGTGTTCATTCCTGCTTTACACATTGTATGCGTTACTGCATGCTCTGCTTACATGTGTATATTTCAATTCTTGCTTCACACATTGTATGCGTTGCCGCGTGTGCTTTACTTACATGTGTTTATGCACCTTCTCGCATTATTATGCTTGTTTCAAACTGCATTGTTATGCATCCCACTCGGCTTGCGTTGTCGCGTATGCCCTACTTGCATTGTCATGCTTGTGTCAAATGCATTGGTATGCACTCCTCACCTGCGTTGTCGCACATATCTTACTTGCATTGTCATGCTTGTTTCAAATGCATTGTTATGCATTCTTCACATGCGTTGTCACGCACTTTTCAATTGCATTGATATGCATGTTGCTAACAATATTGTACCTGTTAAGTTTTCTTTTTTTTTCAAGCACGATATTGTATGTACGCTTCATTTGAAGCTGGCACGACCGGACGAACCGCACAGGTATTGTATTCTCTGCGTGAAACGTAGCGAGAATTACATGATTCTCTTACACTCTCTCTGCATTGTAGTATAGTTTGGTGTGTGCTAGCTTAAAACTGTTGCATTGTTGTGCTTTGTTACAGCTTTCTTTGCATGATCATAAGTTATGCTCGGCTTCTTGCATTGTCAGTTGCATTTTGCCCCTGCCTTCGGGCGCATATCTTCATCTGCAGCTTGTATGTTTTGTCTAAGTCTTCGACCTTGTCAAAAATGGGTCGTCTTTGGGCTTTGACAATCACTCCTGTCATTGTTATGACTTTCGAGTTCTGTCAAAGAGGGGCAACTGTAGATACCCCATTTTTGACCGTCCTCAAGACTTGGACGTCACCGCTTGAACACTCGGTGATCATCCATGTTCGTGTTCGTTTTGAGTTCCCGGAAGTCTCGGCCACGCGCTTTGCCTCAGGATCTCTCAACTCGGCCGTTTTGTGTTTGATTTTGCACCAAACACTTGTGTTTTTGCTTCTGAGGGTAGAGAGTAGCTTGTTAGCTACCCCTGACACCCACCGGCCCTGGCTTGAGTCCACCGGCCGTGTATTCTTGCTACCGGCCATTGGTGAGATATGCTATTGGCCGGTCAGCATTTTGTGTGGACGGTCGGCCATCTGTTTGGCCGATGTCTTCCTTTTCTGGCCGATACCACCTTTTTGCCTTTTTTAGGCATAATGCATGCCAGCTGTGCCAGTTGGAATGCACGGACCCTACCCCCCATGCACGAGTGTGGCTATTTTGAACCTTTGACCCTTTTGAGCCAACTTCTTGCACCCTTTGCTCAAGCTTCTTGAGGAAGCTTGACCCTTTGTCTTAGCTTCCTCAAGAAGCTTGCACCCTTAGCTTAGCTTCCCTTGGAAGACTTGACCCCTTTAGGATAGCTTCTCTTGGAAGCTTAGCCTTTTCCATTGTCTATATAAGAGTCCCCTCCTCCTCCTTTGTGTTGGTTCAGCAAAATCAGACCTAAAACAGATATATTCTGATATATACATCTTCTCTCTCTATATCTCCCCCTCTCTCTTCATTTGTGTGTGTTTGAGGGCCTAAAAGTGTGTTTAGTCCTTAGTTTTGCACTAAGTCACCTACTATTACACCATACTTCGACTTTGGAGGTCTTGAGGGTTTGTTCTTGGAGCTTTGGGTCGGTTTTGATCAGAAGAAGAGGGCTGAGCTTGCTGTTTTTGAAGTGTTCTTCAAGGGTAACACTATCTACTTTATATTACCCAATCTTGCACTAGTCTTTAACCTATCTTGCATGCTATTTTAGACTTTGTGTATAACTAAAAAAATTCTTGTATTTGCATACTTAAGATGATTTATTGAGGTCATTTTGGTGTTGGGGGTCGACCTCCCCTTCTTAGGCCTTGTTTGGCCTTTTTTGTGCTCTTTTTGATAAGCTTTGGGGACTTTTGTGTATTGGCCTTCTCACCACTGAAATCCAGTGGATTTTCAGTGGTGAAGAAGGGGTCTTGAAGTCTTGCATAGGGGAGGGACACCCCTCTCCCTTGGTCTCTCTTTTGTTTGCATCTTTGGCCCATAAGGGTAGCATGTATGGTTAGTTGTTCTTGGCTTCATTTCAGAGGTTTTTGGGTGTTATTGGGCCATATTATATCTCTGTTTTGGGTCGGATTAATGGCCCCTCGCATGCCTAATATACTTGCTTTGTATTCCCCAATTTTGCCTAGAAATGCATCTTGCCATTAGACCACCATGCTTGCATATTTTTGCCTAGCTTTGTGAAGTTTTTAGTCATATTTTTCCATGCTTGAGGTCTGTTGGTGTTGATATGGTCATGCATTTCATGCTTTCTATAGCCCCTTTGCATTCTAGCATGTTGGTATCGGGTGTGTGAGTCATGAGCATGCTTGAGTTGGCCTATTTCAGTGATTTGGAATCACTTATGATGTCATTTCAGTCCATGTTTTGTGCTTACATACTTGCATTTGTTACCCTTTTAATGCCTTGATGAGATGTGGTCTTATGCTCCATGTTTAGGCCTTAGTGCATGCCTTTTTGTTTAAGTCATTTAGGATGCCATTCATGCGGGTTTCGGGGTGTATTTTGCTGCATTAAAACTCTGTTTTTGGTTGCTTAGCCCATGCCATGTGTGGTCATGTTAGTTGTAGTAGAATGCTCCTTGTTTATGCCTCAGTCTTAGGCCCATTGGTATGCATGTTTGCATGAGCATTTGTCCACCATTTGCACCATCTTTGGCCACTGTTTTGGGGTGTGGCTGAGGCCTCCCATTTCGGTTTAAGTCCCTCCTTGTGTATAGTTGCATGTTTGACATGTTGCCTCTCATTGCATGCTTGCATTGTACCATGTTTGCATCACATGTTAAATTGCATTGTATTGCCTCTTGCATGATTAGCATATTGCATGCTTGCATAATAGATTGCATTGCATTTGGCATGTTTTGCATCTTAGCCTCATGTTGCATTCTTGAGCCATGTTTGTATACATGCATTGCATGGTTTGGTTTGGGGTGTCAAACCAAGCATGAGGGGTGAGGTGTGTTCGTACTCCAAGTGACGTAACACGTCTCAACCCTTGGTCCCCGACGCTCTTGATCTCAATATGATAGGGTGTTGGCATTCATCTTTTTGGTTGCATGCATTTACATTAAGTTGCAAACTTGGTGCCTTAGGCCATCATGCATCGAAATGCGTGATTGGTGGCCCGAGTATCGAGGGTTACACTCCCATGAGTCCATAACATGATTGGAAGAGTGGCCATGCATACATTTGCTTTGAATTTCCTTGCCATGCACTGTCTGCTCTCTGCTGCTGTCAAAAATAGGTTTCTGCAGGAAGAAATGGCCGGCAGGCCACATACAGTGCCGACCGGCCATCAATTACCAGCCGGTGGTGTAACTTTTGGCCGATAAGCCCATCCCCATAGCCGGTGAACTTGAATTGTGGTCGGTGACACCCCAGAGCATTCAGAGGGTGATTCAAAATAGGTCTGGGGACTTCCAGAATTTTCAGAGGAGCAAGGCAGTGTAAATAGAGGCAACAGTGGCATGGCACGGGTTTCCGAGCAGGGCGAGTCGAGCATGCATCATCCTAGCATTCCGAGGCAGGGCTGCGGCCATCCTCTTTCTGCATTTAATTTGTTAATTAAATAGAATATATGTAATATTTAATTAGTTAGAAGAATTAATTATTTATTTATTTTGTAATATTTATTCGGTCCCTCCGAGCGAGGGCATATTTGTAATAAGTGTGCGTGAGTATGTGTATGTCTTCCAACCCCACGTCTTTCTTCCCTTTTATTTACTAGCTTTCGATGGTTAGTGTAGGGCATGTTTTAATTAGCATGATAGCATGTTTGCATACATTCATTCGTTTTGCATGCACCGGGCTCGACGTATCATGCTAACTGCATTGTATTTCAATTTCAAGTTGAATACGTGATAACTGTAGTATCATCATGTGCCATATTAGGATAGCCGAGCCTATTATAGTTGCATCTTGCATGTGTTGCATTAGCCATCTTAACATGAACTAGGATCATGCATATGATTACTAACTAGTTTCTGTTTTGGCTTGGAGTACTCGGTAAGCATCTATGTTTTAGCATCCTTGCACGTGTGTGAGTGTTACCATGTCAGCATGCTTTACCATGAGGCTATGTGCTTAAATGATATAACTGCCTGAATGCCTGTGGGTGAAGGTTGGATTGTTTGAGTTGGGACAACTCATTGAAATCCGTGTTTTAGCCTACTTGCGAGTAGCAAATCTCAAATCATTTTCCAAACGAGCAGATATGCAATCCTTTGTTCCAAATTAGGCGATCTAGTCTATACTTTTGTGTTGTGCGCATCACATAGTAAGATTAGTTAATTAATCGGATTAAGAACACATAGCGTTTTCAAAATAAGATATCATGATTAGTAGAGGCCGATCTTTGATCGGGCGAGAGGGGGTGCTCATAGCTGACCTTCCCCAATCGTACCCAAGTTTTCGAGCCGAGGCAACTTTGGTGATGACGGACACGTGGCCTTAGGCAAACGAGTCAGGGTTTCCTAAATTCCTCCATAAAAAATATTTAGGTGGCGACTCTATATCTGGCAAAGCAGTCCATGTTTGGCATTTCTTTACAAAATCTATTTTTTCAAAATGATTTGCCGGATTTGGACTCTTTGGTTCAGATTAAGAACCGTGACAATTTGAGCTGAACTGTAGCACTGAGGTCCTCACCCGGGGCACGTCTACAATATCAACCACTACAACAAAAAAGGGTTTTTACGACGCGCAATGCATGCCGTAAAAACCCTTCTACGACGTGCAGCGCGCGTCATATTATGACCAGTCATGGAAAGTTATTCACTTTCAACGACATGCTTTGTACGCCGTTAAAAACTATTTAACGACAAATTTTGTACGTCGTTGTTACTTTTTCTACGACATGCTATAGTATGCCGTTAAAAACTATTTAACAGCACATTTTGTGCATCGTCGTTACTTTTTCTATGACTACTTTTGCACGCCGTTAAAAACCCATTAACAATGGATCTTGTGCGTCGTATTTTATTTTTCTACAACTACTTTTGCACGCCGTTAATTCAAGGGACAAACCACGACGTTCATTATTAGTCGTTGAATATTTAATACAATGACCTATTTTGCCTGCCGTAGATAGTCCAAGTTTCATGGCATTTTTTGCATGCCGTAGAATATGTATATTTTTTCTCAAAAAAAAAAAAAAATTAGCAAGTTTTATGTCACCTGTTCTGTATAATTTAAGAAAACATTACAAACAAATTTCACAAATTTTTTTCCTGTTACTGATGCAACAACCTTTTTCACTGACCTACATCACATTCTTAAAGTAATAGAGCTGGGAATATCTGAACATTATGTCATCATCGGCTAGTTCTTTTGGAACAAGTAGATCCATCCCCTTCCTTTTCTTTATAAACTGAAAGTATGCTAATTTTATTATGTTGAAAAATAATGATATGATGTTTGATGTAATGCTTATTTGGACATCTATTCAGAAATTCAGTCTTCATTTGATGCTTAATGTGGATAGGGAGTTCCTAGCTCAAAAAGTGTACAGTTGACACACATGTTCATCACTCGGCATGCATGAACCAGAAACATCTTTTGAGGTTTATAAAGTAAAAGTAGAGGAAGGAGCTTGATGAGGTAATGGCTACATTTTTATTTTTATTTTTTTTGGTTTCCCTGCTTGTTTCCACTATGAGATTTGATCTGGGAATTTTGGGCTGCTTGTGCTTTCTATGGTGAGTTTCTAGCCACATAGCAAAGTCAAACTTGACACCTATTAATCGTAAACGAATCCTTGCTTAACTAATTAATGATAAGAATTTCATTTGTGAAGTTGATATTTGTTGCAATTTCACTTAAATTTGAAGCTTTCTTCCGCTTCTTTTGTCAAGTTGTAATATTTCGAGATGGAATATACCTGACCTTGAAAGAGGTTTTTGAGAGCATGGATTTAACTGGGTAATGAAGTACTCTAGAATTTTTAATTTCATCATCCACTGTATCATCATTATCGTCAAGTTCTCTCGCCCTCTTTTGTTTTTGGTTGCTGTTGTTGTCATGTATTTTGGCTTTTGTGAGATTCGTGGAATAATTTTTATTTTGCAATTATTCAAACAGGTATGACTTGAATGTTGACCTTTTAGATGTTCACGCTAACAAGAGCACCTTTATTGTTTTGATAAATTCAACTTAAAGTATAATCCCTGTGGTCAGAGTAGGCAAAGGGAGATTTTTCTAAGCAAGAAAACCTTATCCAGGGTATGTATAATCCCTGGGCATTTCATCAAGTTTCTTTCACCTTTTTTTTATTTCATATCTATCCACTGCCACTTGTTACCAAATGAAAAAGGCTCTAGCAATTTTATATTTAATTGTCTCTAGTTGTTAGGTAATTTCCCAATGAAAAAAGCTCAAACAATTTTATATTTAATAAAACAAATACAAATACAAATACATGGCAGACACTAGTTTATTATTGGATCAGTGGATTTTTTTTTTGTTTGGTATTTGGTTTGAAATTTGATTATCAAATTAAAACACCGAAATTTGTTATGATTTTAAAATGATTTATTATGATGAAATTTGGGAATGATGGAGTTTATTTTGAGAAATCAGAAAGAAAAGGTGATCTGTTAATAGATAAGCCGGAAGATGGAATTTGAATATTTTATTTGTTGCCAATGCGTCACCCGAACCAATTTCTTTGTCACCAAATTTGGATAGCCTCCCAGAGAAGAAGAGAAGAGGAAGATCTTCCATAAGCCGGAAATCAGTGAGCCTGGATCACATTATGGTGCCAGAGACTGTGTTTGCACTTTCAGAAAAAACCAATTTGTTCATTCCAAGTGCATCTTGATGATGTACTTGACCTGTCATGGTCCAAGTCTCAAGTTAGCTACACTTACACTGCTATTTTGGTAGTATTTTGTTCGCATTTTTAGTAGCATTGTAGCATATATATGATTATTATTCTTGCAGAGTCCAAAGAATTAATCTTTTGTTGTTGCCTTTTCCTACCCTTTACTTTGAAATATTGTTTAAATTGGTGCTGAAAAAATTATGGAGCATGCTTTACACCTTTGGGGCATTGGGAGTTGCGAAATGCTAACATAGTGGCAAATTTTTTTTTTTTTATTTTTTTATTGTGATTTGTAGCATTCTGGATTATGATAAAGAGAATGGTGGCACCAATTATGGTGAGCAGTATAAGAATTTGGATAAGCTGGTGAGCAGTATAGATAAAGAGATTTTGTCTAAATTGAATGGTACTTCAACGGAGAGTTCATCAACTTAGCCTTCAAGGTTATTATTTTGCAATTTTTTTCTTCTTCTTCTTCTTTAAGTAAGTGTATATTTTTATGTAATTGATTTCAATGGGTGTGTCGTAAGATTAAGAAGGAAATAATGAAAAGATGGTTTAGTCAGTACCATGAAAACATATTGATGCAACGTTAATCACTATGTACTCTTAGTTTCCTAGGCATTATTTGGCTTGAGACGCAATAGTAAAAGGATATGAATTTGTTTAAATTAACTGAGGATATAGTCTTTTTTGACATAATAGGATGACGAAAAAGAATTCATGTATTGGAAATTTGGGAGATTTTGACTGCACAACTGGGGATGATAATTTATTTTTTGTGGAACTAATATGTTATAAAGCTATAGTGTAGCCAACATAATTTGGTTTTAGGGGTGCATACCCAAACTATAGATTTCTAGAGGAGAATTTTTTCATAGTTTGGTTTTGGACATCAAGAGAATTTTTTTGTCATGTTGCCATCATATTTCTGATCAAATTCTTGCCAGTAACGTTGGCCATTTGCCAAAAGAAAACTTGCTTGCTGTGTCACTTGTTTTTCTGCAGTCACTGACTCACTAACATGCTAATTGACTTACTTTAATGTTTGTATTGACATTTGAGGTTTTTTGTGTGATGTTCTTGTATTCCTACTCCCATTCCTTATTATAATTTTGCATACCAAGGACTCTCTCTCAACTTACTGATATATTGTCATATTTTATTTGCAGTTCTAGAACAAGGGATGTGGAAGTTACTGAACCCCCGATTCATAGTCCTGAACCTCCTCCTGCAAGGTACTTTTAAACTAAAAAGTTTCATTTGGTTGATGCATAACTTCAATAGAAGCATTATGAGTCATTGCGTGGATCCTTAGATGTCATTTTATAGTATGTGGGTGTTTTATAAAATTGTTTATAGATACTTAATCAGTGGCTTCACATAAAGTTATTTACCGGTTTCCATTGTAATGGTCCTTGCACCATTTACTTCTCAGCCAGAAATGTTTGCTCGATGCCTTTCCAGTTGCTGATAAGTTTTCAATTAACAGTTTGCACTAGGAAGCTCATCAAAAGTGCACATTACATCCGCAGATTCACGGATACAGGTCATTGATGGTGTTGATCTGGTTCACAAGTTTAAAGGTAAGACTAATACACAATATATACTTTCTTGAATGTGTAAAGCTGGTTGCAATCTTTTTTATTTTTTGGGTACATTGGAGTCAATAGCCTTGGTAAGAAATCTGGTTATAGTCTTACAGAGGGCTATGTAATGCATCAAATAGATACTTTGGATATTGATACTTGATTGAATCAATTAACTTGGTAGTGCCAGTTAAAGTTGGCACCATTGTTTAGAACATCGTAAACCTTCTGTGGAGTAGAATCATGGTTACTTTGATAGTTTGGTTCTCTTGTCACCTCTATCAGAGAGTATGATACTATGATGCTGATGCAGTTAAGTTAATGTGGAACCCACAGAAGATTGTAAATATTAAGTGATTAGTCTTGGTAGAGCCTTTGATTTAATCTTGCAGAATTTTCATTTTATTAAATCTTTTAGATGCTCAAGTGGTAGCTGGTTGATCTCAGGACGTCGCGGTGGCAAATTCCAACCCAAGCCCAAGGTTCAAATTGAGAGAGAGAAACCTGGTGCTGACACTTCTCATCCAGATGCAGTTGAGTCCATTATGTCCACAACAAGCTCAGTCAATTCCTTCTGAAACGGAATACATGAATGAGGGTTCAAACCTTGCATTCCCATCTAACAATATTGTTGATTTCTCATCCTTGAGGAAAATATTTTTTTGAATGATTTAGAACATTTTGGACGGTTTAGAACTTAGGGATAGTTTTTTATGTTTAGAAACATAGTTTTTAGATGGTTTGGAATGTATAGATACTTTTTGGATATTTAGAACTTATGGATAGTTTTTTATGAATGTTTGAAACAATAGTTTGGTGTTTGATTAATGCTTATAAATATATATATATATTTGTGAAATTTGTTTGTAATGTTTTCTTAAATTATACAGAACAGGTGACATAAACTTGCTAATTTTTTTTTTTTTTGAGAAAAAATATACATATTCTACGGCATGCAAAAAATGCCATGAAACTTGGACTATCTACGGCAGGCAAAATAGGTCATTGTATTAAATATTCAACGACTAATAATGAACGTCGTGGTTTGTCCCTTGAATTAACGGCGTGCAAAAGTAGTTGTAGAAAAATAAAATACGACGCACAAGATCCATTGTTAATGGGTTTTTAACGGCGTGCAAAAGTAGTCATAGAAAAAGTAACGACGATGCACAAAATGTGCTGTTAAATAGTTTTTAACGGCATACTATAGCATGTCGTAGAAAAAGTAACAACGACGTACAAAATTTGTCGTTAAATAGTTTTTAACGGCGTACAAAGCATGTCGTTGAAAGTGAATAACTTTCCATGACTGGTCATAATATGACGCGCGCTGCACGTCGTAGAAGGGTTTTTACGGCATGCATTGCGCGTCGTAAAAACCCTTTTTTGTTGTAGTGGTTGATATTGTAGACGTGCCCCGGGTGAGGACCTCAGTGCTACAGTTCAGCTCAAATTGTCACGGTTCTTAATCTGAACCAAAGAGTCCAAATCCGGCAAATCATTTTGAAAAAATAGATTTTGTAAAGAAATGCCAAACATGGACTGCTTTGCCAGATATAGAGTCGCCACCTAAATATTTTTATGGAGGAATTTAGGAAACCCTGACTCGTTTGCCTAAGGCCACGTGTCCGTCATCACCAAAGTTGCCTCGGCTCGAAAACTTGGGTACGATTGGGGAAGGTCAGCTATGAGACACCCCTCTCGCCCGATCAAAGATCGGCCTCTACTAATCATGATATCTTATTTTGAAAACGCTATGTGTTCTTAATCCGATTAATTAACTAATCTTACTATGTGATGCGCACAACACAAAAGTATAGACTAGATCGCCTAATTTGGAACAAAGGATTGCATATCTGCTCGTTTGGAAAATGATTTGAGATTTGCTACTCGCAAGTAGGCTAAAACACGGATTTCAATGAGTTGTCCCAACTCAAACAATCCAACCTTCACCCACAGGCATTCAGGCAGTTATA
>JAPPVO010000031.1:25024241-25327425 GCA_030407325.1 Camellia japonica | reverse complement strand
CATGTTGGGAACACAACCCTTGGATCTGAACTACCGCTGTACTGTTTGATCCTCCTTTCACTTCTCGGTGTTAGGTGTGAGAGGTATATTAGGTAGTCTTGTTGAGGTACCCTTTTTTACCAATCGGCCTAGCTGCATATAGTAAAGCCATAGTGACTATTCCAACTTAGGACAGGATGTCACCCATTTGTAGGATGTTGTGAAGCCGCTTGTTTGAATAGTGAACCCTAGATCATTTCAAAAGCTAGGATAGGATAACCCCACCCTCCATAGGGGTGTTTGTTCTCTTTCCTGCTATGTGTTATGTGCAATTTATTGGATCTATATAGAGGTCCTCAAATTTTGAACAGTGGTTCAGGCATTTCAGTTTGTGGGGTTGAGTTCAGTGTGTCAGTATGAGTTAGCAGTAATCAGTGATCAGTTGAGTCGAAACGCTGCTAAAATTCGGATTGGGGGTCCCATTGTTTTTGTTTTGTAAGGTAGTTTGCAAACATGGCTTCAAAAAAAAAAAACAAAAAACAAAAAAAAAAAAACAAAACGAAACAAAACAAAACAAAAAACAAAAAATAAATAAATAAAATAAAAAAGAACAAAGAACAAAGAAAAAACTAATACCAAGTCAACTAATTTTATTTGTGTTGTTATTTTACACCCAAAAAAAAAAAAAAAAAAATCATCATTGATTGTGTTGTTTTTTTACAAAAAAAAAGAGGGAAAGGGTTTTGTTTTGTTTTCTTTTATAATGTGTTTTTGTTTTGAGTATATATATATATAAAAAAAAAAAATCATTGATTGTGTTGTTTTAGTAATTGTTGTTTTTACAAAAAAAAAAAAAAGAGAGGGAAAGGGGTTTGTCTTCTTTTGTTCATATAAAATGTGTTTTGTTTTTATTATATAGATATATATATATATATATATATATAAAAGAAAAAAGAAAAAAAAATCTAATATCCCACAAGTCCACCAGTGTAAATAAATAGAACTTGTGGGATATCCGACCATTTCTGTAATTGGGGAGTGACCACTTGTTGATTACATGGGCTTTATTTTGAATGTTGTGGATGGCCTACATGTTGACTGGCAATTTGAGAATGGTTTTATTCTGAGTTCTGAATTGAGTATTAAGTCTAAGTTTGATTCCACAAGTTTGTAGAGTTGGGATCAGACTCGAGTCATTCTAGTGAGTCAAAGTCTGCTGATTTCAAGAGTGCTAAATCTAGACATTTATGTCCTGTCTAGATCTTCTTTGTCTTTTTGTTTTGAGTCTGTTGTCATTGCTGAGTCATAGTCTCTTTCCAATAAACCAAAAAAAATGTCATTGCTGAGTCATAGTCTCTTTCCAATAAACCCAAAAAAAAAAAAAAAAAACAAAAACAAAAACAACAAAAAAAAAAAAAAAAACAAAAACAAAAACAAAACAAAATGCCATAGAGTCTGCCTACTTCTCTGTGCCTTTAAATCATTGCATTGACCAAAGTTTTTCAAAACTTTTTCCAAAACTCTAATAAAAACAAAGAGGAAGAATTTCCTCGCGATTTGCAAATTTTGATCAACTGAGAAGAAGAGAGGTGTACTAAGCCCTTGATGAATAAAATCATTTTTGTTAATGTGGGTACTGAGAAGGATCCTGGCTTGGTCCAAATTGGTTCTATCTTGTCTTCATAAGAGTACGAGTGATTAGTCACTTTGCGAAAAGATTTCAAAAAAATTATTTTTGTGTGGTCCTACGAAAACATGCCTGGAATTGATTATACAGCATAGGGTCCCTCTTGACTCAAGGCCCGACCTCCTTAGCTCCTTAGCTTTCAAACCATGATTCGAAGTATTCAATGATCAACCAAAGTGTAAGGCTTGCATAGCCAAATTGGAAACAGCCCTTGAACTAGGGGCCATGATGTGATTCAAATGGAGGCAACCCCTGAACTAGGGGCAAGAAGGTCGGATGTGAGTTAGATTTGAAGTAACCCTTAAACTAGGGGCAAAAGTGTGAGGCTTGCATAGCCGAAGTGGAGGCAGCCCTTCAACTAGGGGCAATAAGGTCGAATGTGATTCCAAATTTGAAACAACCCTTGAACTAGGGGCGAAAGTGTGAGGCTTACATATCCTAAAATGGAGACAACCCTTGAACTAGAGGCAAGAAGGTGCCACCCTTGAGAGGCTCGCTGGGCTGAAAACCCGGAAGGGCAACCCAGGCAAAAATTAGAGCACAAATAAATAATAAAAAAGAGAAATGAAAAGCTCGCAAGGTTGAAAACCCGAAAGGGCGGCTTTGGCAAAAGTTAGAGCGTAAAAGGAGAGTGTCAATACCTGAGTGAACCTTAGCCAAAACTATGTAGGGCCTGTGATTCAGATTGGAAGCAACCCTTGAACTAGGGGCAAAAAGGTCGGATGTGATTTAGATTTGAAGCAACCCTTGAACTAGGGGCAAAAGTTTGGATGTGATCAAAGAGTTAAAATTGAATCGTTTCCCAATGAAGACCGCCCAGAAAGGCAAAACCCAGAATTTGAGAGAATGAATGTTATTATTGAAGGACAGTCGAATTCCTATCCACTACACTAGGGGCAAATGCAGACCCAATTAGCCTAGTCCCTACATCATCATATCTACTGGTCAAGTGTAGTAGTTGTTCTGATAGATGGCCTAGAGATTTCACACCCAATCAACATGGACAAAGTAAAATGAAAGTAACCCTTGAGAGGCTCGCTGGGCCGAAAACCCGGAAGGGCGACCCAGGCAAAAGTTAGAGCAGAAAAACAAAAAAATTTAAAAAAATGAATGAAAAAAATATATAGAAAAAAAAAGAAAAAAAAAAAAAATGAAGTGATGATGAAACAAAAAGGAGAGTGTTAATTTCCGAGTGAACCTTGGCCGGAACTACGATGGCCTGATTCCTATCTTGAGGATACGTAGGTAGCTTCATCTTGAAGTTCAGCCCTAATAATTTTTCAACTCATTCATTTCGTCCATGTTTGATTGGTGTATCTATAGTCGACTTGGTTGTCCTATCTGTGTTTGATTGGTGTATTTTCATTCTGTTCAGTTCAGTTGGTTCGAGTCAACTTGGTTCGGTTCGGTTTGGTTCGGTTCGGTTCGACGGTTCGGTTCGGTCCAACTTTACTTGGCTTCATTCGGTTCTGATTGGCTTGGTTCAAATCGGCTCGGTTCGGTTATCCCCATTGATTATCTGGTTTGGGGCTATGCACCCTAATGGTTGATTCCATGTTAGTTAAGTAGTGGCCATTTGCAAAAATAGGTTTTGATTAATTTGAATGAAGTTGACTAATTTTCTCAAAAATTGTTCCATTTTTGCAAAACTTGGACCATTCATTGGACTCAAAAGGGAAAATTTTAGTGCTCACAATTTAGCTTACATGATTTAAAACAGAAAATGGAATAAGTATGCTAATCCAACTCTCATGTTGATCAAAACATGTTTACAAAAAAAAAATCAAAAAATAAAATAAAATAAATCAAAAAAAAATTTTAAAAAAAATCAAGGCAATGAATTAGGGGCATATTTGAGTTAGTGATTCTATCTTCTCCCCCACTTGAGTCAACTCGTCAGTGTATATGAGTGTGTACTCATACTAGTCAGTGTATTTATATCAATCAAGGTATTTATACCAGTCCAGTCAGTGTGTATTAGTATGTTTCTTCATACCAGTCAGTGTATTTCATACCAGTCTGTGTTTGGATTGTTTTATTTCGTTTGTTTTCTTACGTTGAGTCAGTTTTGTTTTGATTCAGGTCAGTATGTCCAATTCAGAGTTCAAAATTTAATCATTTTCAAATTTAATCAAACAAATTGTTTTCAAGCTCAAAGTGCCAGTCACGCCAGTGATGTGCGAAAAAAAAAGAAGAAAAAAAAAAAGAGAGAAACTGATTTTTTTTTTTATTACAGAAATAGGGAGGACATCCCCGATTACAGAGACTAAAAAAAAAACAAAAAAAAAATAAACAAACAAAAATAAACAAACCAGAAAATACATAGACCCAAAAAAAAAAAAACAAAAAACAAAAAACAAAAAAAACAAACAAACAAACAAATAAACAAACCCAAAAAAATATATATATATATACAAAGACTCCAAAAAAAAAAAAGAGTGAGAAACATTAAAAAAAAAGAAAAAGAAAAAATGGGATCTTCTTCTTCTTCTTCACCGATGCCGGCCACATGCCAACTTCACTTACTCGGCTCTTCCGTCGCCGAGCTCTTCCTCTTTTTGTCGTCAGCCTTCGAAGGCTCTGCCTCAGTGTTTCCAACAAAAGAGTTAACTTTTCGCCGACCATCAAAGGAAAAATACGCCGGCGCTCCGAACTAGTCCAGACAAGTGGCCTGTCGTTTTACCTCTCTACTCTCCATGGAGGTAGTCTTCCGTTTCAGTTCTTTGTTCTCTGCTTTCAGCGCACAAATCTCCGCTCGTGCATCCTTATACATCTGCTGAAGTAGAGTGAGTTGGGCGTTAACTCGATGTACCTCACACGCCTTGTTTTGCAGACGGTGAGACAGGTTAGTGACTGCGGCCACTGTCTCCATACACGACAGCAACGTGTGGTGGTTAGCCTCAATATCAGTTTGAGCAGCCATCACTTGCTCAACTGTTAGTGTAGGAAGACTAGGATGAGTAAGAGCAGGGGCACTTGGCCCAGAGGAGCTCGATGGACCATTAAGATCCGGAAAAAGAGAGAGAGGGTGAGATGAAGCCATGTATAGGAAGAGAGAGGAAAGAAGGGAGTCATAGAGAAACGGCAGAAAATAGATGAGGAAAAGAAGGAGAAGGAGAAAGATGGAAGAGTGATGGAGAAGAAGAGAGTGGTTAAGAAGAAGAGAAAAGAGATACTGAAGAGAAGAAGAAGACGAGAGAGAAAGACAAAGAGAGGGAGAGAGTCGAAGCGAGCGACGTTCGAGGGGGCTGCTTTTGTCGGCCAGCCAACACAAAAGCAAAACTCGCGTGTCAAACGCGGCAAAAGACACGGGAGAATTGTGTAGGCATATATGTATATATATTGTATAGCTATGTAATATATATATATTTGTTTGAAAATTTGGGTCACAGGTGTGGCTTTGGTTTAGCGGTGTGGCTCAGTGAGGCTGAAAGGCTAAGCCCGAGGTCAGGGGTTCAAAACCCACATCGAGTGTTTCTTTTATTTTATTTTGGTTTTATGTATATATATGTCTTATATACCGATATAGATATTTGTTTGAACATTTGGGTCATAGGTGTGGCTTGGGTTCAGTGGTTTGGCCCAGTAGGTTGAGGGTTCGGAGAGCCTAAGCCTGAGGTCAGGGGTTCGAACCCCACATCGAGTGTTTCTTTTATTTTATTTTGGTTTTATGTATATATATGTCTTATATACCGATATAGATATTTGTTTTGAACATTTGGTCATATGAGTGGCTTGCGGTCAATGGGGTGGCTCAGTGGTTGAAGAGTGAGAGGCTGAGCCCGACGTCAGGGGTTCAAACCACACATCGAGTATTTCTTTTGGTTTGTTTTGGTTTTATGTATATATATGTCTTGTATAGTATATATATATATATATATATATTTGTTTGCGTATCTTGTCACAAGAGTGGCGTGGTTCAGTGGTCGAGAACTCGAAGACCAGGCCCGACGTCAGGGGTTCGAACCTACATCGAGTGTTTCTTTTGGTTTGTTTTGGTGTTATGTATATATATGTCTTGTATATATATATATATATATATTGTTGTGTATATCTTGTCACAAGAGTGGCGTGGTTCAGTGGTCGAGGACTCGAAGACCAGGCCTGAGGTCAGGGGTTCGAAACCCCGTATCCCATGTCCATCCACTTTGTGATTTCCTTTCTTTTTTTTGCGTGTTTTGCGTACGTGTGCCGACGTCAATAAACGGAATATGCCTTCTCAGTAACGGCATCTTCCCGCTGATAGCTGCAAACAGAATATTCCCTATGTATATCTCCGTATATGTCTGTATATATCTGTGTCGTATATACCGTATATATCTGTATTTTGTCTGTAAATATCTGTGTGCATTTATATGTAAATATCTGTGTATTATCCTGCCTGTGTTTACAATGAGTTCCTAGGAGACCAACTGCGACGGTAGAAACTAGAGTTCGAATGGCGATGCCTAGAACGCAAAAGGTTCAGGATTTCCGGGACTAAAGCCTGGTTTAAATACCCAGGGGTGTATCCCCGACTTGAAATCTGTATGGCAGCCCCATAGGTTGAGGTAGCTTGTATGCGCCTCAACTCTGGAAACTGAACCAACCTAGTCTGTCACCCCGTTGGAGAATAGGGAAAGTTGTGAATATGATCAGGAAGAAAAGGGGCATCTGTGACTTCTACATGTAGAGCTTACCCCTTGTAAAAAAAAAAAAAAAAAAAAAAAAAAAAAAAAATACAGAAATACAAAAAAACAAGCCCAGAAAAATAAAAATGATCAGGAAGAATAGGGCATTTGTGACTTCTACATGTAGAGATTACCCAAAAAAAAAAAATCATTCTGCCATACTTTCTTCTATTCGCGTGAGGCGCGTTTGGATTGCAAACTCAGTTAAAAACAACAGGTGCGCCTGTCTGTTTACACCACCCATCTCCCTTTCGCGAAAAGACGCGTTAGGACTTCAATACCCCTCTTTCGCGAAAAGACGCGTTAGGACTTCAATCTCCCCCTTTCGCGAAAAGACGCGTTAGGACTTCAATCTCCTCCTTTCGCGAAAAGACGCGTTAGGACCACCCATCCCCCTTTCGCGAAAAGACGTGTTAAGACTTCAATCTCCCCCTTTCGCGAAAAGACGCGTTAGGACCACCCATCCCCTTTCGCGAAAGACGCGTTAGGACCACCCATCCCCCTTTCGCGAAAAGACGCGTTAGGACTTCAATATCCCCCTTTTGTGAAAAGACGCGTTAGGACTTTCAATCTCCCCCTTTCGCGAAAAGACGTGTTAGGACTTCAATCTCCCCCTTTTGCGAAAAGACGCGTTAGGACCACCCCCCCTTTCGCGAAAAGACGCGTTAGGACTTCAACATCCCCTTTCGCGAAAAGACGCGTTAGGACTTCAATATCTCCTTTCGCGAAAAGACGCGTTAGGACTTTCAATCTCCCCCTTTCGCGAAAAGACGCGTTAGGACTTCAATCGCCCTCTTTCGCGAAAAGACGCGTTAGGACTTCAATATCCCCCTTCGCGAAAAGACGCATTAGGACTTCAATCGCACTATCTTGTACATTCCCATGGTCTAGGAGACCTTAAATCCTCTGAAGGTGCAATTCCTTTGATGTTTGTCGTGCCCGAACGACTTCAATGGTCTAAGAGACCTTAAATCCTCTGAAGGTGCAATTCCTTTGGTGTTTGTCGTGCCCGAACGACTTTGGGTGGTCTGGTATAGCCACCTGCCTGTGATTGCAATGAGTTCCTAGGAGACCAACTGTGACGGTGGAAACTAGAGTTCGAATGGCGATGCCTAGAATGCAAAAGGTTCGGGATTCCGACACTAAAGTCTGGTTTAAATACCCAGAGCTGCATCCAGGGGTGCATTCTCGGCTTGAAATCTGTATGGTAGCCCCATAGTTGAGATAACTTATATGCGTATCAATTCTGGATACTGAACCAACCTAGTCTGTCACCCCGTTGGAGAATAGGGAAAGTTGTAAATATGATCAGAAAAGCGGCATCCATGGCCACCCGAATCGGTTAACAACAGCAGGTGCGCCTGTCTGTTCACACCACCCAATCGGTTAACAACAGCAGGTGTACCTGTCTGTTCACACCACCCAAATCGGTTAAAACATCAGGTGCGCCTGTTGTTTACACCATCTTTCCTCCTTTCGCGTGACACGTCTTAGGATGGTGATTTCTCTGGTTGAGGTCTTCTCTCTCTTGCATGGTCATAAGGCGTTTTCAAAAAATAATCGCTTCGCGTAGTGTATAAGTCCAGCTCCCAAAACCATTCTGCATATCATTAGCATCTTATATTTGCCCCTAACTAGTGGTTTGATTCCTTGCAAAGGATACGTAGGTAGCTTGAGCGCAACCACTTATTCATTTTGTTTGATTGTCCAAGTCTTCGGCCTTGTCAAAATGAGTCTCTTCGGGCTTTGACATTCACTCACGTCATTTCATGACTCTCGAGCTCTGTCAAAGAGGGGCAACTGTAGACACCCCATTTTGACCCCTCAAGACTTGGACTGCTTGTTGAACACTCGATGATGAAAGTTGAATTATGTGCTAATTTATGAATTTCTTAGTAGGAAAATCAATTGAAACTTTAATCCCAAGTTTCACCAATTTTGGCCAAATTAATTTTATATTAACTAATATTTTATTAATTTGTATATTTTATTAATTTATATATTTTTATATAATTGCATGTGTGTGTACATATTTTCAGACGGTGTTATATAAATTGGTACATTTTAGCTATTTTGATAAATAAAAAATAAACAAATACAAAAAAAAAAGAAAATAATAATAATAAAATAATAAAAAAGAAGATTGAATTCATATATATATATATTATATATATGTTTATATACACTATACATGATAAAATATATTTTGGTCAGATGGTTTGGGTTAAAAAGAGGATTTTCTTGCTGGATTCAATAATGATGGAATAGACATTATGATGATGTTTTTGCAAAGCCCATGACCGGTCAGCCTTTGGGCAAGCTTTGTGGGCAAGCCTCCAGCAAACCGTCCAGGAATAGCAGATGGCAAACACAGGGACTTAAGTGCACCGATGCAAATGCAAATGCAAAGAACATATAAATGTAGATAAAAATTCACATCATAAATTTCAAGTCAAGTTCTCTAAATCCCCAGCAGAGTCGCCAGAAACTGTAGCTCGGCTTTTCGCGCCCCCTTTCGGAAGAATGAAATAGCCCTTACAATTCGGACTCCACTTGTGTTGGTTCTGAATCTGATTTCACAAGTGCAATGTGAAATAGTGGAAACACAAAGAGAGTCCAAATCCGGCAATTGTTTTTGGAAAATCGATGTTTGAATCAAATGCCAAAAATGGACTGCTTTGCCAAATTTCAGAGTCGCCACCTAAATATTTATGGGAAATTTAGGAAACCTGTGACTCGTGCCAAAGGCCATTAGTCCGTCGTTACCAAAGTGTCTTGGTTGGGAACTTAGGTATGAGAGGGGAAGGTCAATAATGAGCACCCCACTCACCCGATCAAAGATCGGCCTCTACTAATTATGATGTGATTCTTATGTACAATATATGTTCTTATTCTGATTATTTAATAAATCCTAAAATTTATTATGTGAAGCATATAAGGTATAGACTAGTTTGCTCAACTTGGAACAATTCAATTTCATGTTTATTTCTCGAAAAGGGTTTGAATTTGCCACCCTTAGGTGGACTTAATTTGTCACTTAACAAAGTGGGCTTAAGGTTTGTGAATCTTAAAACGTACATTCGTTGAATCATTCCAATTTAAGCAACAAGCCTTCATCCACAGGCATTCAAACAGTTTATCATTTAAGCAATTAGCCTCATGGTAGGATGCTAAACATAATAAGAAAATTATGTACAAGCGGGATGCTAAAGCATAACAACTCACATATTTACCGACGTCCCGCGAACAAGCTACAAAACAAAGTTAGAAAATATGCATGATTCCTAACTATACAACGCATGTGATATGCAATTACTTGACTCGGCTACTAATATGGCATATGAAATGAATTGATCGCATGCGGTCTAAGCATGTATTCAAAGAAGTATTGAAACGACAATGCGAATTGGATGATGAACCGAGCCTTGGTGCATGCAATACAAGTGGATGCAAAAATGAGTATGCTAAATTAAACATGATGCCTGTAAACTAACCATCATAAGCTGATAAATAAAAGGGAGAAAGACATGGGGTTGGAAGACATGCACACACACACGCACACTTATTACAAGTTTGTTTGCCCTCGCGCAGGAGGGTCCGAATGAACTAATGCGCCCTCACGCAGGAGGGTCCGAATGAACTAATGCGCCCTCACGCAGGAGGGTCCGAATGTACTAGCTAACTAACTAAATTACTTAACTAATTATTACAAAACTTGAATAAATAAGCTAGTTATCTAAGCCACTCGTACGGATCTCTGCTGGAAGCCACTCGTACCAACGCCGGGGGCCAGATATGGAGCCATAGCCGCCTATCCTCCTGGCTATCACCTATCAATTGGGAGTTTTATCAGTATATGTACAGCAGAGACGAGTGGTTTGTTCATCAGTTTCAACATATGTGCAAAGTAAAATAAGGGGCAAAGTTGCGTACCATGGAGGCATTGGCAGATACGTGCTCTGTGGGCTCTCGCAGTAGGGTGTCCTCATCTATCCCTGGGATGAAGCCCTCAAATCTCAAAATACCGCCCGGGGGTGTGTACGTGGCTGGTAAGTAGCCGCATCAAAGGGCCTCTCGGCAAGGGGAAGCAATGCAGCAGCCTCTTCCGCCTCCATATCCGCACCAAGGGCATCACCGATACTTGCGACGGGGTCAAGAATGGATACTTCGTCACTAGCCATAGAGAGGGGATGAAAAGTGAAGAAAAAGTGAGTGAATGAGTGATTTTGGAGTGAAAACCTCAAAATCTCAAACCCTAGCAGAAAGAAAACCAAGAGAGGATAGAGAAAACTCAAAGAGGGAAAGGGAAAATGTGTGAGAATCTAATAAAAACCCAAGAGAAAACTCAAAGCTTCACAAAACCAAGTTTCAATCGGTTCAAAATGTAGAGGAGAACAAAGTTTTATTAGGAAAATTTTGTGAGGTTTGTTGGGTTTTTGTGAGGTGAGGAGAAAACTAGAGAGAGAGGAGTCCTAGAGAGAGAGAGTGAGGGTTTTCGGGTTTGGGTGTGTGCAAAATAGGGGTGAGTTTGTGTTTTATAAACTATGGTGTGTGTTTTTCCCGATCTGCCCCTGCCCCGCTATCGAAGCCCGGCCGGCCGTGTTGATGCCCGGCCGTGTTTCACCGAGGCCCAGCCGGCTTTCGGTGTAACTCAGTTTTGTTTTTTTTTTATATTTTATTTTACTCTGTTTTCTGTTTAGTATTCTAGGGCCTTGATCTAAAAAAAAACAACAAAGTTGAAAAAAAAAAAAAAAAGAAAGAAAGAAAAACAACAACAAAAGGTTTGGTTTGTCTTCGTTTGTTTTGTTAATTAATGTGATTTGTTTGGATCATTTTGGTTAAACTCACAACTTGTGTTATGTGAATCATGTCGTTAGTTTATATATACTTCGTTAGTTGTTTCGGTAAATTGTAATTTGTTCTGTAAAGTTGCAGCATGTTGCTTTTTGGATAAAATCAATTTTCAAAAAAACGATAAACAAAATAAAAAAAAAAATCAAATCACAAATCAAATCAAACAACTTGATTTTCAAACTATTTGGATATCACCTTTTGTGCATCATTTTGATTTACGTTAACTCGTGTTTATAATTTGTAATTGGATTTTCTCTTTGTATTGAGTTCTAAGTCTTGCTTGCTCTTTTGTTGCCCTTTCTTCGTCTCGCGTGTGACGCATTAGGATTGTACGTTCAGTTAAAAACATTCGGGTGCGCCTAGTGTTCACACCAACCTTTCCTTCTCTCGCATGTGATGCGTTAGGATTGCAAATTGGTTAAAAACATCAGGTGTGCCCGATGTTCACACCACATTTCCTCCTCTCGCATGTGACGCGTTAGGATTGTACCTTCGGTTGAAAACATTAGGTGCGCTCAATGTTCACACCACATTTCCTCCGCTCGCATGTGACGTGTTAGGATTGCATCTTCGGTTAAAAACATCGGGTGCACCCGATGTTCACACCATTTTTCCTCCTCTCACGTAGGACGCGTTAGGATTGTAAATCAGTTAAAAACATTAGGTGTGCCCAGTGTTCACACCAACCTTTCCTCCTCTTGCGTGTGACGTGTTAGGATTGTACCTTTGGTTAAAAACATCGGGTGCGCCCGATGTTCACACCACATTTTCTCTTCTCACGTGTGACGCGTTAGGATTGTACCTTCAATTAAAAACATCAGGTGCACCTGATGTTCACTCCACCTTTCCTCCTCTTGTGTGTGACGCGTTGGGATTGTGCCTTCAGTTAAAAACATCGGGTGCGCCCGATATTCACACCACATTTCCTCCTCTCACGTGTGACGCGTTAGGATTGTGTCTTCGGTTAAAAACATCGGGGTGCGCCCGATGTTCACACCACCTTTCCTCCTCTCGCGTGCAATGCGTTAGGATCTCGATTGAGACCTCGGGTGCGCTCGATGGTTATGTCGTCCTTCACCTTTTGTGCGCGACACGTGGTTAGGCTTGCATAATTTTCTTACGTCTTTTCTACATGAAATGTAGTTTAGCTCGTGTTTCCCACGTGAGGCGTGTTTATTTACTTTCTTTTTTTCATGGTTGGAATTGTTGTACCTTGTTTCAATTTTTTTAAATGTGGCATTTTCTTTGCATTGCATTTGCATTCAATTGTTTCATTGCATGGCCTCATTGCATGATCATAAGTTATGTTCTTGCATCTTATATTTGCATTTTACCCCTGAACTACGTTGGTTTGATTCATTGCAAAGGGATACGTAAGTAGCTTGCGAGCGCAACCAATCTAATTTATGTCTTGATTTCTTGCCCGAATCTTGCGGCCTTGTCAAAATGAGTCATCTCTGGGCTTTGACATTCGCTCATGTCATTTCATGACTGCTTGAGCTCTGTCAAAGAGGGGCAACTGTAGACACTCCATTTTGACCACCTGCAAGATTTAGGTGCTTGGTTCGATACACTCAATGATGAAAGTTGAATTGTGTGCTTTGGATTCAAAGTGATTCGAATTTAGTCAGGCTCTCAAAATAACGTCAAATCGTCAACATTTACCTTGTTTGAATCTCTGAGTCTCATTTTTGGACCTTTTTCCATCTTGAGTTGAGTTTGAACCAAAAAAATAAAGGATGGTTTGATTAAATGTTCCATTTTAAGCCCACTTTTTCAAGTGGCAAAATCACAAAACAATTTTGAAACAAAGCCTGAGACCAAGTGTTCCAATTCTTGCAAATTAGTCTATACCTTGTATATGTATCACATAGTAATATAGCTAATAAATCTGAACAAGAGCATATACTGTAAATAAGATACATATCATGATTAGTAGAGGTCGATCTTTGATCGGGCGAGTGAGGTGTTCAATTCATGACCTTCCCCTCTCGTACCTAAGTTTCCGAGCCGAAACACTTTGGTAATGACGGACTAATGGCCTTTAACACAAGTCTCGAGTTTCCTAAATTTTTCAAAAATATTTAGGTGGCGACTTTGAAATCTGGCAAAACAGTCCATTTTTAGCATTTGATTCAAACATCGATTTTTCAAAAAGAATTGCCGGATTTGGATTCTTTTTGTGTTTTCACTGTTTCACATTGCACTTGTGAAATCAGATTCAAAACCACAAGTGGAATCCGAACTATAGGGCTATTCGTCTCCTGAAAGGGGGCACGAAAAGTCAAGCTACACTAATTTGTTGGCCAGAACTCCCATATGTTTTCGAAATTTCACTTTGTTGTCTACAATGTAAGTTTTCCAAACTTCATTAAGTTCGGTATAAATCTCTCTAGATATACCAGGGTTGAAAAAGTGTTTTATTTCATATTCATCTAGTTTAGATGTCTGAATATTAGTTGAAATTGGGTTAGTTCTCATTTGACAAATTTTTTTTTTGATAAATAGGCATAGCTAGTGCACTGTAAAAAGCTTTTTTTAGCTTTGGTCATGCTATCATATGATTTATAGCTTGCTCCTGAAAATCCTCGAACTTGGGCTTTGCAATCATTCCATTTTATGTAAATTTCAGGTTGTCTTCCTGCAAATACAACATAAACATTTTCTTGTCTGGGGATTTTTTTTTAGCAATTGTCACCCAATCTTCTTGAACGGGTTGTTTACCCTTGTTCATTTTTTCTTCTTGGTCTAGAGGTCTTCTGCAAAAATTAAAATTACTTGTTTAGTAATTTAATTTTTTGAAACAATTTCTACTAAGAAAATTTGTAAGAAAATTGTTAGTACCTTTAAGATGTTCTACCTCAAAAACATATTTAGAAAGTTTATTATACCAAGCTAATCTTCTTCCTTACTCAATATGTTTTTTATTGATCAAGAAATCTCTTACTACTTTATTATCAATGCATACAATAAAATTTTCTAGGGCAAAATGTAGCAACCCTAATTTTTCGTAGGTCATTATTTATTTATAATTATTTATTATTACCTTATTTTATTTTTGACTTTATTAAATGCGTGGTTACATGAGAATTTAATGTGTTTTTTAATTAATTTAATTTGTTATTTAATTATAGGTAATTAATCCAAATGTTGATATATTTATATTGTTTATAAAAAATAAAAAGTAAAAAGGTGTTTATATATTGACAAAATATATATCATATTTATATTTATATAGGTTGTATTTATATTATATTTATATAATAAAATATAATGTTAATGTGTTATTTATTATATAATGTTATTAGGTTATTTAAACCTAGGTTGTTATTATCATAAAGGTGTGGGTGAAGAATCTTCAAGTTAGTAGCAACCACGAAAAGGGAGAGTGTGAGGGAGAGAGAGAGAGGAGTTAATCAACAAAGAAAAGAAAGCCGGGAGGGAGAGAAAGAGAAAAGAGAGGCAGGGGAGAAAGAGGAGAAGGGAGAAGGAAGAAAGGTTAGGGTTTTGTTTTGATGGCTCCATTAATTCTTTAAAAAATATTTCTTTGATCTTCAAAAAATATTGTGAGGGAAAAACTCACTTTCCTTGATTTTTGTTTAATTCATTGTTTTTATTTATTTGATGTTGGTTTGATTTTTGTATTTTGCATATAGATGACGGATTGATTTTAATTATTTTGATTAGTTGTGTACGCAAGGTTTAGGGTTTTTATATGGATTTATTTTATGGTTGTAATCACACTCATGGTTATTTGAAATTAAAATAAACTTAGAACCTATAGATAAATTCCTTATACTCCACCATGACTCCGTGGATTGTTGTTTTATTTGAGTGATGGTGAGAAAGAGTGTATAAGAAAAAAAGTGCGGATTATGAGCTTTATTTAAATGTCTTAGGCTTGGCATTGTTATATTGAGTAGATGAGAGATTGTGTATATATATATATTGTTGCCTCGTTCTCATAAGTAGACGAGTGCTTTGATTTACACCCATACATATATGCTAACCATTCAGGGAGTGTGGGTCAAACTCAAGACGATATCCCCGTGCAAGTTTGGCTTTGGAGTGGTGTTAGGTATACGGGAGGCGCATGGAATATATATGTAGGTCGAAAGTGAAGGGCCGAAGTGGTGAAGTTAAGGTACAAAGAATTAAATATAAGTTTATTATTATAGTGTGAATTGTATTGATTTGTACATCATGAAAAATTGTAAACGACCTTGATAAATTGTGAAATTTGAGCAGAGGCATGTATACGTAATTCTAGACAACTTTTGTGTTTTAACTTTTTACTACAAAAATCGATTAGAACTTGTAATCGGATGATCTTTGTTTCAATAGTTTTTATTTATTTTAGTATTGTAGATTTTAGATGTTGTTTTAACCCATGAAACAAGCTCATTTTTATTGGTTTCATATTAACTGAAGTAAAAAATTATTTTGAACACTTTTCGTGTTTTGAACTTTTCTCAAAAAAATCATCTTAGGACAATTTCTGTTCGTTTTCAGCTTCAGATTTTTTGGTTGAATTTCATCCAGGTTCTTCTATCAAGTTTTTCTCTCAAGCTGTTTAGTTTCTACTAAATTTGTTCGTGTTGCCTCTTAGAAAATTTGATTCTGTACAACTTTTGTTCTTTAAGTTTTTGGTCAATTCGAATTATTTAAGCATGAAAAGGTATATTTTTATAGTTCTTCAGCAAGTTACTTAGGATTAAATTATACTAACTTTATTTTTTATAGAATGGTGGGTCTTACTAACTTTTTATGTAGGGCTGACCCACCATATTTTTATTTTTATTTTATTTATTTTATACTTAATTTATATTTCGTTGTATACGAGCAAGAAACTAAATGCCACCGTATCTCGGCAAACCACTCATTCGTCTCGATGCGGATGGAACTACTTGTCTTGTCTCGTAACAAGAATTACATATGTTTTTGTTTGTGTCTAGTGGACACGTAGGTGTTAAATCTTGTACTCATACTAGTATACTTGTATACTGACCTGTTTTATCTCTTGGCAACTCGGGTGCATTTTGTTTGAGCGCAGTCGATCTTCCTTTGCAAGATTAGTTGGGGCTACGGTGGTGACGTGGAATAACTATAGTTGTTGCACATGTCGTTTGGACTTCTTTTATTTTCTTGAGCTTAGGGTTGATATTAGTTTATGTATTTATTATTTTTTTTATGACCTTAGTATTATGATAGTTTGGCATTGTGGGTTATTTTCTAACTTTACATTATTTAAGTTGTTTTGACTAGTTGTTGATACTTTAATGTTGGAGATATTTGATAGTTATGAAATTATGATGGATGGTTTGGTTGGCGTTTTGTTAGCTTTTTTTAAAATCCCTTGTTATCTTTTGAGCATGGAAATTTGCAAAACCTTATGGAGACGAGAACGTTTAGATTTTGTTTCACCCCTAGAATTTGGATGATGAAATATTGATTGGGGTTTAGTTCTAATTTAATATTTAATTGTCCAAATTTTGGGGCGTGATAGTTTGGTATCAGAGCTCTAGGTTACCTTAGACTTGTGAGAGTTTAGGTGATCCTCGAATTGTGGAAACATGGGTTAGCTGGTTTAGTTTGGTAGTAGTGTTTATGAACGAATTCTTTTTGTGTGTTTAACTTGAAGGTGATGGTTGAAAGATATCTTTAATCTTTTTCAAGAACCCATTAGAGTACTTTTTGATACTGGTGCCTCTCAGGCTTTCATATGTAGACAGTTTTTAGAAAGAGAACATCTTGTAACTACCTCCTTATCTAGACCTATTCGTGTTGAAACCCCTTTGAGAGGGGCAATTACACTTTATGAGATGTGTAAAGATTTTGAGATTGACTTTGCGGGCAGAGTCTTGTATGCGGACCTAATTGTTTTAGGGTTTGAGGGGTTTGTAATTATTTTGGGTATGGATTGGCTGCGAAAATACTTTGTGACTCTAGATTGCGCTGGAAGGACTTTAAATATAGATATTTCCGGTATGTCACGGCTTACCCACACTTCTAGCGATGGAGAAGAGTCGGTAATGACGAGTTTTCTGTGCTCGGTAGAAATCTGGTGCGTGAGTTTGAGGATATATTTCAGGAGATACCTAGACCTCCACCTCGACAGGTAGTAGAATTTTGCATTGACCTAGTGCCGGGAACTGCACCGATTTGTAAGGCGGCATACAGAATGCCACCTAAAGAGCTTGTGGAGATGAAGAAGCAGCTAGAAGAGATGCTTCAAAAAGGGTTCATTCGTTCAAGTAACCCCCCTTGGGGAGCACCCGCGATCTTTGTCTCCAAGAAAGATGGCACTCTCCGTATGTGCGTAGATTACAGAGAGCTAAACAAAGTGACTATCAAGGACAAGTATCCGCTACCTAGAATTGATGACTTGTTTGATCAGTTGAAGGGGGCAGCTATGTTCTCTCAGTTTGATCTCAGAAAGGGTTACCATCAGATGGGTGTGTCAGAGAAAAGTATACCACTTACTGCTTTTCGAACCCGGTATGGGTTATACGAATTTCCTGTAATGCCTTTTGATTTGACAAATGTTCCTGCCTATTTCATGGACTTGATGAACAGAATTTTTCAACCATATCTAGATAAGTTTGTGATTATCTTCATAGATGATATCCTAGTATATTCTAAGAATGAGGAAGAGCACAGAGAACACTTGAAAGTTGTGTTGTAAACTTTAAGGGAGCAGCAGTTATACGCTAAGTTCAGTAAGTGTCACTTTTGGGATAAAGAAGTTCGATTTTTGGGACATGTTGTATCCAATCAGGGGATATCGGTAGATCCTGAAAAAGTTGTTGCGGTCAAAGAATGGAAGCAGCCCACGAACCTTACAAAGGTGAGAAGTTTTTTTTAGGACTAGCTGGTTATTATAGGAGATTTATAGAGAAATTTTCCACTATTGTAGCACCCATGACCAAGTTGACCCCAAGAATGTGAAGTTCTTATGGACAAATGATTGTGAGAAAGCTTTCCAGGAGTTAAAGCAGTGGTTGACTA
Organism: Camellia japonica; assembly: GCA_030407325.1. Lineage (NCBI taxonomy): Eukaryota > Viridiplantae > Streptophyta > Magnoliopsida > Ericales > Theaceae > Camellia > Camellia japonica. The sequence continues at coordinate 25,309,227 of JAPPVO010000031.1, read as the reverse complement.
CAGCTCCGGTGTTAACTATACTAGTACAAGGGAAAAGTTAGTTGTGTTTACTGATGCGAGTGGAACTGGGTTAGGATGTGTGTTGATGCAGCATCAGAAGGTTGTATCTTATGCTTCTCAACAGTTAAAACCTCATGAGAGACGATACCCTACTTATGACTTAGAGCTGGCAGCAGTTGTTTTTGCGTTGAAAGTGTGGTGACACTACTTGTTTGGGGAGCGCTTTGAGTTGTACAGAGATCACAAGAGCCTCAAATATCTTTTTTCTCAAAAAGAGTTGAACATGAGGCAAGTTGAATTCGTCAGTAGTTATGATTTCGAGATCCTTTACCACCCGGGAAAAGGAAATGTAGTCGTAGATGCACTTAGTCGACAACATGGGATTATAGCTTCTTTGATGATTCAAGAATGGAAGTCCTTGGAGTTAATTTTGATGCATGATATTCAACCAATAGAGAGTGCTGAGAGGGCATACATTGGTAGTTTGACCGTGCAGCCGACGTTACTAGGTAAAGTTCGTCAGATGCATAATTTAGATGGGTTTCTTGTCAGTAAGCTTGATGACCTTGTAGTGGATTTGATCGATGATTGTCCTACTGATTGGTCTGTGGACTCAGATAGGGGATTGCGATTTAAGGGCAGGTCATGTGTACCTAACATTGTTGAATTGAGGAAAGAGATTATGGATGATGCCCATAGGTCCCAATATACCATTCACCCCGGTGGGACTAAGATGTATCATGACCTGAAGAGGACGTTTTGGTAGGAAGGTATGAAGAAGGACGTAGGAGAGTATGCTTCTCGATGTTATGTGTGCCAACAGGTTAAGGCAGAACACCAACGACCTTTTGGACTTTTGCAGCCTCTCGAGATCCCTACTTGGAAATGGGAGTACATCTCTATGGACTTCGTGGATGGATTGTCGCAGTCTAAGCGAGGCAATGAATTTATTTGGGTGATAGTGGATCGACTCACCAAGTCTGCTCATTTTATTTCTATCAGTGTTCACCGAATTGCGAATAAACTAGCTAGACTGTATATTCGGGAGGTGGTGTGACTTCATGGCGCACCAGTTTCTATAGTTTCAGATCGTGATCTATTATTTGTGGCAGAGGTTTGGGAGAGTTTTCAGCATGCTTTGGGTCTAAGCACGGCTTATCATCCTCAGGCAGATGGGTAAACTGAGTGGATCAATCAGATCTTGGAAAAAATGCTGAAAGCTTGTATCCTCGATCTTGGTGGTAGTTGGGAAGAACACTTGCCATTAGTGGAGTTTGCTTATAATAATAGTTATCACTCCAGTATCGAGATGGCACCTTTTGAGGCTTTGTATAGAAGGCCATGTCAATCACCTGTTTGTTGGATAGAGGTAGAAGATGCGCCGTTGTTAGGGCCAGAGTTGGTGAGAAATACCACAGAGAATGTGAACATTATTCGGGAACGTTTTTAAGACTGCACAGAGTCGTCAGAAGACTTACGCTGATAGAAAACGTAAGGGGATTGAGTTGAATGTCGGAGATTTTGTGTTTTTGAAAGTTTCGTCGATGAAGGGTATCATGCGGTTTGGAAAGAAGGAAAAATTGGCACCTAGATTTGTGTGACCATACGAGATCACTGAGAAGATTGGTAATGTGGCTTACAAATTAGCCCTACCACTTGCTTTAGCTATGATTCACAATGTGTTCCATGTATCTTTATTGCGGAAGTGTGTGCAAAACCCTTCCCAAGTAGTATCACCAGATATGTCGGAGATTAGTGACGATCTAACTTATGTGGTGCGACCGGTTACTATTTTAGATTGAGGTGTAAAACAGATGCGGCATAAGAAAGTGAGCTTGGTGAAAGTGCAATGGAGCGAGGATGGGAATGATATTACTTGGACTTAGAAGAGAAAGTTCGGCGTATGCACCCGGAGTTTTTTACTTAGTATTCTCTCCTATCGAATCACAGGATGAGATTCTTTTGAGATATGTATATTGTAGTGATCCTAATTTTTCGTAGGTCATTATTTATTTATTATTACCATTTTTTTTTTGACTTTATTAATTACGTGGTTACATGAGAATTTAATGTGTTGTTTAATTAATTTAATGTGTTATTTAATTATAGGTAATTAATCCAAATATTGATATATTTATATTGTTTATAAAAAAAAGTGTTTATATATTGACAAAATATATATCATATATCATATTTATATTTATATAGGTTGTATTTATATAATAAAATATAATGTTAATGTGTTATTTATTATATAATGTAATTAGGTTATTTAAACCTAGGTTGTTATTATCATAAAGGTGTGGGTGAAGAATCTTCAAGTTAGTAGCAGCCACGGAAAAGGAGAGTGAGAGAGACAGAGAGAGAGGGAGAGAGGGGTTAATCAACAAAGAAAAGAAAGCCAAGAGGGAGAGAAAAAGAAAAGAGAGGCAGTGGGGAGAAAGAGGAGAAGGAAGAAAGGGTTAGGGTTTTGTTTTGGTGGCTCCATTAGTTCTTTAAATATTTCTTTGATCTTCAAAAATATTGTGAGTGCAAAACCGACTTCCCTTGATTTATGTTTAATTCATTATTTTTATTTTTTTATTTTTATTTATTTGATATTGGTTTGATTTTGTATTTTGCATGTAGATGATGGATTGATTTTAATTATTTTGATTAGTTGTGTATGCAAGTTTAGGGTTTTTATATGGATTTATTTTATGGTTGTAATCACACTCATGGTTATTTGAAATTAAAATAAACTTGGAACCTATAGATAAATTCCTTATACTCCACCATGACTCCGTGGATTGTTGTTTTATTTGAGTGATGGTGAGAAAGAGTGTATAAGAAAAAAAAGTGCGGATTATGAGCTTTATTTAAATGCCTTAGGCTTGGCATTGTTATGTTAAGTAAATGAGAAATTGCGTATATATATATATTGTTGCCTCGTTCTCATAAGTAGACGAGTGCTTTGATTTACACGCATATGTATATGCTAACCATTCGGGGAGTGTGGGTCAAACTCGGGACGATATCCCCGTACAAGTTTGGCTTCGGAGCGGTGTTAGGTATACGGGAGGCACATGGGATATATGTGTAGGTCGAAAGTGAAGGGCCGAAGTGGTGAAGTTAAGGTACAAAGAATTAAATATGAGTTTATTATTATAGTGTGAATTGTATTGATTTGTACATCTTGAAAAATTGTAAACGACCTCGATAAATTGTGAAATTTGAGCAGAGGCATGTATACGTGATTCTAGAAAACTTTTGCGTTTTAACTTTTTACTAGAAAGATCAATTAGAATTTGTAATCGGATGATCTTTGTTTCAATAATTTTTATTTATTTTAGTATTGCAGATTTTAGATACTATTGTAAACCACAAAACAAACTCATTTTTATTGGTTTCGCGTAAACTGAAGTAAAAAAATTATTTTGAACACTTTTCGTGTTTTGAACGTTTCCCGAAAAATATCATCTTAGGACAATTTATGTTCGTTTTCAGCTTCAGATTTTTCAGTTGAATTCCATTTAGGTTCTACTATCAAGTTTTTCTCTCAACCTATTTAGTTTCTACTAAATTCGTTCGCTGACCCACCATATTTTTATTTTTTTTTATTTTATACTTATATTTCGTTGTGTACGGGTAAGAAACTAAATGCCACCGTATCTCAAGAAACTACCCATTCGTCTTGGTGTGGATAGAACTATTTGTCTTGTCTCGTAATAAGAATTAAATATATTTTTGTTTGTGTCTAGTGGACACGTTGGTGTTAAATCTTGTACTCATACCAGTATACCTGTATACCGACCCGTTTTATCTCTTGGCAACTCGGGTGCGTTCTGTTTGAGCACAGCCAAGCTTCCTTTGTAGGATTAGTTGGGGCTACGGTGGTGACATGGAATAACTATAGTTGTTGGACATGTCATTTGGACTTCTTTTGTTTTCTTGTGCTTAGGGTTGATATTAGTTTATATATTTTTTTTTATGACCTTAGTATTATGATAGTTTGGCATTGTAGGTTATTTTCCAACTTTACATTATTTAAGTTGTTTTGACTAGTTGTTGATACTTTAATATTGGAGGTATTTGATAGTTATGAAATTATAGTTGATGGTTTGATTGGCGTTTTGTTAGTTTTTTTTTTTTTTAAATCCCTTGTTGTCTTTTGAGTAAAGAAATTTACTAAACCTTATGGAGACGAAAACGTTTAGATTTTGTTTCACCTCTAAGATTTGGATGATGGAATATTTTGATTGGGGTTTAGTCCTAATTTAATATTTAATTATCCAAATTTTGGGGCGTGACACTAAATAAATATGAAAATTTTTTATTGCCAGTTTTATTGCAAGTAATTCTTTTTCAAAAATAATATATTTCTATTCATTTGGTTTAAATGTTCCAGAATTATATCCACAAATTAATTCTTCTTTTTGTAATTTTATGAGTATTGAATTTTTTCTTAATCTAATCTCATTTTCTGATAAAGGTATCTCTTTATCATGCCATAAGTTACTTTGTATTGCTTTAAGAACACATCCCCAGCATACCTCTGAGGCATCTGTTTCTAAAATTAATTCATCACCAGTTTTAGGAAGATAAACATCTGGTATAGTTTTAACTTTTTCTTTAATTTGTTTTTATTAAAGCAACATCTTTTACTGTCCATTCAAAAATAACATTTTTCCTTAATTTGGTTAACCAAGGAATTTATATTTTTGAAAGATTTTTTTATAAAATTTCATCCATAATTTAAAATACCTAATAAACTCTGTAATTGTGTTATATTTTCAAGAGTATCAGGAAATTCTCGTACTTTGGACAAAATATGTTTTTGTAATTTTAAATCTTTCTGGTCTAAAATTATTCCCAAAAATTCAATTGATTCTTTTTATAGTTCAATCTTTTTTAGAGACAAAATAATTCCATGTTTTTAGAATTTTTCACAATCTTGTTTTTGTTTTAGGAAATTTGGTCAATTCGCGAATTGTTTACCAACGAATAGCCAAATCATGGAAATTCGATTTCATTCTTAATCCTTGTGTTTTAATTCTTATTCTGACTGTGTCTTCAAGATTAGGATCATTTATGGAATAAAAAGAAATTTGGTCTAACATTAAACCGAACTACTTCATTAGCCAAATTAGATTGAATTCCTCCAATGATTGCTTTCATTGGGTCGGAAAATCTTTTATCAAAAATTACTGCCAAAATAGGAGTATCTATCCCTTGGCGAAATAAGGCTGTTATGGTTACGTGGATTAATCCAATATAAATATATTGAATTTCAGAATATTTCTTTTTCCATCTTGCAACATTTTTCTTTTCAAAAAAAGGAATATCAATATTTCCTTCTTCTGGCCATTTTGTTTGAGTGTTGCCAATATATTGTTCAAACAATCTTGCTGAAAAGAAGTTGAATTTTGAAAGTTTATAAATTTTTGGTACAACAACTTCTTGCATTTTTTCGAATTTTGCTAATTCTTTGTCGATAAAAGTTTTTCCTTCTCCGATTACATCTCTAAGTCGAATGGCTTCTAATTCTTTTGGAGATATACTATCTGCTTCTTGAGATATTTCTTGACTATTAATATTAGTCATCATGAAGATTAGTTCTTCATCTAAACTTTCTTCATCACTAGAAATTTCGTATAAGATTTCTTCTTTATCAGAAATTTCTTCGCCATATATTATTTTAAAATCTTGTTCTTCAAGAACTTTGATAATTTTTTTTGCACCTTTTCCCCTTTTTAGGCATTCAAGTGCATAGTGACCTTCTTCGTTACAAATGTAACATTTACAAGTTTTCTTTTTTAAAACACTTGTTGATTTCTTTTTTCGAATATACTTTTTCTTTTTTGAAAAAGTTTTGTTATTTTTTCAAGGTTTCCATTTATATTTTCTGCGTTTTTTGAAAAATCTTTTTCGTTTAGGAAATGTATTACAACCAATTTTCCAATTTTCTTTTAAAATTTTATCACAACATTTTTGATCGTATTGTGAATTAGAAATTTGATTTTTTATTTGTTTTTTCGCATTTGCTTCTAGACACCGATATGCTATCAGTCTTAGAACATAATTAATGTTAAAACCAAGATTACTATATTCTTCATTTCCTATTTTTTTGAGAAAATCAGGATATGTTTTAATATATAACTTATTCCGTGGATTAGGGAGTTTACAGAAAAATTGATCTAGTCAGGGTTGATTTGCTAGTGGATCAATAAGATAATAATATTTTTTAAAAGTTTGAACATAGTCTTCAAAAAAACAAATATTACATAATTCTAATTTTGTCAAAATATAATTTGCATCGACTTGCAAATTAGTATCTCCTACAAAGCCACATAAATTTTCTTTTATGATTTTTACAAATTCAGCTAATATTGTATCAAGTGTGAGAAAATTTGCCAACAAAACTGTTTTTTGACTTTTTCCAATTTCAGATTTTTCCCACTGTCTTAACCATTGAAACACATCTCCCTGTTGAGTTGCTACAATATAATCAAGGAATTTTTCTTTTGGCCAACTATTTTTATAATTGATAATAATTATGGACAAGGATTGTGCCCAATCATCAATTGCTTGTGGCTGATCCTTAAATGAAACATGAGACAAGTCTAAATAAGTACCATTTTGAGCTATTGGATACTTATGATTATTATCTTTTCTAGATATTATTGGCTCAGGTGTAGGATTGGAAGTACTTTCAGTGTTAGTATCATTTTTAACTTTATTTGTTTGAATGAAGTCAAAATTTTCTCCATCTCCCCATGTGCCAAATAATTCGGGATCAATTGGCTCTTCTGCCTTTTCTTTTCTCTTTATTTATTTCTGGTGAAATGTCTTGATCTAATATTTCTTCAAATGAGGATGATTGACTATCATCATCATTAATTAACATATTAATATCATAATTAAAGTGCTGTAAAAGGGCTTCATGTTCTAGATAAGTTTCTTTTATCTGATCTAGTAGCCTATTTCTTTCATCAATACCTAACTCTGGATCTTTATATAATTTTCTCCAACAATCCAATATTTCAACAATATTTTCATATTCAATCCTATTATAGGTATTGGTTTGAAGTACCATAATATCTTTTGTACCATAAAATTATCTCCTGGACTATTCATTCCATCATTGTTTATGAAGGATATAGTTTCTAATTTTGTCACCAAATTATTTATTTAGTTTTTTGCTTCTTTGTTTAAGTCAATATTTATTATAGAATCTAAAATCGTTAAAATCTTTGAACCACGACCATTTGACATGATAATATGCTTTGGAATTACATTTTTCATGGTTCAAAGAGAAACTTACCGTGTCAAATGGTTTTGGTTCAAAGATTTCAACGATTTTAGGTTCTATAATAAATATTGACTTAAGCAAAGAAGCAAAAAATCAAACAAACAATTTGGTGACAAAATTAAAAACTATATCCTTCATAAACAATGATGGAATGAATAGTCTAGGAGATAGCTCAATTCCTAAGCTATTTTATGATACAAAAGATATTATGGTACTTCAAACCAATACCTTTAATAGGACTGAATATGAAAATATTATTGAAATATTGGATTATTGGAGAAAATTATATAAAGATCCAGAGTTAGGTATTGATGAAAGAAATAGGCTACTAGATCAGATTAGATAAACTTATCTAGAACATAAAGCCCTTTTACAGCACTTTAATTATGATATTAATACATCAATTAATGATGATGATATTCAATCATCCTCATCTGAAGAAACATTAGATCAAGACATTTCACCAAAAATAAAATAAAAGGCAGAAGAGCCAATTGATCCCGAATTATTTGGCACACAGGGAGATAAAGAAAATTTTGACTTTATTCAAACAAATGAAGTTAAAAATGATACTAAAACTAGAAGTACTTCCAATCCTACACCTGAGCCAATAATATCTAGAAAAGATAATAATTATAAGTATCCAATAACTCAAAATGGTACTTATTTAGACTTGTTTCATGTTCTATTTAAGGATCAACCACAAGCAATTGATGATTGGGCACAATCCTTGTCCATCATTATTACCAATTATAAAAATAGTTGGTCAAAGGAAAAATTCTTTGATTATATTGCAGCAACTCTCTAGGGAGATGTGTTGCATGGTTAAGATAGTGAGAAAAATCTGAAATTGGAAAAAGTAAAAAAAAATAGCTTTGTTGGAAAATTTTCTTACACTTGATACAATATTAGCTGAATTTGCAAAAATCATAAAAGAAAATTTATGTGGCTTTGTAAGAGATACTAATTTGCAAGCTGATGCAAATTATATTTTGACAAAATTAGAATTATATAATATTTTTCTTTTTGAAGACTATATTCAAACTTTTAAAAAATATTATTATCTTATTGTTCTACCAGCAAATCAACCCTGGCTAGATCAATTTTTTCATAAACTCCATAATCCATGGGATAAGTTATGTATTAAAACATATCCTCATTTTCTCAAAAAAATGGGGAAAGAAGAATATGATAATCTTGGTTTTAGCATTAATTATGTTCTAAGATTGATAGCAGATTGGTGTCTAGAAGCAAAGGCAAAAAAATAAATAAATAATTAAATTTCCAACTCACAATACGGTCAAAAATGTTGTGATAAAATTTCAAAAGAAAATTAAAAAATTGGTTGTAATACATTTCCTAAACGAAAAGGATTTTTCAAAAAACGCAGAAAATATAAATGGAAATCTTGGAAAAAGAAAAAAACTATTTTTTTTAAAAAAAAAGTATATTCGAAAAAAGAAACCGACAAGTGTTTCAAAAAAGAAAACTTGTAAATGTTACATTTGTAACGAAGAAGGTCACTATGCACCCGAATGCCCAAAAAGGGAAAAAAGTGCAAAGAAAATGATCAAAGTTCTTGAAGAATAAGATTTTGAAATAATATATGGCGAAGAAATTTCTGATAAAGAAGAAATCTTATACGAAATTTCTAGTGATGAAGAAAGTTCAGTTAAAGAACTAATCTTCATGATGACTAATATTAATAGTCAAGAAATATCTCAAGAAGCAGATAGTATATCTCCAGAAGAATTACAAGCTATTCGACTTGGAGATGTAATCGGAGAAGAAAAAACTTTTACCGACGAAGAATTAGTAAAATTCGAAAAAATACAAGAAGTTGCTGTACCAGAAATTTATAAATTTTCAAAATTCAACTTCTTTTCAGCAAGAGTGTTTGAACAATACAGTGGCAACACTCAAGCAAAATGATCAGAAGAAAGAAATATTGATATTCCTTTTTTTGATAAGAAAAAGGTTGCAAGATGGAAAAAGAAATATTCTGAAATTCAATATATTCATATTGGATTAATCCAAGTAACCATAACAGCCTTATTTCGCCAAGGGATAAATACTCCTATTTTGGCAGTAATTTTTTATAAAAGATTTTCCGACCGAATGAAAGCAATCATTGGAGGAATTCAATTTAATTTGGCTAATGGAGTAGTTTGGTTTAATATTAGACCAAATTTCTTTATTTCCATAAATGATTCTAATCTTAAAGATACAGTCAAAATAAGAATTAAAACACAAGGATTAGGAATGAAATCGAATTCCCATGATTTGGCTATTCGTTAGAAAACAATTCACGAATTGACCAAATTTCCTGAAACAAAAATAAGATCAAACGACAATAAAATTGTTGAAATCTTTGAACCAAGACCATTTGACACAGTAATACAACATCGTCTAATGAATTGGAGCGATTTAGAAGTCCCTCCACAATAGTTAATCCATGACCTAGTGGGACAATGAGAATCTTCTAAAACAAAAAATCCTACACAATTACAATGTAAGCATCATGAAAAAAATTATATATTGAAAATACAGTTTCAAAAATTAAAAGATCAACTCCTATATTTGAAAAAGATTTTCCTAACAAATTATTTTCAAAATTAAGCATTGGTGAATCAAATAATAATTCTAATCAATAATCTATTACTTCAACAAATGTTCAGATTCCTATTTTTCTAGGAACAAGAAGACAATCTCAACATATTTAGTCTGTATATATGTATTATTTTTAAACAAAAATGATGATATTATTTTTTCTCCTAACCAAGGAAAAAGAAGATACACATATGTATTGGAAACATTTAATTTTGCTGATTATAAACCCTATAGCCTCAGTGTTTTCATAGATACAGGAGCTACAGTCAGTTCATGTAAATGGAATGCCATACGAAAAGAAAAATGGATATTAATGAAACATCCAATTTTGATTACTGGAATTGATGGCAACCATTCTTCCATCAAAAAAGGATGATATTATTTTTTCTCCTAGCCAAGGAAAAAGAAGATACACATATGAATTTGGAACATTTAATTTTACAGGTTATAAACCCTATAGCCTCAGTGTTCTCATAAATACAGGAATTACAGTTAGCTCATGTAAATAGAATGTCATACTAAAAGAAAAATAAACATTAATGAACATCCAATTTTGGTTACTGAAATTGATGGCAATCATACTTCCATACAATTCAAGGCTAAAAATATAGCTATTTGGTTAAATGATAGCAAGTTCATTATACCAAAAACTCTATGTTTTCCTTATATGCATGGAGATTTCCTTCTTGGAAATAATTTTATATATAAATACCTTCCAATGCAAATATAGGAAAAAATCATTTCATTAAGCATAAACAATGTCTTAATTCATATTTCATTGTTAGAACAACATAAATATATTTGTGATAAAGAGTTTGCGCCCGTTCCGCGTGGTGATTTAACTCCCATCATCAAAACTATTGATGAATCACGTTGGATTTATAAAATTCTAGAAGAAAATTTTAGTGAACATCCATTAAAACTATGACAACGTAGTCCGCGTTATTGTAGTTTGAAATTAAAAGACCCTAATGTTATCATTAGAGTAAGACCAATGATCTATACTAAACAAGATATAGGTAAATTTGATATTCAACTCCAGGAACTTTTAGACAAAAAGTTAATCGAAGAAACTAGAAGCCCTCACTCTAGTCTAACTTTTATGGTAAGAAACCATACTGAAATTAAAAGAGAAAAAGCCCAAATAGTAGTTAACTATAAACAGCTAAATAAAAATTTAGAATTTGATGGATATTTTATTCCACGAAAAGATGTTTTGATTAACTTAACCAAAGGATCAAAAATCTTTAGCAAATTTGATTGTAAGAGTGGATTTTGGCAAATTCAAATTGACTGAAGAGTCAAAAAAATTGACAGCTTTCAGTACACCTAAAGGACATTACCACTGGAATGTTATGCATTTTGGGTTAAATATAGCACCACAGGTATTTCAACGGTGGATGGATACAATTTTTAAAGATCTTAAAGATTGTTGTGTAGTTTATATTGATGATATACTTATCTTCTCGAAAACCCGGAAGGATCATAAGAAATATTTAAAATTACTTTGTTAAAAATTCCACAAGTATTATTTTTTTTACAAAGATTTTGACATTTCCATATTACATTCACAGTTGTGATGCTGGACCTGGACCTAATCTAAGCCCAAGATCAAACCAAAGCCCAAAAAGTTAATCTCAACGAATTTTTGAATGATGACCTCATTGGTCAGTATTTGAAAAAGAAGCACTCATAGCACTTATTGGACATGTTTTGATTATATGGGTTGAATCTATGCCATGACGCAACACCCCAATTGTCTTCAACATTAGTAGTGTTATTATTATCGTTTTTTTCTTTTTTTTACAAATTTACGATTGGCAAAAATGGTTTTCAGTTTATTTTTTTGAACTAGCAAAAGTGGTTTTCAGTTGTTATATATTTATCAATGCTATGCCACCCAAAGAGAAAGTACAAACAAAAATGTCACAAAATAAAAATATGTTGATCAAATTCATTCTGAGTACATCTCATATCATACATTACATTTGCTTGACACTTTTTATGAGTTCATAGTTTTTGCTAATAAATATATAGATACCTAAAAAAACACATACATTTGTGGGAGAATCTTACTTGTATGACTTGTTAAAAGATAATTAATTGGATGAATATAAAATAAAGAGATAATTATTTAATTTTCTATTTTTAGATAAGCAAGGAATTTATGCATATTATGGTGCTGAGGAACCAAAACAAGATAATCAACCAAAAACATGTAATATCTCATGAAGTGCCACCAATTTAGCATCAAGAATCACATTCACATATATATATATATATATAGAGAGAGAGAGAGAGAGATGGGACATGATTCATGAGGTTAAATTATATCACATATAACAGAACAATTGGTAGTGGCTAGTTTCTTTTGGAGCTTCAATGGCTTTCACTATGTTGATATGCTTTTCAACCTCTTGGATCAAAACAATGACTAGAAGTTTTTGTTTTCATCAGCCAAAATGGCAAGTGATATTTATCTGTCACACAGTGACTACATTAAGAGAATAAGAGCAGCTATTGGTGAAAGTAAATACGTTATCTTAAAGCAAAACTTGGCTTCAGACTCCACCTTGCTTGGCATTTTTGAACTCTACTCTTTTTTTTATTAGATCGGCCAAAAAAAAAAACCAATAATAATAATATTATTATTATTGTTAATGAATTAAAAAAGTGCTAGTACAAAGCAGAGCAACTGGACAACCATGATCAAGAGCTGCATCATTGGTCAGAAGCTTCGTATTTTACTAGGAGATTGAACTCCCCACTTGGGTCGTTTTTCTAATGTATTTATTTGGGGATTCTTTCAATCTTTTGGAAGTTTCTATGTATTAATTATATGTTGTACTTGATCTTCATTATAATTTGTAATTGATTAGGTTTCATTGTAATATCATATATTTCATATTGTGTCGAATACAAATGCTTTTACCTTGTTCCTTCCCCTCCAACCTCCACCCCCACCAAAAAAAAAAATAAAAAATCCTTAGAATTCATGTGTGAAACGAAATGCAAAAAATATTCTAACATTAATTGGATAAAACCCACAAAAATCATCACCATGTTGATTTTTTTTCTTAGCTAGATTGATCAAAACTTAATTTTGAAGCTAGAACAGGTTTATGTCACAAATTTGAGTCCTCTCCTTCACCCAGTCAAAAACTCCTGAAATTTATGTTATGCCATATCACAAATTTATTAATTTTAGAAAGAAAATTATGATAAACAAAGTTGTTTATAACTTGAACTGTTCCCAAAAAAGATAACTTTATTATTTACATTATATTCTCAACACTAACAAACACACCTCTAACATTACACACGCAAAATGTTGTCCTTAACATATAAGATTGTAATTATTTATATGACATCTATGTTGTGCCATGCAATTACCAGCTTAATTTGTAGTTTGTATCCTCAAGAAACACATGTTATAAGGCTCCGTGATTATCAATGATAATCAGATCACATCATAAAGATTATTAGCTTAAGTATACTTATTAATGACATCAGTGCAAGCCATTGTCTTTGGCTTTCTTTTATTGCAATACGAAACTCTATCTAGCTAGCAAGCAACCCACATCATAAACCAGGTTCTTCAAGTTTTTAAACATTCTCACGTCGTCATTTGGATAAGAAAAGCCTCTAAAATTTAAATTTATTATGTAAATTTTAACTCAGAATAAATCTAATCTACATATATGCCATGTTGTAATATCTGAAACGCAACCCTAATGGCCTCATGTTGATCTTTGAGTGACAATGATGGTATTGAAAGCCAATTATCACACATTGAATAAGGTAGTTTGAGGGTTAGGCTTTGCACATATGGTGTATATGTATATATTTTTATATTTATTTTATTATATAAAACACATAATTCAAAACAATTTTAAAACTTTTTACATTTTTTCCTTTTCAAGAATGTCCATATATTGTTAACTGTTAATTTCAAATTCAACCCTCTTCTTCATTATCAAATCACTAAAAAATAGATATAAAATTACAAACGCATCGTATATGCATTATATATATAGTGCCCTAATCTTAAATTCTTGATGGACTAAGGGGGGTTAGTGTACTATACCAAACTAAGTTGTTTGCGTGTGAAGGATGGATAGATAATTAAGAGAGCTAACAGACTTAGCTAATCTCTGAGTCACATGTTGTTAAGGGTCATGCAATTGTGACTTTGCCCAAATCTGTTACAAAGATATGACCAAGAATGCCCTTTAATATTGCCTAATGCCTGGACCTGTCTTGTTAAACTAACTTGTTTGGCATTTAAACGCTTTTTTAAGGAAAGATGGAAACATAAGTTATATATTTTGACTAATTATTCAGTAATCCAGTGTAATGACGTAGCATGAAAACTTCATAGGTAAAACAATTTTGATATGCTTCTGTGAGGTAGTTCAAAGACAAATGACAATCAATCTATTTTGTTTTGATGTTTGTCATTTCTTGGAAGCGCCGCTTAAGCAATTTCAAAAGGTAATTTGGGATTACCTAAAATGAAACATGAGGCAAAATGTTGGGACTCTCAATATAATTTGCCTTTTTTTATATATTGGGTTCATGTAATAGATGAAAACATGGTACAAATTCAAGAAAGAAAATGACATATTTTTTACCAGTAGCTATTAAGCACGGACACGGACATGCGACACGACACGGACACGACACGGACACGCAAAAACGTAAATTTTCAAAAAATAGGAGACACGACACGCTGGGGACACGTTCAATATATATAATTTTTTTTTATATATTATATGTAAAATTAAAAAATATATACTAATTTTATTTATTTTTATTTATTTATTTATTTATTTATTATATGTAAAATTAAAAAATATATACTAATTTTATTTATTTATTTATTTATTTATTATATGTAAAATTAAAAAATATATATATTATTTGTATTTATTTATATTATTTATTTACAAAAGAAAGGCATAAAAAAGAAAAAAAGAATAAAGAGGGAGAGACAGACGCAGTATAAGGAAGAGGGAAAGAAAGTGAGAGGCGAGAGCGAGAGGCGATCAAAGAGCAAGAGCGAGAGGCAGACACGATCAGAGAGCGAGAGGCGACACCAGAGAGAGATGGACAGAGAGAGAGAGGAGATGAAGACGATGAGAGACGAACAGGTTCTTCATCGATCTAGCCTCGACAGGTTCTTTCTCTCTCTCTCTTTCTCTTTCTCTTTCTCTTTCTCTCTATCTTCAATGGGTTAGGTCTCTGGTTAGGGTTTCTATTTACAACGTGTCCACGACATGTGAAGCGTGTCCGAAAGAGTGTCCACCTACAAAAATTCAAAAAAAAAACAGGGACACGTTAGGTCGAGTGTCGGACACGTGTCTACCGCGTGTCCGACGCGTGTCCGTGTCCGACACCCATACGCTGCCTCCAGCGACGTGTCCGTGCTTCATAGACCAGTAGACACAATAAATTGATTAAAATATTCATTTATACATATTATTACTCAATTAAGAAAGATAATGTTTTAGAATATTGTAACAACCCTCATACTGTTTACCGATTAATGACTGATTGATTACCGATTACTGTTAAACTGAGACTGGTTATGGGAAGTAATTGAACTGATTAAAATACTGGACTGACTGATCGAGATCTGAAACTGAATCGATTGTCTGTATCTGTCTAATTGCATGTTTATCTGTTTGACTAGTTAATTATCTGTTCAGTTTTATGTTTAAACTGTTAATTGAAGGCCTTATCGGCGGCCGAATCCAAAACTGATTGATGTTCCATGATCAGTAGAAATAATGTGATTTTATGGTGTATTATCTGAAAATTTATTTGGTACGATTAAATTAGATTAAATAGGTTGAATTGCATAGTTGGCTTTAATTACAACATTGCCACTACAGTGGCCCACTACTTGAATCATCTTTGAGCCTTATCATACATTCAACAAAACATATCACCAGCTCATTTCCCTTGCTTTAGTCGACCTAGAGAGAGAGAGAGGGAGAGAGAAATTGAGTTTATCTTGTGTTTTGCTTGGAGACTTGAAAAAATTGTAGGAGACTTGCCTAATCGAACTTCTACACTTGTAATTGAAGATCTAGGTAAGGAATTGAACCCCTCATTGTTGTATTTAAGTGATTCTTGCATGATTCATGCCAAATGGTAGAGCTAAGACATGATGTTAGCCTTGGATTGTTGAATTATAGCTTAATTCATGCATGCATGTTGAATTGTAGCTTGAATCTTGCATACATGTGTATATTGGAGAGTTTTGAGGTTGTAATCCATCATTTCTCACATGCATGTTCATAATTTTGCAATGGTCCATGTTTTCAACTTGTTTTTGGAACAATTGGCTCACTAGAGCATCAAATTGAAGATGTAAAATGATTTAAATCCATGCATGTCATGTTTGTAGCATGTTCATGAAAATTGGTTTGAAAATGGGTTTAATTAAACACCCTTGAGCTTTGATTTCTCAAATTGAGCTTTGAATCATGTTATTCTATGAGTTTACTTATGTTTTCTAGAAAATTAGCCCAAGAGGATCGAAATTTTAGCATTTAAACTTGATTTTGAGCTTGGGACTCAAATCTGGAATTTCCAGATTTTGGTCGTCCGCTCGAGCGGGGGAAGTGCCGCTCGAGCATGAAAATCGAACTCCCAGCATCTTGCACTGTGCATCAGTCCGCTCGAGCGGAGGATTGGACGCTCGAGCGGAGGACTGGGTGACACGCTCGAACGGGCGTCAAGCGTGAATTTCACCTATCCAGTAATTTTTGGTCCGCTCGAGCGGGGAAGTTGACGCTCGAGCGGGGACCTTTATTGCATGTCCGCTCGAGCGGGGAAACCTGCGCTCGAGCGGGACTCTATTTTCCTGAAAATTCTGAAAATGTTTTCTGAGTACATCTTTGCATCCTCTTGCCATCCTAGGCATTCCTAGGGCATATTTAAGGCATCTTAAAGAGGATATAGATGTAGAACCACACCGAGGCAAATTAGGGATTAAGTTATTATCTTTCCCAACTGTGAAACTTAGTGTGTGTTCAATCTGTTAACTGTATAGGGTTGGCATTTCGAGGAGACGCTCTAGTTCACTGTAGCCCAGAACTCTGTGAGTAACAACTGTGTAAAGATATGTTCAAATGATTATTTTCTGAACACTAAACTGAACTGTTTACTGAACTGATATTGATTACTGAATGAATGTATGTCCTATATTCTGAACTGTACTGTGGCATCCTTAGCACCTACTGTTTACTGTTACTGTTACAGAGATCTCTGTCGGTTTCCTCATGGAACCACTACTGTTTACTGATTGATGGCCATCATTACTGTTCAGTCTTTTAAGACCTACTGTTTACTGTTATGCTAATGGATGTACCACATATGACTGATTGACAGAAAGACTGAAATACTGATTTAATGAATTGTTTTCATTACTGTACTGTAAGGACATTCATTCTAAACCTCTTTACGCATTATGTTATTCACTGGGTTTTAGCTCACTGCTCATATATATATGTAGGTGTACAGGCACCGGACCAAAGCTAGAGGCGTCGGGGTAAACTCCAGTTTTGTCAAGCCAACCAATGTGCCTCACTGCGAGGTTCCGAACCTGCCAAGCTATGGCTTAGGGGTGTTTTTATTTCCCCGTCTGTCTCTGTACCGTTTGTAACACTGTATAGACTGAACGTTTTGCACTGTACTGTTTATCGGGGATTAGGTCCCTGTTCTGACTGTTTGTATATGATATGCATACTGTTTTGTACTGTTCTGTATAAATGTATGAAAAATCTTTTGGCATACAGACTGTCATAGCTCATTGGGCATTGTTTATTTACTGTATTGGCTTCCGCCAAGCCCCTGTACTCTGTTATACTGTCTTACTGTTAAGCAGGCCTTCGGTAATCTCGGATTACTGGCCGGTTACGGTGCTAAACCCATAAGGGCGGGTTTGGATCATGACAAATATATACCAAACTATTCAAGGAACTTCAAAATTATATTCACTTACTAAATTAAATGGAGCTGTCTAAATGTGTTTCAAAAACAATACAAATATGAATTTTGTAAAAGAAAAAATATTGAGATTCACAATTTTACCACAATGACATGACATGTTATGTATCAATTTTTTATTTGTTACAAATTCAGTCATGTAAAGCTCAACTCTCTTACCATATTATTGTGGGTGAATTATAAGTTTTAAATTGTGTGTTTCTCACATTTTTCTTTTTTTCTTTTTATTAAAAATAAATAAAATTGAATAGGGCCCACCAAAATGAATGTGCATTTTGTAAATTTTTCTGCAATTATAACATTAATGAAAATGTAAATTAATTATGTTGAATGACCACACCCATTCAAGTGATATTTTATTTTTTATTTTTTGATATCTTATCCTATTGAACTGAGGAAAATGTTGGCCAACAACTAGAAAAGCATGTGATATGTATCATTTGACAAAATTTGTACAACATGATTTACTAATCATCTTAAACAAGTGAATTTTGTTTTCATAGCATAATTAGTCTGTTTAAATCAACAACCATTTCCATTTCCAATTTGTCCTTTTTTCTTAATAAAGTAAATATTTTCTAGAGAATTTCATAAAAGGCATAGTTTCAATAATTCTTCTCCTACTTATCTTGGCTTAATTTCTATTTAATTGGGGTTACAAAACAAAACGTTATAGAATTCTTGAATTGGGAGGTCAGAGTAAATACATTTTTAAAAAAAAGCAAAAAAGACGTGTCAATACTAGAGATTAAATATAATTTTTTTATGGGATTTTAAAACATGTGGAGCTCTTTAAAAAAGAAAAAAAAGAAAAGCAGGGCTAGCCCTGTCCACGGACACTAATGGTGTGTTTGGTTAGGGGATTTGGAGAGGGATTTGGAATTGGAAAGGGAAAGAGAAAAGGTGTGTAAAACTAGGTGAAATTTATGTATATTTTATTCACATTTCACCTATATTTTTCATTTCCCTTTTCAAATCTCTCTCCAAATCCCCCAACCAAACACAGTATAAATACTATCATATTCAATTAGTAATAATATAATAGTAACTGTAGAATATACGTCACAAAATTTTAAATTCTAGTAAATATTCAAATCTCTAAGCCAAACATATCCCTTCAATTTCATTCTAATTAATAAAAACCCACAAAAGGAATGCCAAACATCAAATAGTGTAACTCTCAAGTGTTCCGAGAAGATCACAAATGATGTGTGAAAGCTAAATTTTATAACAAGATTGAAAAATATTAACAAACTTGCATGTGTAAGAGGCATAGAAAGTCGCGTGATCAAGAAACAAGTACTTATGTCCACATGCATATTTTGCTCTTTCCTACTTGGAGAAGATAAAGCACAAGTTAGGTTTACTGTGAAGATTCACCAAGTAATGGACTAGTACCATACTTTCTCATCATCACTTGTATTATTATTATTATTATTATTATTATTATTATTATTATTATTAACTTGAGCCCTTTGACTAATAGCTTATATATATGCAACTCACATGGATGGTTATGGATTGCTTGCAATCTTAATAATGACAATCATGGGCTGAGAAAATGGATTCCATACCACACATAGTTGTTTTATTTATTTATTTTAAAACATAGGAACAAGCTTTTCTCTAGTTAGGCTTGGGGTTCTATCATGAATCTTTCTCTGATGATCCGAAGCCATTTATCGAGATTCCAATTCTCTGTGTTAATTATTATTTATGAAAAAAAGTTAGATTACTCTAATAATTCTTAAAGTAAATGACTATTTTTCAAAACAATATTTGTCATCTATTTATATATATATATATAGAGAGAGAGAGAGAGAGAGAGAGAGAGATCTAATTGAACCATGTGGCTAGATTATTGAATCAATTTAATTTTTTATTATAAATAATCTATATGTAGAGAACTTACAAAATGAATGACTCAAATCATTATAATAGGTCTTGTAATAGAGCCTACAATTCCCATTGAATAAGACTGAACTTCTATAGAGAAGCCAAATTCTTAAAACAAAAGTTTCAAAACCATGCAAAGCATACTATATAAACTAACAATTATTAGTGGTTCTTTCTGAGAGACTTTTTTTCTTTTTGTTCAAAATGTATATATGAGTCCATAGTGGTGATGAATGGATGATACACATTTTTTGCATGCTTGTACTGAATATATCATAATTTTTGGGCTACTTTATTAGCTCATTTAAGGGTGTATTTCAATTTTGGAGCTACTTTAGAGCATTTTACTCAAATCTTTAAAATTTGATGTGTCAAATTTTTTTGAAGATTTAAGTGACAAATTGACATATATCAATTTAATATAAAAACTCTTTACCTGATATGCCAAATTTATTATTATATTACTTTAAAAAATAAAATTATTTTATTGGGTGGATTCAATATTTGACATCAACGTGGAACATATCAAATTTGACACGTCAAGTTCATGTCAAATGCCAACTTAACATATCAGGTGAAATTGATACTTGATGTCAAAATATGACTGCTAGAGTGTCACATCAAATTTGAAGTATAAAGTAAAAATACTCTTATACTTTATTTTTTTCTTTTGTGTCAAATCGTTTGTCACCATTTCTTTTACAAAGTTGACTTAAAAAATTTGATTATTCAAAAATTTAAAAAAAAAATATGATATAGTGAATTTCTATTTATACATTATCAACTTTCAATTTTTAATATGATGTGACTAACACGCCCTGAAGATTGATTTCTTGTGGGACCAATAAGATCAGAGGGATCAAAGAAGATCATATGTTAGGGTGACCAAATAGTACACAAAGCAAGGATGGTTCTTCTTTAATGAGCCATGCTATGCCCACTGAAGAACTAGTTGTTTAGTTCCTTTCTAGGATAATATATATGGTGGACGCACATGTGGTGTCACTGTGAAAATAGCTCTACCTCTATGGAAATTAAATGTTTCAACATATATACAACAAATTTGTTGGACCATTCATTACAACATCTTAGCAAGCAATAGGCTTTGGATTTGGTGAAGAAGAAACACTCTCATACTTAGAGAGAGAGAGAGAGAGAGAGAGAGAGAGAGAGAGAGAGTTGAGAGCACATTTGTACATGCATATTGGCACAACTAATGAAAAACATTAGGAGATATAACATACCAGAACTTGGACTCATACGAAAACTAGTTTTTAGTGACTTTTTTCATTTTTTTGGAAATTACAAAAATTAATTTAGAAAGTTACTAAAAAGTTGTTTTTTATGAGTGAAAAAATTGATGTGGTATTTGATTTTTCTGATGATAAACAATTTTGTGACCTTTTTTTATTTTTTTAACCAAAAATTAACTTTTTTAGTCACCAAATGCCTATAGTCGTGCAAAAACCAAGGATAGACTTGGTGGATTTACCAAACGTCATGTTTGAATTTAAGTTTTACAGTTACCAAGTGTTATTTTTTGGGTAAATTACACTCACTTCCCTTGAGATTTCTGACAATTATAAATATTTCCTCTGTAGTTTTAATAATTATAGAAATCACCCTTACTTTTAAAACTATTATTAAGATTCCCTCCCTGTTAATCTTCTATTAATTTATTTAACAGAATATGATGACGTTATGCTGAATAATAAATTTCACTCATCTCCCCTGAGGGTTTACAAAAAATGAATGAAGACCCATACATTATTTTAATAATGTTAAACAAAATTATTAAATTCTATATAATATTTAAAAAAATTCTGAATTGTTAAGAAAAGCATATATATAATAGAATAATCAAACATTACATTATCTAAAAAAAAAAAACTAATAAATTGATCACTATTAAACCTTATACTAGATTAAATACAATCATTTATTTGAAAATTACGAAAAAAAATATAAAAGATGTTTATTTTTTAAAAAGACCACCAATTTTATAAATAATTATTTTGAAAAATTAGAGTTCAAAAAAAATTTAAAAATACATATAGGTATTTGATTTTTTTTTTCCTTATGAAAAATACATATTTGGAGAAATTATCTCTCTCTTTCCATTTTCTCTATTTTATTTCTTTCATTTTTCTTTCTGTTTATTTTCTCATTCATTTTTTTATAGTGTCACTGCAGCAAATAGTAGCACCATATTATTTTTTATTTATTTATTTATTATTATTATTATTATTTATTCTCTTCTCTATGTTTTTTCCTCAATTTTTTTCATCATTTTTTTCTCTTTCATCAATGTTAACTAGCATCACCCAATACCATAACAATTTACGAAATATGAATTTTTATTTTGTTTTGTAAACATATTTGTGTATTAATTTTTTTTAAGAAAAATAAACATAATAACATCTCATATTTATAATAAAAAAAATTGACTCATAAAAATTACCAAATGTTACCTCATAAATATATATAAAAAAATTATTATTTTATCTTTTCACAATCCTATATTATTCTCAAATTTTAATTATCATTAAAAAAATAAGTCAATATTTCTCATCTTAATAATGAAAATTTTAAAAATAAATATAAAAGTGAAAAAATATCTAATCACGTTACAATAATTTAAAATTAGATGATAGAGAATGAAAGATAAAGAAATTATTTGAGAATAATAAACTATTTAAATTTGTCATTTCTTACATCCAATTAAAATAAAATTTTACTTGAAGAAATAAATTATTTGAAAATAATAAAATACTCAAATAATTTGTTATTCATTACATCTAAAATCTATCTCCATCTTTATTTCTTTCATTTTAATTATTTTTATTAATTTAAATCTCAAAATTAATTCAAATAAGAAACATGAATATTCTTTCTTAATTTCATTAATGATTGATTTTTTTTTTTTTTTTTTTTGTAACTTATATAAGTTCAAAACTTATAGTGGAAAAAAAAAATACAAAGTCAAAAAAAAAAAAATTGTAAGAAATAAATTGATAATTTAATATATAGGCAAATTACAATTGAAAGGTATTAAGTGTAAAGGGTATTATGGTCATTTGTATAACTAAGATAACACCGTTTAGTTTAAATTAACGGAACGAGGGAATCTTGGCAATGTCAAAAAAAGTAAGGGAGATTTCTATAATTATTGAAGTTATAGAGGAGTCTTTGTACTTGTTAGAAACCTCAGGAGAGGTGAGTGTAATATTCTTATTTTTTGAAAGGTCTCAAATTTTCTACCAAATAAATGACCAAATGTTTTGCGTATCCCACACTCATATAAGATATTTAATTATTTATTTGACAAAAAATTTGATATCTCTAACATTACTTTATTTTTTTTCTCCTATTTTTCTTCTATCAATTACATATGTGTGTGTGTGTGTGTGTGTGTGTGTGTGTGTGTGGAGTCCAGCTAGCTAGTCATGCTTAAAGTTGGAATCAAAAGGAATAAGTTAAGATTGACTGTCCCAAACAACAACAAAATATATATATATATATATATATATTAAAATTGGAGTGTTTTGACAAGTTGATAAAAAAATTATTTTTTAGCTTTTTAATTTTTTGGGTCATATTATTTCTCTAATTTTTTACACCAAAAAAATTACAAAATTACAAAAAAAAATTAAAAAGTTAACTTTTTATTATCTTTTCAAAACATCAGTGTTAGGTGCTTAGAATTTTTATTTCAAAAGTATTAAAATTTAAATATATGGTATAAATTTGAATTTGGTGTGGTAGGGGCCACATTCAAAATAAAATTGATCTGCATATTTCAAAATTTGAAAACTTTTTGAGATAAAAATTTTGAAGGAACATTTATTACTTACAGTGACATAATATAAATTTTATTAAATTAAAAATTAAATTGTGTAACTTAAATACATAAAACATATACTTATTTAGAGGCAAAAGATAGCAAGGATGTTAAATTGTCCAACAAAATGACTAAAATTTAAAATTTATAAACAAAATTCATTTTAAATTTGGTCCTACGGTATAACTAAATAAATTCGTGCCATAGGTTTCATATTCAGAATAGTATTTTTTGAACAAGCATATTCAGAATAGTTTGAGAGTAACTTTTATCGATTGGTTGTCACAATCTTGGAAAATTATTCAATATTTTCGAAGTATTACGTGTCTGTACTCCTTAATCAATCATCATTCAATATGTTTTCTCATATTCTCAATCACCTAAATACAATACTAGTATTTTATATAGTACATTGGATTGTAGGGTAATTATTTAATAATTATGAAATGTAGATATGTAATATTTTATAGTATTGTGATTAGTGAAGAATGCTACATATCTATAAAATACAATACTATAAAATACACTAATCACAATACTATAAAATACTACATATCTATATTTCAGAATTATTGAATAATTACCCCACAATCCAATGTACTATATTTTCCTTTTCTTCATATTTTGTTTCTATAATTTGTGTACCATAGGACCCATGATGTGTCCAATATGGGTGGTTGTGATTGATTAACATGAGTTAGATGGAGCTTAACCATGGTAGGTGAGCTGAAATTGAGGTTAATTAATAAGGTCATGCTAGGTTTCAGGAAAATTTTTATGAAAATCATCATGAAAATTATCTGCACCGTTTGATCAGATATGTGTCTAATGATCCAACGATACAGATGATTTTCATGAAAATTCTTCATGAAACTTAGCATTTCTCCAATTAATATAAAATGTGAGGAAGAGAGTAATTAAACAGAGGGCTCACAGTTGTAACATGAATGATGTGATTGGGTGATTATGCTGTGTGCTTCTAATGATAAGAAATGGACTACAGCAAGTGACCCCAATGGGGACCTTGGTCCATCATCACAGCAGCAATGGACCCCACCCACCCCACTCCCCTCTCCTCCTCGCATATATTTCCCCTCCCAGATTTATATTTATATATTAAAATAATAATCAAATTACAATAAAGAGTTGTTTGAAGTGTCATAAATAAGTGTATTTTTTATTTTTTTAGACTAAAAAATTGAGAAAAAAAATAGAGATGTTTGAGTTAACTTTTTGACTTTTTATGAAAAAATATGTATTAAAAAATTGTATAAATTAATGTGTAGGAGAAAATTAGGATTTAGAGTTGTGCAGCCGTAATTTTTAACTTTTGGTGAATAGTGATAACTTTTTAACTTTTTGAGTAACTTTTTGACTTTTTGATAACTTGCCAAACTTGGCCTAACTTTAAAATATATATATATATATATAGTCTCACAATTTTAACATAAATATATTATCATTGTTTTTAATAAAATTAAAATAATTGAAACTAATACAAATAATATAAAAATACAATAATAACAAAGAAAAAAGAAAAAATAAATATATGACAAAATTATTATTTTATTCATATAAATAATGACTTATTGATGAAAATGAAATTAATGTTCTATTTGAATCATTGAAGTGCGAAAGAATTGAAACGAATAGTGATTCTTTAGGCTTTGTTTGGGAAGAAGGGTTGGGTTGGGTTTGGGGTTATTTTACTCATAAAAAGGTAAAATATGTTTTTTAGTCTAATAAGACAAAATATCACATTCAATTCATAATCATTACATTTTTTCTATCACAAAAAGTTAAAAAAATTAAAAAAATCCTTCTCAAATTAGACTTTTTAGCCTCATGCTAAAATAATCAAAAAGCCAACTCAACTTTCCAAACGAATCCTTAAACTTTCTTATAGAATGGTCATTCTCTCTTAAAATAATGTAAGATAATTTCAATTATAATGTATTTATTTTTTATTTTTTTTCTAACCAGATATAAGAATTAATATTTTAATAAAATGATCATTTCATTCCACTTTATTTTAATGAACTAAATATTTATGTAAATTAAAATTTTAAGAGTCTAATATAATTATGTTAAAATTCATAGTATATACTTTTTTAAATATTAGAAGAGATAATATAATTTATTCAAAATAAAATTATGACTAAATTATTAAAATATAAAAAATGATATCCAAAGAAAAAGTATTGACCGTACATAACCTTTGCACCAATTATTAATCAACACCTATAAATGATGGGTAAATATCGCATCAACTTTTCAGTTCTTACATCAATCTTAACATGTATCGAAATTAATCGGGATCAAAAGTTTTACATAATTTAAGGATTAAGGAGGGCCCCTCTAATAAATAAATAAAAAAAAGGACGAAGGGTGGATTAAAATAAAATAAAATAAAATAAATTTGGATAATGAGATTCGTTGGTAAAAACCAACGGAAAAACATTTGTGTTTAGAATTTATTTTTTTAGCGACCCTTTTATTGGTTTATTTTTTTTATGAATTTTTTTTTAAATAAAAATTTTAAAGAAAATTTAGGGTTGTGGATTCTACACAAATTAGGAATGGCAACGTAGGGTTGTTTGTGGATTGGTTTTGAATGGTTTGGTTTGTAGTTTGGACCCATTCACATGTCTGCAGTTTAGGAAAATTGAATCTGCAACTGCCTGCAGTGCGGATTGTAATTTGTGCGGATAGAGTTTGCGGATATGCGAGTGGTTGCGGACAGTTTGCGAATTGGGCTTTTCCTTTAAAATTTTACTTTTAGACTTGTTTTTTTCCCATTTTTTAAATATTCTTTTTGGGCATTTTCTCCTCCTTTTTTAAATATTGTTTTGGACTATAAAATTACATATTTCTTATCATGAAATCATTATTTTTCAAATGATTTATCCCAAATAAATTACAGTCTATCTATCCAATTTGCTTCTAGAAGGAAATAGACCATAAGTGCAGGTCAAGTCAGGATCAGTCAATTAACTCACATTTACTTTTTGTAGAAAATGTATAAGGTAAACAATATATACGGATGCGGGTGAGTGAGTGCGGGTGCGGGTAAAACCCACGACTCGCCCGTAACCCGCAAAATAGAAAAATATTAACCCGCATCTGACCCTAAAAATTATGTGAAACCGCCCAAATAGGTGTGGGTAGTTCAAGTTGGTCAATTTTTACAAGTCAGATAACCTTTTGCTCAGCCTTAACCACGGAGCGAGTTTGGGGCGGGTTTGCCATTCCCTACCCCTCGCCCCCGCAAACAAACTCCACTTCGCCCCACCCCGCTACAGGTGGAGTTTTTCAATCTTATCCTCACCCTCGAATACCTGCAAATACTCGATATTTGCGAATATCATACCACATTTCAAATAGCCACAAAAATTGATAATCATTTGAATTCTTATTGTAGGGATATATTTTCTGAGTACCAACACGTGGCAAGGTAACGCCGACGTGTCAGCCAAGGTGCCACGTGTCTTGGCCGTTGTGCCGAGGTCATCTCGGATAGGCCGAGGTTACCTCCGAAGATATCGGAATCCGAGATAAGCGGATAGGGGACAAGAGTCCTAGAATGAAGAGGGAACTCAACCTAGATATGGACAAGAGTCCTAGATTGGGAGAAGACTTCAGTTTGGGTAAAGATAAGACTCTTGGAGAGTTTATCCTAATCCCACTGGGAGTCCCAGATTAGCAGTAATCCTAAGTCCATTAGGGCCAAGCTCTTATTGGGACTAAGATTGTATTGGCTATAAAAGAGAGACACCCCTATGGGTCTAAGGTATGCTTTTTGATACTCAAGCTTGTGAGTTAAATAGTTGATTTATCTTTGAGAGATATTGAGTACTGATTTGATCGTCGGAGTACCCCCGGGTGGCGAACCACCGTGTGATCCTTCTCTTTCTGTTGCAGGTTAGCCAAGTGTCATCTATTCTGCCAGTGCTCTCCAGCTGAATACTGAGTTGGCAGTGTGGTTAGAAAATCACTCACACAATTTGGCGCCGTCTGTGGGAAAGAAAGAAGAATAGATGGCCAATAACGGACAGAAGGATTAGATTGAAGACAACACTCCTGCTGGGAATAGGAGACCTATCGACCTTGGCGTTGAAGGGGACGACCGTAACACAGAAACTCGTGACTACAGTCACGGAGTGAAAGACGTCGGCCAGGAAGATGACGCACCAAAGACAACAGATCGAAGCGGATACTACAACGAAGATGACCTCCAGGTATGGAAGGATAGATACCTGCGGAGGAACGAAGACCCTTCCAGAAGGGATGCAAACACAGGGGGCATGAGCGCTCCCAAGGAGATAACATTCAAGTATAGAAGAACTCAACCTGAGTGAGCAGATCCTGGATTCCAGACCTCGGATCCGAGAAGACATGATCTCGGTCTAGATGAGTAAGCCCGAAAAAGAGCTCAGCCTGAGTGACCAAATCCAAGATTCCAGCAGACAAGATCTCGGCGCTTAAGTCCGAGAAGAGAGAAGGCAAAGATACAAAGTTTACCACTTGTTAAAATTTGTAGCAATTTACAAGTTGGTCAAACCGATACAAAGTTTACCACTTGTTGAAATTTGTAGCAATTTACAAGTTGGTCAAACCGATGCAAAGTTTACCACTTGTTGAAATTTGTAGCAATTTACAAGTTGGTCAAACCGATACACAGTTTACCACTTGTTAAAATTTGTAGCAATTTACAAGTGGGAGTTAAGCCGAGATTACTGTTTCTCTTCGCTTGTTGAAATTTGTAGCAATTTACAAGATGAAGTGAAGCCGATGTTATTACTTACAGACTTATGGCAATCTACTGGTTGGCTAAACCAAAAAAGATGCTTAACACTTGTTGAAATTTGTAGCAATTTACAAGTTGAAGTTAAGCCGACATATGATCATCTGTTGAAATTTGCAGCAATTTACAGGTTGAGGTAAAAGCTAAGTATATTGTTTAAACCCTTGTTGAAATTTGTAGCAATTTACAAGTAGATCACTGTTTAACACTTGTTATAACTTGAGAAAAGTTTACTGTATATGTTAGTCCTTGTTGAAATTTGTAGCAATTTACAAGTAGGTTAGAGTGAAATTACTGTTTACATATTTATTACAACTTAAGAAAAGTTTGCAAAGTTTACATTGAAAAGTATATGTTTTATACTTGTTGAAATTTATGAAAAGATTGCAGGTCAGTATCTTGCCGAAGTAAAACTTGCAGTTATTATACCCGAGGTATGTAACCCCGAGAAGATTATGCAAAGGAAGAATTATACAAAATATTCTAAGTATAGAATCATGCAAAGGCAGTCAAGAAAAGACAAAGGCACAAGCATTCAGAGAAGGAAAGTTAAATTAGACATTCAAGAACAATGAGGCACATCGGCCATATGAAGAGCTTACATTGTCTAAAAAACAAGAAGGTACAAGAGTACAAGCAACAAAAAAGGAAAAACCTCAAAAACCGAGATGATGCTTAACCGAAGTTAAGCCGAGATGATGTTTAACCGAAGTTAAGCCGAGATGATGTTTAACCGAAGTTAAACGGAGATGATGCTTAAACCGAAGTTAAGTCGAGATAATGTTTAACCGAAGTTAAAACGAATGATGTTAACACTTGTTGAAATTCTGAGAGAATTTACAAGTTAAAGAGTGCACAAAGTTAAATGTCGGCAAAAGATTCGCCGGAGTCAAACGTCGTTTTGATTAGAACAGAACCACTAAGTGCACGCCAGAAGTGGTGACCAGAATTGTGAAAGGAATAAATGCTTCAAGAAACAGCGATGATAGTTTGCAAAGGCCAAAAGAAAGAGGGTCTAAAGGGGGCGAATTAAATACCAGAAGTTTTAATACATCGGCGAAAGAAGAACACATCAGGTCTGTGACTACGGCACGAAGCCAACTTCCCTAATGTGATCCTAAGTGCAACATATGTTCACATTAAGGGGCAGGGAGAAGATGCAGGGGGAAGGAATGATAATTAAAGAGCAAGGAATGTTTACACTTGTTGAAATTTTTGAGCAAATTACAAGATGAGTTAACCAAAGATTATGAAGTCTACCACTTGTTGAAATTTGAAGCAATTTACAAGTTTGGTATAGCCGAGATAACACTGAAAGACGTTTCCGAGATATGATCATCCGAGATGACCAACTAGCTTGTTAAGAGCTGAGAAGGTTGGCAGATACAAAAATGAAGACCTTAAAGAACTAGGGACTGAAAGCAAGAACGTCGGACTGATCTGCTTCGACGAACGACGATGGTTCAGCCTCGACAGTTAGTTGGAGGAGCTTCTCTACCGTTACCTCGGCATCGATTTCAAGAAGAAAGCAAACTACTCGGCATCAGCGGCAGGTTGTGTCTCACCCCCAAAAGACAGTTGGAAAGAACTTCTCAACAGTCTTCTCAGCCACAAGCTCAGCATCAATCTTCTAAGGAGTTTGATCAAAGCTCTTCTCGGCGATTGGCACCTCGGAGTTTTGAAGGCAAGGATTGAAAGCAAAAATCTGGAAAAAGACACAGAAAACAGAAACAAGAAATGTAATTCAAAAATCAAAAATGGTGATGAAGCTATCAAGAAATCAAGACAAAAAGATTGCATAGGTGTGTCAAGCCAAGAACAGTGGCAGAAATCAACAGATATGTGAACAGTGTGTATTCAAGAAGATGATTTGGAAACAACAGGTAAAACAGCAATGGTGGTTAACAATGAAGCAGAGCTTCTTGGAAAGCAACAAATAATAAAACCAGGAGAAACAATGGCTTACCAGAAAGAGGGAAGTCAGAATGAGAATTGCCGAAATCTGACGACAATGACAGAATGACGTAAGCTTCACCGGAGGAGAGGAACGAAGACAGTTGCAGAAGCTTGAAAGCTTGGAACAATGATAGATTTAAGCAAAAGAGCTAAGAAAGAGAAAAAGCCAGAGGATTGAATGAAAAAAGAGAAAAATCAGAGTCAAGAAGACGACGAAGTTTAAAGATAAAGCCAAGTACACAGGCGCTAAATAAGTATATGAAGAAACAAGAAAGTAATGACCCAGACACAATGCTAGCAACAGAAAGCGGATATGGCAAAAACAGTACCAGGCATTTAAAAATTTCAAAAAACTTGAAAACAGACGAAAAAGAGAAGACAACAGAGGGCAAGTAAACGGATTCAGAAGAGTTATGAAAGATTGAGCTTAATAAAAGAGTTTATGAACCTACCAAGATAAGTGAACGCCGATATGAAGATCGCCGAAGTCAAATAGATGACTGGAAATCAGGAGCTCACCAAAAAATGTGAATAAAGCGGATGCAAAGCTCTTGGAGTTTATGAATTAATGAAACCAAAAACCTCGGCTAGGAGGTATGATCTCGAATAGCTTGAAAAACATGAAGCTTGATACTTGACAGAAGTGGATAGTAAAGTCCACGGAACTTTGAGGTCGGCGAGTTTGATCTCGGACAGAGGGGCACAGATGAACGAAC
This sequence comes from Camellia japonica, assembly GCA_030407325.1. Taxonomy (NCBI): domain Eukaryota; kingdom Viridiplantae; phylum Streptophyta; class Magnoliopsida; order Ericales; family Theaceae; genus Camellia; species Camellia japonica. Next base: position 25,278,094 of record JAPPVO010000031.1, on the reverse strand, counting down.
AGTATAGGTTCCATCACCTCAGAATGCCGAGGTAATAGAACCTAGGGGGCAGTTGTGGGGATATATTTTCTGAGTACCAACACGTGGCAAGGTGACGCCGATGTGTCAGCCGAGGTGCCACGTGTCTTGGCCGTTGTGCCGAGGTCATCTCGGATAGGCCGAGGTTACCTCCGAAGATATCGGAATCCAAGATAAGCGGATAGGGGACAAGAGTCTTAGAATGAAGAGGGAACTCAACCTAGATATGGACAAGAGTCCTAGATTGGGAGAAGACTTCAGTTTGGGTAAAGATAAGACTCTTGGAGAGTTTATCCTAATCCCACTAGGAGTCCCAGATTAGCAGTAATCCTAAGTCCATTAGGGCCAGGCTCCTATTGAAACTAGGATTGTATTGGCTATAAAAGAGAGGCACCCCCATGGGTCTAAGGTATGCTTTTTGATACTCAAGCTTGTGAGTTGAATAGTTGATTTATCTTTGAGAGATATTGAGTATTGACTTGATCGTCAAAGTACCCCCGGGTGGCGAACCACCGTGGGATCCTTCTCTTTCTGTTGCAGGTCAGCCAAGTGTTATCTATTCTGCCAGTGCTCTCCAGCTGAATACTGAGTTGGCAGTGTGGTCAGAAAATCACTCACACACTTATCATACTAAATTATTTTTCTTATTTTCATATATATAAACAATGAGACTTTTGGAATTATTATTTATTTATATTTAAATAGAATCACATACTTTTAGTATTCTTTTTCTTATATCTAATTATATTATATATTATTAATTATATCGGGTCAGGTTTGGATCGGGGGAGACGATACCCGCCCCCGCATCACTCCAGTTGTGGATGACCAAAACATAATTCAAATAGGGCGAGTAAAATCCATCCCATTCAGACTAGTATGGATGGACCCTGCAGATCAAATTAAAATAGACATCCCTAACTCAAATGAATGGAAAAATTAAATATTTTTTAAAAATTTGAAAAAAATTCTAGAAAAACAAAAATAAGTAAAAAATGATGGACTTTTTTAGTTATTTTGACTTCTTTTTTTTTTATATAGTTTTTAGATTTGTTTATAGAAAAGGGAACAAAAAATTAAAAAATTTAACATAATTTTTTAAAAAAACACTAAAGACAAAAAAAAAAAAATTATATATAAAAAGTATGACTTTTTTTTCTTTATTTCCAAATAATTGTGTTAACCAATAATGATTAAAAAAAAAAAAGTCATGAATTCAATAACAATATCTAAAAATAATATTATAATACCATCTAAAATGGGGGGACATAGGATGATGGGTTGATGGTGCTGAGAAGTTATTTGGTAGTTCTGGTTCACGGTTATGTGATATTTTTGGTAAGTTATGATTGATAAAGAAGATAAATTTATAATTTTATATTAAGTAATTAGAAAATATAAAAAAAATATGATAAATTATAATTAATTAAAGCCAAAATCACGTAATGCCTTTAAATAACGATCTAATTTTTAGATGGCCATTGGGCTCAACGAATGGCCAAATCCCGTGGCGAGCCGCCAATTGACGACCTTTGGCATATTTGTTGTGCAATTGCTCTTATTATTGTTTGTCCACTAGTTTTCATGTCTCCTCAATTAACTATTGTATTTTGTTTTTAATATGTATGCTGTGAGTATTTACGTTTTATTTTATGTGTTCTTCCTTAATTAAAAATATCGAGTGTGTACTATGGATCAAAGATCATCTGACAATTAAATAACTAAATAGACATATGCATCGCCTATCATATATAAACACACATGCCTTAAATTAGGATTACTTAACCATCTATGTAGGTTGATACCTCCGCCTTTCGGTGGTTCAAGATCTTTTTAACTATTTAATCTCTATGTGTTCCAATGATATCACGTTACGGAGATCAACTCATGAGTCTTTATTTCTTTCCATTACTCGTATTCAAACAATAAAAGGGTTGATTAAAAAAGATATAAAAAATTTGTTATATTAACCTAAATAGGGGTAAAAAGCAAAATAATTATAGTAGTCTTAGGCCCCGTTTGGGGACTTACTTTTTTAGCCAAAAAGCTAAAAAGCTACCTTTTTAGTCAAAAAACCAATAACTCATACCAAAAAGTCAAAGATTCTCTTTTCTCTCTACTTTTTGCACATCTTTTCGTAATTAGTCAAAAAGTCATCCCAAACATATAAGTTTTTTTTACCTACTTTTTTAGTCAAATAGCCAAAAAGTTACTAAATTAGCATGTTCCCAAACGAGGCCTTAAAATCTTATTTTACGTATTTTTCTAATTTAGTCAAATAGAATTAGAAATTAAAAATATCATGACACGCCTTGTTGTAAATAATAGCTGTACGTAAAATTAATTATTTTTTGAATAAGTTATTTATATTAATTTCATGTTATGCAAATTTAATATTGATTTAACTCGTTTAATATTTGTATCATCAGATTGTGTCATATTCATATTTGTATAAAAAAAAATTACCAATTCTAACCCACTAACTTCATATAAAATTATCCATGTTAAAGAAATTTATCCAATTAATTTTCAAATATATGTAGCTAGAAAAAAATGAGAAATAAAATATTTAAGTATTGTAGTTGAACTCATAACTTTTCTTATTCAAGTCATAACTACAATTGATTTATGATAAGATTTATTTATCAGTACAGATGTGTTTTTGTATATTTAAATTTATTTATTTATTAATTATTATTTCTTTGACGTATTAAAATAGCAAAATCATTTTCAAAATAATTAAAATATATATAAGTTAATCGGAACATCTAATTAAAAAAATAAATAAAAATAACACGTGAATCGTGTCTAATCATTTTTGTTTTTTATTTATTTTTCTCAATCTCTTATGTGTGCCTTAAGCCTTGCGTATGCGATTTGGGTCCCACACACTTGTACACCACGTGTCAGCTTTTCTCGCAATTAGGAATAACACGTTTCGACTAATTAACGGCGTTTCGACTAATTAACGGCTTAAATTTCAGTTACCGAAGTCAAAGGTACGTCATCTTTAGGAACTAATCACCTGCGGTCACCCACTGGCCCACCTCCGTGTACACTTCTCTCTCACTCACCAATCATTATCCATCTCGTGTCCAACTCAGCTAATGTAGTATTTATTCATTCAAAAATAATAATAACACATAATTAAAATATAACGAATAATGCTATATGCATCAATTAGAGTACTAACTGGTATACTAATTGATAATTTTGCATAATTTAAGATATTTTTTGTATTTGTAATTTATATAATGAGTGAAGTCAATAATAATATTTTTTTTTTTATAAAACAGTGAACTAATATAATTAAGTTGACAAGGTTCTGGGGTATAAAACCCCTCTAGCATCATCATACATCTAATTTAAAACAAAAGAAGGAGCAGAAATAAAGACATGAAATTCTTCAATGGCAAGATTGCCTTGATTGGCGAGGATATCCGCACACTTGTTAACTTCCCGATAGATATGTTCAACCGTTGTGATCCAAAGCTGCCTCATGAGGTACCTGCAATCACATATGATACTACTGAGGTGGTGATGTGGAGAAGGTTCATGCAGAACTAAATGGATCATGGCCCTGGCATCCGACTCAACACAGATTTCTGACAGTCCAAGCTTCACTGCCAGCTTCAAACCATCTCTAAGAACCCAACATTCGGCTTCCAAAGCCAAAGCCATACCTATATTGCAAGCAAAACCAGTAACCCAACGGCCCATCCAATTACGAATGATCCCACCTCCACTAGCTAAGCCAGTACAGCTCTTAGCTGCACCATCAACATTAAGTTTGAAAGTTCTGTGAGTAGGGGTTTTCCATTCTATAGAGAGATTGATAGAGTTAGAATGGGGCTTGTCAACAGCTGTAATGTGTTGCCAATCTAAAGCTTTGGCAATCACCAAGGAAGCCCTAAAAGGGGTTGGATTGGATTGGATTGAAAACACACAGAGTTACGATTCGTCCAAATGGCCCAACACACAATAGGAAACAAGACAGCCCATTTAACTGAGGATGGATGGAACACACAAGACTAGCAGTTTGTTTTAACCCAGGAATGGAGATCAAGGGAAAAAGAGGAGATGACCTTCGTGGGAATACCAACACAAGACCAACAGTGAGCAGCAGAAGAACATTCTCTAAGGACATGGTCTATGGTTTCGGGAAAAAGTTTACAGACAGGGCAAAGACTGTCCCTGATAAGTTGTCGCTGGAAGAGTTAGGTTTTCGTGTTAAGTTTTTGGTGAAAAACACGCCAAACAAAGTGGGTGATACGTGGGTTAGCAGGGATAGCCCAAACCCAATTCCAATTGGTAATAGGAGGAGTGGGTTGAAAGTTCTTAGTAATGAGGTAAGCAAACTTACTGCTGAAAATTCCATCAGTAGAGTATTTCCAGACACGGATATCATCCCCAGAGTTGAACCAGGGAGGAGAGATGCTTCTGATGTTAGTAAGGATTCTGGAGGGAAGGATGAAGGAAATGCGAGAGAAATCCCAATTGTTATCCACCCAACAGTCACTCACACTTAAGGAGGAGTCGGGCAAAGACAAAGGGCCTTCTATACAGTCATGTAGAAGACCACATTTGGCCCAGTCATCTTCCTAAAAATGAGTGGTTCTACCATTTTTAATAAGCATTTTCGAACCTTTATCGAGGATGTCAGTACCTTTGAGCATACTTCTCCAAACCGGAGATGCTTTCCGACGAAACTTCACCGTCTCTCCATACTTGGACTTGAGAGTTTTTGCCCAAAGTGAATTAGTCTCACTCGATAATCTCCAATTCAGTTTAGTCATCACAACTTTATTGATCAAACAAGTTTGCCTAATACCTAACCCACCAAGGTGTTTTGGTTTAGTAATCGTGTCCCATGCCACACCATGGATTTTCCTATGCTCCGAAGAGGATCCCCACAAAAAGTCCCTCCACAAAAAGTCCCTATTAAGTTTGTCGATGGTACTAGACACTGACTTGGGGATGAAATTACTTTGCATGATATGAGTAGGAATGGCGGCATTCACAGCTTTGATTAGCGTAGCACGGCCAGCAAAGGATAACAGCTTGCTCTTCCACCCAGCGAGTTTACATTGAATCTTATCAATTAAGAATTGGAACGACTCCTTGTTAGGCCTAGAGTAGTGAATGGGACAACCAAGATACTTTCCAAGATTCCTGGTGATAGGTATGCCCAGAGCAGATGCCAGATGTTATTGCATGTTAACATGGACATTTGAGGAGAAAAGAACTTTGGATTTGCCGAAACTAATTTTTTGGCCAGATAATTCACAAAACTCTTGAAGGATGAGAGAGATACAATGGCAATTGGCCTCCGAGGCTTCCCCAAACAGAATAAGATCATCAGCAAAAAATAGGTGGGACAATAAAAGACCATTACGCGAAACACGGATAAGAGTCCAACTATGGTTGTTACAGGCATCAGTGATCCTAGAGGACAAGTATTCTAAGCAAATGATGAAAATGTAGGGAGAGAGGGGATATCCTTGCCTGATCCCCCTAGAAGGTGTGAATTCTTCAGTTTTTTCCCCATTGAACAAGACAGCTAGAGAGCTAGAGGTCACAGAAGACAAAATGAGGTCGATCCAAACAGGTGGGAAATTGAAAGATCTGAGAACTGTATGAATGAAACTCCATTCTAATCTATCATAGGCCTTATCCAAATCAAGTTTGATAAACATGTAGCCTTTCCTACCTTTTTTCTCCTTAAAGCTATGAACCACCTCTTGCACGATGACAACATTATCCAGTCCTCTTCTACTCGGTATAAAACTTGTTTAAAGTGGGCTGATTAGGTCATCAAGAAAGGGCCTAAGCCTAGCAACTAGGATTTTTGTGACAAGCTTATAGATAGTGTTACACAGGCTAATAAGACGGAATTGGGTGATCATCTCCGGATTGGGGACCTTTGGGATGAGGCAAATCAATGTCTTGTTGATTTCGGGATCAATATGACCAGATTCAAAAGCATCCGACACCACTTTGACAACCGAGGGGGCCAGGGTCAGCCAAAACTTATAGAAAAAAATAGAATGGAGGCCGTCCGATCCTGGCACCTTCCAAGGCTTAAAGGACCAAAGGACTTTCTTTATCTCGTTCGGGGAGGGTAAAGTCGAAAGGGAGGAGTGGAAAGCCGAGTCAATAGAAGGTAGCAAATAGAAGGTCGAAATGGAATGATGAGATTGAAGGAGGGAGCAGGTGAGCAGATTCTTGAAGTGTGAGAGAATATTGCTCTTAATAGTATCAACCTCATAAACCCAAACATCGTCAGAATTTTTCAAAGCAAAGATTTTGTTGCGTCTACAATGAGAGATGGTGGTTTGGTGGAAAAATTCTGTATTTCTATCCCCATCAAGAATGAAATTGACCCTACTCTTGAGGGCCCAAAACTCTTCCTCAAGGCGAGGAATGTGATTATAATTAGAAATAAGGGACTCTTCAAGACTGAATAAAGACTGGGAAGGACCGAAGTCTAAAGCTTTCTGGATTCCTAAAATTCTATTTGCAAGTTTTTTCTTCCGGAAAAATAAATTGCCAAAATTGTTCTGATTCCAAACTGTAACTTTTTCAATAAACATCTTAGCCCCTTGAAGGAAAGGATTAGAGTCAGCCTAACTTTCGGAGACCACAACATTGAGGGACAGATCGGATAACCAGATAGTTTCAAAACGAAAGGGGCGAGTCGAAGTGGGGGGAGGGGGAGCTTGGGTGTGCAAAAGAACCGGGCAATGATCTGAATGGAGTTTAGGGAGATGAAGAATTTTATTATCAGGAAAAAGTTGGGCCCATTGTTCATTACAAAGACTTCTATCCAATCTCTCACTAATGAAATGCCCCGACTGTCTACGATTATTCCAAGTGAAGCGAGGGCCAGAGAAGCCCATATCCATCAGCCCACAATGGTCCAAGCATTCTTTAAACAAAAGAGCTCTCCTAGTATTAATGGGTTGACCTCCAAACTTTTCGGCACCAGAAAGAATTTCATTGAAGTCTCCCATTAATAGCAAAGACATATGATGGGAGTTGGCAAAAATTTTGAGGTTGTCCCAGAGTAACTTTCTAATATTAAAATGAAGATTAGCATAAATAGCAGAAAAAAGCCATAAAGAAGGTTGAGATAAAACCTAGATACACGCATGAATCTCCTGCTACGTGACTGAGAGGACGTCACAATGGATCTAAAGGCTATTCCAAAGTAACCTAATACCACCAGCAAAGCCAACTGGTTCAGCAATATGAAAGTTTGGAAAACCCAAACTCTGGCAAATGTTCGAGCCTCTAACTCCACCAACACGTGTTTCAGTAATAACAACAAGCTGGGGGTGATGTTCCTCCATCATACTACGGAAATGTCTTCGAAAGTGAGGGTTGGCCGCCCTGCGACAATTCCAAAAGAAGGCCTTCATTGGAGTCTTAAACAGGGGTAGTGGAAGGAGTGCAAACTCCTCCTTTTTCAGCACCTCCTTCTTCTGTGAAATCCATTCTGGGCCCAGAACTTCTGCTTCTGCGGTGTGCAGGTTTGGGAACAACTGAATCAAGTGTTCGAACGCCAAGTTTTCTTGCGTTATATAGGAGTTGACGGTAACGCGAAGGCATTGGAGCAGTGGGGAGTTCTCTATTATTATCGCTTGGTTGAGATTGCCCCGAGAGTGATCTCCTATGGTATTGAGGCAAGAGGTAGGTGGTCTATCACTGGTAAGGCAAGGGGAGGGAGAAATGTCTCTTCTATCAGTGGTTCCAAAACAGGTTAATTGTTTGACAGCAGTCCCAATTTGGGCATGATCACTTGATTCATCTGGATCATTTGTCGGGAAAAGTCTGTTGCATGAGTGAATGGGGTTGACAGGAAGGTGACAACCACTGTCTGACGGTGTAGGAGATGAGGTGGCAGAGGAAGAAAATGAGAGAGACTCATCCAAATGTTCATAATCTCTGGATCGTACCAACCTAGTACATAAGTTGGGTCCCTCTGAAGCACTTCGAGAAGTCGATCGTCCACTCTAGAGTACCCAGTTGTTGTCTCCATGTGTGGTCAATCGAAAGGGAATGGCTGGTGCTGTGTGGTGGCTGAGAAACTGGTTGGGGCTGGGGCTGTTGCAAAAGGTTCTAGGGTGGTGGGCTCGGCGGGGCATGGTGAGGTTCAGGGGAGGGATAAGAAGAGGAAGTGGGGGAAACCAGGGGGATGAGAGATGATAAAGCTACAGAAGGCATATGAACCGAAGTGGAGATATGACAAGTCAAAGGGGTGTGTAAAAGAGGAATAGGGGTGGCAAGGGCTGCAGCAACAGGTAGAGAGGTAGTAAATGGTAAGATAGGGGTTGAAGCTTCGGGGGTGTGAGGGGTACTAGGAACAGGTTCCAACGAAGGTATAAGGCAGTCAAATAGGCATGCAAAAGGATTAGCCAGGAGTACAGATGGGGCTAAAGGGTTGCTATCAGTATGAAGAGTTGCAGGTTAGTGGGTCAAGGATGTGACAGGCTGACCTTGGGCAACGGGCGCTAATTTTTGAAAAATGGTCTCCTTCTACTTCCAGACTTTCTGAAATTTCCGGTTAGTCTGTTTCTCCGGCACCCGCTTCTTCAACTGTTTGCCTTTCCTCTGTACCAACATCCAAGGGCCAAACACCTCGCCTCTCGAAGAGGAGGGCGTATCAATACCCTAGTTAACAGGCTGAGGATTGATACGAACTTGAGGTTGACATTCACTAGCTTTATGTCCAATCATACCACAGTGAAAACAGATTGCATTGATGCCTTCATAAGCAACTTTAATAGTAATGGATCCCACTAATAGTTTAGCTATAAGAGGTTTGGCCATGTCCACTTGCACACACAGTCATGCGAATCTATCCCAATCTCCATTTTCAATATGGATGTCAATCTTCAGGAGCTTGCCAAGTGCGTTACCAATCCGCTTGAGAATCAGATGATCATAATATTCAATAGGAAGACTATGGAGACAGGCCCAAACCACTTTAGTGGATAGGCTGGCCTTCTCTGGTTGAAAGTTGGGTTCCCAATGACGGATCACAAGAAAGTTACTACCCACGAACCAATGACCTTCGTTTAGGACCTTATTCAGGTCTGTCACCTCTTGAAATCTCAAAAGAAAGAAATGTTTGCCCAAATCAATGCTAGAAAAAGTGCCACTCAGTTTCCAAATATTCTTGAGTTTGTCTAGCAGCAACGTGTATCCAAGGCTTCAGCCCATAAGTTTCACAATGAGTGAGTTCTGCCAAGGATCTCTGATTCTTTCGATCTCCTCCTTTGAGAGGGGAATGGAATATTGCTAAATGTGATGAGTAAATTTATGTAGAAAATGAAAAAAAATGATAAAATCTATTCAATATTTATATTGCGTGAGAAATACAACGAATAAGGTAAATAAATATTAAGTACAATAATAATATTATTTTAATAATTTTACCAATTAATAAAAAATACTTTTATTTTTATATATTTTCATGTTTTATGTTTTTTTTTTATTTTATTTCGATAGGAAATGATTTTATGATCCATACATTTTTGTAAAAAAATTATTAATATATATGTTCACTCTCTTTGTATTAAAATCTTGGATTCATCCTTACATATCTCTTCTCATTCCCTTCCAGTCACCCTTTCCATTTTCTTCCCCCAATGCCCCTACATCACCCTTTTCTTTTCATTCCATCCTCTCATTTTCCTCATCTTCCTCCCTTTCAAACCCTAATCCTACTTTCCCACCTCGATTGCCACTTACCACTAACAACAAAGAGAAAAATAGAGAACCTTGAAGGGAAAAGAAAGTTGCAAGCAAAGGGAAACAATGGGACGAGCTAAGGTGTGGCTGTCAAAAATAGGAATGGATTGAAGGCTAGCAAAGAAGTTGAAGAGAAGACCGGGAAAGCTAGGAGGGTATGGAGAGTTGGGGGGTTTACGGCCGAAGGTGGGCCAATTAGAGGGTCGTAAGGGGAGCTAGGAAGGGACCAAGTGTCTGTCAAATGTAGTGGTGGTGGTGGTGGTGGTGGTGGTGGTCGAAGAGGGAAAAGATGGTGGTTGAGAGTGGTTGTAAAGAGAGCATAAATATGAATTTTAGGATTTGTCCTTGTTCATAGTTAGGGAAACTACATACAGGTGGGAGGAAAGGAAAAATATTACCAATACATAAGGGATACAAGTGTATATCTATGGTGGAGTACAAATGTGTTGATAATTTTTTTTTTTTTTTCACTCTCTCCCACTTGCATATAGTTCCCCCTTCATAATTTATCGTAAGGGAAATTCTACTACACACACTCCTTACTATATACACCCTTAAGTTATGTTATTTTCTTTTCTAGTTATGATCAATTTTCTTCTTTAGTTATGACTCATAATATTTTTTGTTATGTCTCATGTAATATTTGGTTATGACTTTATTTTATTTTATTTTATTTTTTAAATTTTTTTATGTCTCATGTGCTATTTGTGATTTTTTTTTAATATACATTATTTACATTATTTGACACAAAATATTTACTGTGCATGTTTGAAATTCGTGAAAGTTACTATGCATAAAATCTGTTTGTCACTATTCACTATTCACGTTTTGAAAATATCCGTTTAACACTATTCACTTGTCTTGACAAATTTGATATACCCACATGGGGCTATGGGTTATTTTTATGTATCCAAAATCTCTACAATAACTACAAAGATTTTAAAGGAGGTATATATTTTTACATCTGATATAATTGTTATTTAAAGAGATTTTACTATTCATTCAAATATTTTAATAGAAAAGTTACTGTATATTCAAATATTTTATTAGAAAAGTTACTATACAGTCACTGTGCACCATTTGATTTTATGACAAATATTTTGAAAATATTGAAATTACTATTCATCGAAAGCGACCTTTTGGTCATTAATTTCAACGGTTGCCTCGCGTGTATTTCCTCCACGTACTCGAGCTAAAAAGTCAAAAATAGGAGGGTGGAACGTCTTTCCTCTCTCAACGGGAAGAATTTTTTAGGTAGAAATAAAAGTGTTTTGGTTGAAGGAAAAAATTAGAAGTGAAGAAGAGAAAATTATGTGATATTGAAATATTCTCAAATATTGTATTGTGCTTCATTGAATTATATTTTTTGTGAGAAAATTTATTGAGAGTTTGAGCAAAATTGTAAAAGGGTTTTATATCCTTATTCATTTTATTCTTGTAAAAAGAAGGAGTTTTAGTGAGTGATTTTTTTGGATAAAATCACTTAGGTTAGGTGTGCCTAGGCGCCGGATTCTAAATTAGTCAGAGTGATTGGGATTAGTCACTTGTTGTGAGGTTCACTAGCACCTGTGAAGCTAGTGGTGTAATTACTATTTGAAAAATAGTAGAGAAATTTCTAAGGAGGATACTTGGAAAGTGGACGTTAGCCTGACGTGCCGATCCACTATAAATCGCTGTGTTTAATTTCTTTTCCCTTTGCTCATTCTATTTCATGACTTTATTTTATATTGTTGAGCATATTTATTTATTTATTATTTGAGTTAATTTTTAATTTGTTAATTTATTTAGAAACCCAATTCACCACCCTCTACTTGGGATAACAATTGGTATCAAAGTAAGGGCTCTCACATTTATTTTTTGACCTAACAGTCTTAGAGTTGATCTATGGCAATCATTATAGAAACACAAATTATTGATGATCACTCACCTTCCAACCCTCCATATTTTACTGGTGACAAATACAATTATTAGAAAAATAAAGATGATGTATATTCAAGGGATTATTCCTTCTAAAATCGTAGATACAAAGAAAAATCCTAAAATAGAAGAGGAATGGGATGGGGATGATATTAAAAGCATTCAAATAAATGCTAAAGCAAAATATATTTTATATTGTGCACTTGATACTAATGAATATGATAAAATTATGATTGTGACACAGCAAAAGAGATTTGGAAAAAATTAGCAGTCACACACGAAGGCATGACTCAAGTAAATGGAATTACAGAAGAAGTAAAATCTGCATGTGGAGATGATGATGAATGTTGCTCCGATAAGGAAAACAACAACAATAAAGCATTTCATCTATGCTTAATGGCAAATGAAGATGATGAGGTATGTGATTTTAATAATGAGTTTATTCTTTTGATGAATTACAATCCGCATTTGAAGAATTACATGATGAATTTCGAAAACTTGGCATTAAAAATATTGCACTTAAAAAAGTACTTTCAAATTCAACAAAAGAAAATGAATTTTTATCCAATAAAATTGAAGTGTTACAAAATGATTTTTTAAAGATAAAAGAAGAAAATGACATTTTGAAATCAAAAGAATCTCCTATTTGAAAAATGAACTAAACGATTTGAAACTTAAAAATGATATTTTGAAAAATAAAACTGAAATATTGCAAAATAAAAATGAAGTCTTTAAAAATGAAAATGAAACTTAAAAAATAAAAATGTAAGTTTTAAAAAAGAAAATGATTCTATCAAGAATTCTTCAAGTGATTTGAAAATTAAAAATGATTCTATAAAAGAAAAAAATTGAAGATTTAAATAAAACGATTTTCAAGTTTAGCCAAGGAAAAGAAAATTTAAATAAATTACTGGAAATCAAAGATGTATTTTTGACAAAACCAGTATTGGATACAAACCCTACAAGAAATAGATGTTTTATAAAAATTTCTTTGTTAAAAAATCATCATTTAGTAATCCTAATATTGTATGTCATTATTGTAATAGAAATGGTCACTCAATTTCATCATGTCAATTTAAAAAGGGATTACATGGAATAAGAATGATATGAGTTCCTGTTAGATCAATCTTCTATGTAGAGAAATGAATCTTAAAATAACAAAATAGAAACTTTTGATCAAGTCTAATGTGTGACACTCTGTTCTTAAGACAGATTTGCCGCTGCATAGGTGCTTACAGGTTATTGGCGTCTATCTCCTAGGATACAATGATCAGAAAACGCAGATTATAGCAGCACTACAAATAATCTGCTAGGCGAATCAAACCTATGTTCTGCAACTCTCTAAAATCTCTATGAACTAGTATGAAGAATATAAAAATAAAAACAATAAAAAGATGCTTGAATTTGAGGAATTTTGGAATAATTAATAAAATTAAAATGGGGCTGCCTTTATATAGATTTTGTTGGCACCTATTCAGTTTGAATAGAAAAGGCATGAAGAAGGGACATGATTATTCCTTTAAATTAAAGAGACACCATGAAAGGTTACACCCTTTCATTCAAATGGAGTATATTTCAATTTACGATTGCCTTTATAAATTTTTCAACAGTTCCAAAATCAAGTAATTCTGAAACTAACATTTACGGACCCAAAAAAGTTTGGGTACCAAAATCGAAAACTTGATTTTTTTTTTTTTTTTTTTTTTGTAGGTGTTCTTCAAGATGAAATCCGGTAGAAGAGAATGGTATTTAGATAGTGGATGTTTAAAATATATGACCAGAGACAATATTCACCAAATCTTCTTGGATGAATAGTAACTACGCAACATTCAGCAACAACAATAAATAATTGGTATAGATGGCATCGGTAAAAGTTGGTTTCCAAATTTGAAAACATCTTATTTGATGATAAACTTTCTACTCTCTTGTATACATAAATATACCATTGTCATACATATATTTTTTTCGATACCATGCTCACATGATATCATATAAGCCATGAGACTGATTTAGATAATAGAAGGACAAAAAAAAAAAATTGTGATTTCCTTATATCTTGATTATCTTTATTGAATCACATTTTATTTTGATGATGTAGTATATTGATTAAATGAAATATTTTTTATGTGACTTAATATATGTTACATTTTGAAAAATTCAAAAATAGTATTCTAAACTCTTAATTGATTATGACACCTATTGCAATCTTCTCATATTTTGAGTTTATCTATTTTTATTAAAGATAAAAGAGGAGAGTGAAATATAACAATATTTATTATGTACTTACTTAACTTGATATGATTACATTTTATATATTGTATGTTTCATGTGATTGTTCTATAATTTCTATATCTGTACAAAATCACCATAGAAAAAGGAAGCACCAACTTAAGGGGTGAAATAATTTTGCTAAACATTTTTATGTATTTTTTTTATAAATTCTTGCTCTATCTCATTTACTCGTCGTCCCACTTTCTCTCTCACTCTCTGTTTCTCTTTCTCTCTTTTGCTTTATATTTTTTTTCTCTCTCTCTCTCTCTCTCACCCGCTCTCGTTCCCTATCATCCTTCCACAATAAATCCGTCATCACCATCATCTATCTAAATCTATCTCCAATATACCCAAATCCATCTTTGATTTACATACATCTTTCTCTGATCTACACAAAATCGTCTCCGATCTACACAAAATTCATCTCTGTTCTTCTCCATTATTTTCGATCATCTCCATCATTGCCGATCTACATCATCATCACCGTTGATCTATACCATTACTGCTGATCTTCTTCATCATCGCAGTTCATCACCATCATCATCCACCCAAATCCCTCACCGATCTACCAAAATCCATCACCAATCTACATAAACCCATCACCGATCTACCAAAATCTATCTCCAATCTACATCATATCCATTATCGATCTTCACCATCCTTTTTGATCATCTCCATCATCACATATCTACATTATCATCACCGATCTTCACCATTGTCACTGATCTTCATTGTTGTCGACGATCTTTACATCCACTAGCATGTTTTCCCTTATCAAAATGCTAAAATTATATTTGCAATTTGTAAAACTTCTTTTGTGGTTGCATGTGTTACAAATTTTTTGTTATTGTATTACTATTGCTTCTATCTGGTAAGCATTTGGTTTCATATGTCGTTTCTCTTTTTTTGCTGGTACACTTGGTGCAGTTGTATTTGGCCAGATCTTAATAGCCCTTGGTATTATTGATTGGGAAACTATTCTGTAATTTTTTTATAAAGCGTCATAACCTCAGGGGGATTTTTCTTAAAATTATTTTCTGATTATACGCATTAACTCAGGGCGAGTTTCTATATTCAACAATATTGTATTAACTGCTTGCATCATTATTGCTAAAAATTTCTTGTTGCATTTATTTCAAAAGATAAATAATTTTCTTTATTCGTATATCAATATTTTATTTTGATGGTGTTAAAGGAGGAGGAGAATTATGATTTATATATAAATTATTTGATAAAAAAATTCGTTAATAAATGGGGAGAAAATACAATACAAACACTACAAAAAAATACACTTTTGGCGACTAATGTTTTAGTCGCCAAAAGCACGGATTTTAGTCGCCGAAATGATTTGCCGACCAAACATTTTGGTCGCTGGCTTTGTCGCGGATGCATTGTCGGCGAACGTATTGGCGACAAAAATTTTTTTAGTCGTTACAAATGGAACAGAATGGCGACTAATCTTTTAGTAGGCAAAAGAGGCAGCTATTAGCGACAAACAATGCTTTAGTCGCTAAAAATCCAACATAATGGCGACTAATTTTTAGTAGGCAAAAGACGCATCTATTAGCGACTAACAGTGCTTTAGTCGCTGATGATTCATATTGGCGACTAAGATATTAGTCGCCCAAAGGGTGCAGCACATTTTCAGCTACTAAATCTGTTGTCACCAAAAAGTTCAATTATATATGGCCACCAAATTAATAGTCGCCAATAGTTTCATTTTTAGCTACCAAAGATTTTGTCGCGGAAGGTTATTCTAGTTTAGCTACTACACAGTTTAGTTGCCAAAAGTGTTTTCAATTTTTAGCTACTAAACAATTAGTCGCCAAAAATATTTTCCATTCATTTTAGCTACTAAATATTTAGTCAGCAAAAGATAGTTTTCTTTTTTTTGGCTACCAATTTTTTTGTCACCAAAAATGTCATTTTTTTTTTGTTTATTTTTTTCATTTTAATAAATTTTTTCTAAACCTGTATATATCCATATTCCGTAATACATGTTTCACTTACAACCATCAAACAAAAAAGAACACCTTACAATGTAAACTTATATACAAACCAACTAATATATTCCAATTACAAATAATAACGTCATACATTCCAACTATGTTACCAGAACAATGTCCTCTATATACACAAAACATTGTTACTATACTATGCATTGTAATGACCATTTGGCATGGTAATATGTACCACGACAAAAGGTAATCTATATATACCACCAAAGCAATTAATACAAGTTCCAAAAATACTATGTACCCCGCCAAAAATTATATGTATGATTCATCCAATTTCCACACAAAAAGCCGGGGACGACCAAAAACTTCCCAACTTTGCACAAATGTGAATTATCTTCCGGACAAAAATATAGAAGATCCACATGTTAATGCCAAAAGCCATCTACACA
The DNA here is from genome assembly GCA_030407325.1 of Camellia japonica. Lineage (NCBI taxonomy): Eukaryota > Viridiplantae > Streptophyta > Magnoliopsida > Ericales > Theaceae > Camellia > Camellia japonica. The sequence goes on along the minus strand of JAPPVO010000031.1, from coordinate 25,261,725 downwards.
ACAAAAATGACACCCATTAGTTCCATTGTAAACAAAAATTTTCAACAAAAAGTATGTACGAACGTTTGAGGGGACAGGACCCCACTTGATGCGCCCTTCCCTCCGCACCTGGCATCATGTACGTAAGCACGATTTGTTCTTGAAACTTAATGCATTTGGAAACTCAATGCAAAGGTATGTGCTGTGTAACATTTACGTTGGCTTATAGAACAAAGTGTACTTAAGTAAATATTCTAACAAAATTCCATAAGCAAACATATATGCACAGAATTTAAACACATAATTAGGCAAAGAAATGGTTTAAAATAATATACATGTCATGATCGTCACACGGTTGTTATCAATTACACTAAACTAAGACAAAAGCATAAATTCATGATCAAAATCGAGTTCATTAAAATTATAAGGATCAAAATAATATAAGGGCCAAAACATATAGACTATCAATGTAATTTGTCACTGTATATATTAACCATGTGTTGCATATACCAGCTGAGAAGGCTGCAAACTGATGATATTCCCCAGAATTGGGAATTTTGGCAAAGTTTCACATCCATATGGTTCATTTGGGTACTATTTCACGATTTTTGCAGGTAATATATACTTGTATCAGCTATAGGCTAGTGTTGTGACCATATACCTTTGTAAAATTTGGTTGGGTTGGTTGACTTATCAAGAACGCTCATATGAATTCCAGATTGTATTATTATGGTCTGAAACTTCTGTATTTGTGCTTTTATTTCAGCTGTAAGAAAGATCTTTTATTGTTCCAAAAGTAATAACTACTTGTTGACATATCCTATAAATACATTTTCAACGATTTTATGAAAATGCATTTTCAACGATTTTCAACGATTAACTATTTAGTTGACATCCAAACTAAATAGTTGACATATCCTATAAATGCATTTTCACATCCAAACTTCTGTAGTTGACATATCCTATAAATACATTTTCAACGATTTTATGAAAATCTTCAATGGTGAAGAAACTTGTGTTTGGAGCTGAAGTAAAGATGGGTCTATCAACTAATATTTGACATTGTAAGTTGCATTTGTTGTATCAGAAATCTTAACATGCAGGATTTGAGCCATCCATGCCAAGTACCTCATCTAACATTTGGTTAGGCTTTTCCTTTTTATTCCAATGTACAGTGCCATTGATTTAGGGATATCAAAGGGAGCGTAGTTATGGACTAACAAGGGCATGACTAAATCTAACCTTTATGCACCTGTTGATGATAACCTTTATGCTAAGTTCATGGCGCTTTCCACGCCAACTCCCAACGTACGCGTGCTAATTACGTCCCGCATGTCCCCACAGGTCCTATTTGACATGAGGAAGCTACCCGTGCCATCTCTACAGTGGTTTAGGGGCTGCTTTCAATTTTCGGCCCTCGAAGGCCTTTTTCGGCTAATTTGACGACGTTTTCGTAAGACAACAAATAACCTACATACTCTAATATTAACTGAACTAACATATTTTTCCAATATGACAATAATGAAGCTCGTAATTGTCCAACGGATTCAACATGGGCGATAGGGAGAAAAATACCCGGAATTATGTTTATTACAACCTTATGGAAATCAGATTATGCCATCAAGTGGTTACCTTATGAAATCAGATTATGCCATCAACTGATTACAACCCTATGGAAATCAAATTATGCCAAATGGAACTAACTTAATATTTCATTGAAATCAAGTGATTACCTTATGGAAATCAGATTACGGTCCGTCTGCTGCAAAGTCTACTCACATTATGCCTCAAAACCTATTCGAAGCACATAACAAAAAAATTTTGCATAGCAACTTTAGAAACCAATTCTATACCAATATGATCCATATTTTTCTAGAACTTGCATTAGCTTATCAATAAAATTTTGTTTACCGAATATGTGGATAACCATCTGAACCCTGCAAAAGGGTTGTGAGCCGTGACACCACGTCGTTCAAATGATTGAGTTGTACTTGTTGTGCCTCCCATGCTTTTTTTCCTTCTTCAATTTGTTTCATCAGCTCCTCTCTTTCCCTCGTAATTTCCTCCCTATCTCTTTTGCGCTCCTCTTTCTCCTTGACCAACTCCTCGTGATCTCTTTGCCGCTCCTCTTTCTCCTTCAGCAACTCCTCGTGATCTCTTTGCCGCTCCTCTTTCTCCTTGAGCAACTCCTCATGATCTCTTTCACGCTCCTCACGAAGAACCTCCAATTCCGCTCTCATTGACTCCATATGTTTATCACGTGCTCGTGCCGCACTGGAAGCTGTTGAAGAGGGTTGTGGGCCTATCCCACATCCACGCAAGTAATTTTTTTTTGCCCCGAGCACTTGCCTTGATAGTTCTTCGTGGGTCAATGGCAACCCCGCATCGGTGGCTACGACTTGTAGATTCACCATATCATCCTGTCATGGCAAAAAAACAATAAAGTCAAGATGGTTGAAGGAATTGAAAACAACTTTACTAATTGATTTGCAACAAAATTGGTTTCAACATTCAATACTCACATGTAGCTCAGCACATTTGGGGTCAATCCAGTCTCCCGTCTTCTTGGACTTGTGTGATTTCTTATAAAATTCAGGGAAATCTATTTCTCCATCCTCATTTGCCTATTATGTTTGAAAAATTTCCATTGATGAAGTAGGAAATAGTAATATTCAAAATGAAGAAGAATCAATCATCCATTATATTACTAAACAAATAACTACTTCTCACCATAAGCGACATTGCTATAGGAAATGATCGCGATCCACTTGTTTGATTGTAGGGGAGCATACCCCTATTTGCTTTACCTGCTTTAGAGCGTTTCTAACAAGAAACAAAAAAAAAAAAAAAAACAAACAAACAAACTAGTAAAGAATTTTTATTGATATTCACATCAATGAATTTCAAGAATGGGGTTTCTAATTAATTTCTTACCAAGCGAGATTCGTCTTTCCTAGCAACATCAATAAGATATTTCCAGTCGTCCAAGCTCACTCCACTAGGCGGATGACTATAGGGGTCATCAACACCCTTTTCCTCAAGTTCGAGGAACTCTTGCTTTAGATTGTACCTCCAATCCTTGTATAGCAAATACGCCTTCCTATCGAGGATTTGTTGAGCTTGTTCATCATTATCAAAATCATCCCCGATAACAAACTTGTCCTACAAACATAATAAGACAATTAGTACATCAATTACTTTAAGCAATTACAAATAACATAATAACGACATTATGGGAAGATAAATCTCATACTAGCACCGCTTGGATGACCGCATCTTTGGTACTTTCATCGATTTTTCTCCATGACTTCACGCTGTGAAGAGGGCACAACCGTCTAATTTGCAATCCCAACTCATTCGTCGCTGGGGTTGCATTCCCTCCTGTGATTGCGTTCAACACCCGATTGACATACACATGTAATTTCTCTCCTTTTTTCCTGGCTATTCTTTTTTGCACTCCTTTGCCTAATGTACGTCCTCGTACATGAGTTGATCTTTTTCGCCCTGCTACAAAAGGGGAAGCAAGCCACAAATTACAAATAAATGTAATGAAAGATGTTCGAGTATTGCTTGCTGCTTGAATTTAAAAAACAAATAAGAAACACATAAGCATTGTACCAGCGAAGACAATAAGTGACTATCAAACTAATACCATTAATTATAAGTGTACAGCCCTTGGTTTCTTTTAAGTCTAGAACTCAACTAAATCAATGAACTTTATGTTTAAAAACATATGTTTAAACAGTGTGCCTTAGTTGGGAACACAGTGTGCCTTACTTAAAAATTATGCAGCCTAATTTCTCCGTATAAGAACATATGTTTAAAGATAAATAACTTTGTTATATGTTCCAAAATCATCTTATTTTTCTGATTGCTAGCCTAAAGTAATAGCCGACATAAGACTTTAGCTGTCATAGGTCTAGGTTGCTTTATATAATCATACCTTGAACGTCACTTCATATAATTGTACCAGTTCAAATATTGTTCCTAATGACCACCCGTTTACAGTTAGTAGACACTAAACATTCCCTAATGCTGTACGTAATTGCTGAAATGTGATGATGAAATTCAGCAGATATTGCAGTACTATGATCAGGTTGGAAGTTCTTGTTAGTTTTTTTTGAACGGCAAAGAAAAGGAAACTGTATAGATGATGATAAGAGTTACAAGATGTACAAAACCATCTGATGCTACTTTTGCACCTGGAATAACTTTAATCATGTCATTCTTTTGTATCAACCGACTATCAATTTCTTCTTCACGTATTACATTTCCTTCATTATCAAGGCTCAACAATATTGCTGTGTCAGGAGTCAGGTCCATAAGCTTTGCAATGGCCTCAGATGTCTTTCCTTTGGCCAAAACCTCCAAATACTTTCCAAGTAGAATAAATGAAATGAGCATCGCACTAGTCTCAAAGAAATCTGTGGCCTCGAAATTTGGAGAAGTTGCAGCCCTCAACACTGAGTACACTGAATAAAAGTAGGCTGCATTTGTTCCCAAGGCAATCAAAACATCCATGTTGGCAGAACCATGGCGCAGTGCATTGTAAGAACCAGTGTAGAATCGCCGGCCAATAATGAACTGAACAGGGGTAGATAACACCCACCTTAAAATCTCTCCCACAGTAAGCATATTCACAACTTTAGTATCCAATCCATGCTTGAGTCTAGGGATATACATAAAGACCATAGAGGTTAAGAAAACAGGAATTGTAAACACCAAGCTCCACAGAAAGTATTTATAGTACTGCTTAATTTCATCCGTCTATGGGCTTCTCTTCCTCCTCCTTCAGGGAATATCATTGCTTTGAAATGCCCCAATCCAGTAGACTCGATAACTTGAATAAAATCTCTGGGTCCTGTCAAATCTGGTTTGTAAGAAAGGGCAAATTTTTTGAGCTCAGGATCAATATCTATATCTTGAACACCTGGAAGTGCTTGAAGAGAATTTTCAATTATTCTCATTGAAGTATCAGTCCAAACTCCATCCATTTTTAACTGTATTTTGTTCCTATCTTCCCCTGTACTAATTAATATGGCTTCAAACCCAGTATTTTTTATGACATCTATTAGCTTCTTGTAGCTGACAATCTTTGGATCGTAACAAATTTCTGCTTCTTCAGTTGCCAATGCAACTTGGGCTTTTCGTACACCAGGTACTAATTGCAAAGCAGATTCAACAGTTGTAGAGCAAGAAGTACAAGTCATGCCCTTAATCTGTATTCGACATACTTGAGTGGATTTCTCATTCAAAACAAGATAGAACACCCTTCTGATGCAGACCAAGACAGCAACCAAGAGAGACAGAACACAATCAGAACACCCTTCTGATGCAGACCAATCCTGCATAAAACCTCTGAGGTTTAAATAGTCATCCTAGGACCATTCTTATGGTTAACAAAAATTTGTTCTGCAAGCTCTGAGGCATAGTGCCTAGCACACCAGATTAACACTCACTTAGCAGATCACATATCCTGTTTCAGTCACCTCTCTATACATTTCCCAAACAGACCAAACAGAGTTCTATGCTCAGAACTTTACCAATCCTGCATCAAAACAGACCAAACAGCTCTGAGGCGTGGTGCCAACACCCCTACTGCAGAACTTTACCTCTGATAGAGACAAATCAGGAGCAGACATTAGACAACAAACAGCAAGCTAACACAAATCAAAATACTAAGAGGACCAAAACAGAGAGGACCAATCGACTGAAAGCTGAGAGGACCAGTCAGTAGCAGACAATAGGCAGCAGCAGCAAACCAACTTCATGACAATAAGCATAACAGAGACAAGGGCAGACGCAAAACTAACATTACATTCAGACCAAAACAGAGCCACAATAGAGCCAAAACTAGCATAAGATGCAGACAGCAAACAGCAAAGAAGATAAAGGTGAGCCCCTGATCTGCTTCCACTTGAAAACTATATCATCCACTGAGAAACACAAATGTGCATGGTTTTCTATGCAAGTTATTCTGTCTTTGGTCTAAGCAATGTTAGATCCTCAGTAAAAGTAACACATTGATTGTTGGTTGTTCTGCACCAGTAGGATGGTAGGTAATCAGAATTCGGATTTGATGACTATGACTTCAAATTGATGTAACTCTTGGGTTAGCAAAGTGAAAGTTCAATGCCTCAAATCTTTTGCTCTAAAATAAGAGAGCCTATTTATTAGTACTTGCCTACAGCGCACTATAAGCTATGGAGTTCTATGAACCAAGAAATGTATCGGTACTTCCTATAGGGAACTGGAGAGTTTGTAACCATTCATGTTGGATGCTATGCCATTAATGTATGATACAATGTTATTCTGAAAATCTGATTTCCAACTAATATAACAAGGAATCGTAGTGTTTGTGTGTTGGTCAATGTTGTGATTGTAAGACTACGAGCAATTTACAATTCTAACATTTTACCATCAATGGAATTAAATCTTGCTCAACAGCAATGTTCCTTCTGAAGTGATTATCTGCATTCAGTTATGATAAATGTGATCTGTGTTAAAAAAATTCACTTTATTTGTAACATAATATTACAGACTAACAAGATTTATCGGGAGTGTTGTCGTTTGCAACCCCACTTCTGTGACTATGCTTTCAAAGTCTAATCAATCCATTATGGGGAGAAATTAGACACACTGTGTTCCCAACTAAGGCATTCACATTGACTAACAAGATTAACAAACATATTAACCTACAGATTAACAAAGGCATTCCTTACCAATCAGCTTAACAAGGCATTCACATTTTCTTTGTTTTTTTTTCTGTTTATGGGGTTTTCATTGCCTTAAAGACCTGACTTATGCACCCCAAAAAAAAAGAGCCAAAAAATTTGTAAACAACTAAGTTCAATGCTCTTACCCACGCCACCTGGCTGCGTCTCCTCCACCACTGTTTGTGTATCATCTGGTGGCTGCGTCTCATCAGATAACGTCAACGGGGTGCCAATAACTGCTGGACATGCTTCGTGTAGACACCCCATTTTTGACCATCCTCAAGACCTGGACGTCACCGCTTGAACACTCGGTGATTATCCATGTTCGTGTTCGTTTGGAGTTCCCGGAGTTCCCGGCTACGCGCCTTACCTCAGGACCTCCGAACTTGACCGTTTTGTGTCTGGTTTTGCACCAAACACTTGTGCTTTGCCTTGGAGGGCAGGGAATGCCTTGTGAGGCATCCCCACACACCACCGGCAGTGGCTAGAGGCCACCGGCTGGTTGGTGTTGCCATCGGCACTATATTGTGCCGGTCGGCACTCTTTTGTGCCAGTCGGCAGTCAATTTTGTCAAAATGACAATTTTGCCCTGCCGACTACTGTTCAGTTGCTTTTTGAGATATTTTGAAGTAGCTGTATAGCATTTGTTTCCCCTCCATACACGTGTATGGAGAGATGAGCCTTTGGTTTGCTTAGCTTGTAAGCTTTGTTGCCTATAAGAGAGGGCTCTCTTCTCTTGGCTCAAAGGTTGGAGGGTTAGACATTTTAGAGAGAAAAGACAGAGAAGAAGCTCTGGTTCTAGGTTAGAATTTGTATATCTATCCTATCTCTCTTTTGCTCTCTTGTTTGTACACTAGGTGCTTTAATCCATATTATTGCACACAAGCACCTAGTGTTTCACCTTCCCTTGGCTACTGAGGTTCCAAGAGGTTGTTCTTAGAGTTTTTGGTTGGATTTGAGCCCAAGGAAGCAACAACATCAACACTTGTGAAGAAGGTCAACAAGGGTGAGAAACTTGCTTTATATTCCCTATTCTTGCACTCCATTTTTATCTATCTTTGAACTGTTTTTGTGCTTGGTGTTTAATACAAAAAAGTTCTATTTTTTAGTCCTCTTGATAGTTTATTAAGAGTGTTTTGTGGTTTGGAAGGGTTTGACTACCCTTAGGCCTTGTAAGGCCCTTGTTTTGTGCCTATTTTGGTGAGATCCGGGATTTTGGTGTTTGGGTCTCTTCACCACTGAAATCTTGAGGGATTTTAGTGGTGAAGATGATGTCTTGAAGTCCCAAGAAGGAGAGGGCTACCCTCTCTCCTTGTTGTCCTTGAAAAGGGCAAATTTTGGCCTCTTGAGGAAGCCTTTGTTGGTGTGTGTGTTGAGCATATCTAGGCTGCATTTTATGTTTATTATGCCATGATATAACATTGCTAAGAGTTGGTTTTGGTCCCTTATGCATGCTTAGCATAGTTGTCATGTAATGCCTTAAAATTGCCTTAACATGCCTTAGGTTATTAGCCATAATTTGAGCATGTTTTAGGCTTACATTCGTGAAGCTTGTATGCTTATTTTGCCATGAATGAGGTATGTCCATGGTTATTTTGGTCGACCCTAACGTGCATTGTATAGCCTCTTTGCATTTGGCTTGTTGGCCTTAAGAGCATGAAAGTATAGCATGCCTTGCTTGCATTATTTCCAATGGTTTGGAACCATTTAGCATGCTATTTCAGTCCCTAGACATGCTTGAATGATTGCCTTGCATGCCTCTTTGAAGTTTTGAAAGCATATGTTGTATGCCTAATGTTTTGGCCTTTGTATGTGCCTTTATGCTTGGACCATTTAGATGCCATCTAGGTGTTCCTTGGGTGTTGTTTAGGTCTGCCTTTGACCTGTTTTGAGTCCTCTTGGCCTTGTGAGGCTTGGTGGATTTGACCTTGGTTTAAGCCCCTTGGCTTGCCTTAAGTGCTTGGACCTTAATCGCATGTTTAGCTTGCTTTGTTGCTTGGTTTGGCATCATGTTTAGCATGAATTTCAGAGCTTATATATACATGTTAATATGTCCATGTTAGCCTCTTTTAAGTGTTCTTAAGAGTTGCTTGTTTATGCCTAAGTGTTGGATTATGTATGCTTGCATGTGTGCATGTATTGCATATATCTTAGCCTTCACTTCCATGGCATTTGGCCACTGATTTTAGGCTTATTTGGAGCTGTCTAACCTATGTGCGAGTCCATCCTCTTGTTGCTTGCATGTGCTCCTTGAGTGTTGTAATGTATTGGTAAGTAAATGCATGTTAGGACTAACATGATTGAATGAAGTCACATGCTTGTTTACATGCTTAGACACCCACATTACACCTTGCATACTTGATGGTTGACATTGGTGTTTCGTGCCTTGTATGTTTGTTAGCTTGTACGCTCTTTGCATTGGCATGATTGCATACTAGTTGACATGTCTAGGATTGCATCACATAAACATGCATGCTCTACCTCTTGACCAAGTCATGATAGAGGCTTAGCACCCTTGTGTGTTTGTTTGGTTTGCATGCATTTGAAATAAAAGTTGCACATTTGTTCTTTGGGCCATCATGCATGGAAATGCGTGATTAGTGGCCCGAGAATCGGAGACACATGCCCCTTTGAGTCACAAATACGATAAGGGGCATGATTGGTGCACACATTGTTGGAATTACATTGCCATGCAAGTTTTTGCCCTCTGCTGCTGTGAGTTGCAGGTTCTGCAGACATTCAGTGCCGGCCGGTAGTATTTAGTGCCGACCGGCAGTCTATTGATGGCCGATGGATGACTTTTGTGCCGATGACCACATACTTCAGCCGGTGGTGCTTCCCCTCAGCCGGTGGTATCCCCAGTGCCTTGAGAGGTAGTTCTGAGACTTGGTTTGGCAGTTTTCAGAAAGGCAGAGCAGGGAAAACAGAGGCAAGCTAGGCATGGCAGTGCAATTCCGAGCGGAATCCGAGTGCGCGTGCATTGAGCCCCCGCCCCGAGGCAAGTTTATGTTTTCTTAGACAATTAATTTGTTGATTTAATTAATTTGTAATATTTAATTAGCTTGCGTAGTTAATTATTTGTATTATTCTTTCAGTCCCTCCGAGCGAGGGCAAACCTGTAATAAGTGTGCGTGAGTGGTGTGTATGCCTTCCAACCTCCACTTTTTCTTCCCTTTTATACTGCTTACGATTACGTGGTAGATTAGGGCACGTTTATTTTAGCATGCCTTACGCAATGCATGCGTGCATCCATGCATTTGTTGACATGCACCGGGCTCGGTACATCATTCAAACTGCATTGTATTTTCAATCCAAATTGAATACGTGCATCGAATAAAGTGTATTTCACATACCATCTTTAGGGTTAGCCTAGCCTACTCTAAATTGCATCTTCGCCTGTGTTGCATTAGCCATTTAAACATGAACTAGGGCATGCATGTTTGCTAACTAGTTTACTGTTTTGACACGGAGTACGATGTAAGTATTTACGCTTTAGCATACCACATGTGTGTGAATGTTGCCATGACAGTATGCTTACCATGCAACTAAGTGCTTATGTGAGATAAACTGTTTGAATGCCTGTGGGTGGAGGTTGGGTTGCTTGAGTTGGAAAACTCATTGAAATCCGTATTTTAGCCTACCTGTGAGTAGCAAAACCCGAAACGCTTTCAAAACAAACGGATATGCAATGATTATTTCCGAATTAGGCAATCTAGTCTATACTTGTTTGCTGCGTGCATAACATAGTAATTCTAGGCTAATAACCGGAATAAGAACACATGACGTTTTCAAAATCAGATATCACGGTTAGTAGAGGCCGGTCTTCGGACCGGGCGAAAGGGGGTGCTCATAGCTGACCTTCCCCGATCGTACCCAAGCTCCCGAGCCAAGACATTTGGTATGACGGACACGTGGCCTTCGACACCGAGTCAGGGTTTCCTAAATTTCCCATTTAAAAAATATTTAGGTGGCGACTCTGTATCTGGCAAAGCAGTCCATGTTTGGCACTACTTTTCAAAAAATCTATTTTTCTTCAAAACGATTTGCCAGAGTTGGACTCTTTGGTTCAGATTACGAACCGCAACAAAACAAAACAAAAGGGAGTCCGAACTGTAGCGAGGTCCCCCGCGGGTTTGTTACACTTCGGAGCCTGATAATACATTGCCACTTGTTGCTGTCTTCCGCCGCCCCGTCTTGATTCCAGGAACCATGGTACCTACATAAAAAAATAACAAAATGACATGAGTAATAAACGTCACATACATCATTTACATACATTTACATAAACCTCACATACATCATTTACATACATTTACATAAACCTCACATACATAAATGTCCAAACATCATTGGATGTTTAAATGTCATTATTTCTTCGACAAGCAATCACAGTTGGACTCTTGCATTAAGCAACCAGCAGATTAACCATGAATACAAACATCCCAACTCAGATTAACCAGCAGATTAAGCAACCAGCAGATTGACAAGATTAACCAGCAGATTAACAAACTCATCTGAGTCAGCAACCAGAGACAGCAGCCAGAGACAGAGCTGGTAAACTTATCAAGATTAATGTCCAAAACTTATCAAGATTAACCAGCAAAAAAACAGCAGCAAACTTGTTATAAAAGTCAGCAACCAGAGACAGAGCATATGAGTAAATCTGCCACAGAATGTATGAATTTCCTATGACTTCACTATGAATTTGCTTCACTATGAATTTGCTTCAGTAAATCTGCCAGCAATGAGTAAACAGCAGCAAACATACATAAATCTGACTTCACTATGAATTTGCTTTTCAATTTTCGGCCAAAGTTCATAGAAATCGTAGAGGAAATTAATTACAAGGGTATTAAGTTTATAGAATATGAATGTAGTTGGGAAATTGGGGTCCAAACAAGAAGAAGAAGAAGAAACAAGACATAATTAGTCTACTCACATTTAAAACTAATTTATTGAATAACCAAGAGCAGAATTTGAAATTCAAATTACAAGGTTCATCAATTTAAGAGGTTGAACATTGCACAAAATTATGGAATTGTACATAACATCTCAGAACGTCAACATTTCAGAACAAACACCGTATTCTTAATTGCCCCTATGACATCAACAAAACAAGCCGGACAAACAAACAAAGTTCATCAACAATGTACTTAGAGAACACATAAAGTAATTTTACCACAAAGTGAGTTAAAACTCTAGGTCCGTATCTGTATCAAAATCACTTTCTATCTCATCTTCTTCTTCGTCATCACCCGCGATTGTTAGTTCATCATCGTCATCACAGATGAAAGCATCATCCATAACACCCTCGGGTTGTACACGCTTTTTGGACTAAGAAACTTCCATTGAAATAATTTCAGGTTCAATGTCATCCCGACGCAAAACAACATCATCATCAATAGGCTCAGTTAGTACAACAGTAGTGGTCTCATCTTCTTGCAACACTTCATCAAATTCTGGCACATCCAGCTCTGGCACATCCCAAAGTCGTCGATGTTGAAAATTTTCTACGACTCGCCAATTCGGCCCTAACTTCGTATCATGAACATAAAAAACTTGTTGAACTTGGCTTGGGAACACAAACGAGTCATCTTTATACCATCGACTTCTTACATCAACACTTGTCACATGTGGTTCGACGCGCAAAGTTCGACTACTACCGATGTTATACCATTCACATTGGAACAAAACAACCCGATGTCCAAACAAATATGTCAGTTCCCACACTTTACAAAGGTAGCCGTAGAACTTTATCAATTGGCCTTCGTGCTTCGTGGTCGCCTTCCACTACCAACCCACTATTTTGACATTTACGACGGTTATCACGGTCGATAGTATGGAACCGGACGCCATTAGCAATGCATAAAGAATATGTGTTTACTAAGGCATTAGGTCCATTGGCTAATGACCACATCTCATCGGTTGCTTCGGGTGACTTTTGATTTCGCAATTGGTTCATCTACACAAGAAAGTATGTCATGTTAATTCAATCTTAGAATAATGTAACATTATTTGCAAACTATACAATAACGAGCTTCAGCTTACGCGATCTTTGAACCATTTAGAAAATTCTTTGCATTGTCGCGTTGCGATGCTGCAATGACTTCCATATGTTTGTTGCAACACAAGCTTGTGTTCCCTACTTAATACAATGTAATTCATAAGTAATTGGAATAATGAAGACTTTAAAAAATAAAAACCACGTACAAAATGGATAGGAAGGTATGATGAGGACAACGGATTTCATCCTGCGGCCCTAAATTCTTCGTAGCGAACTCAATAAATGACTGAACACCCTCTAGATACTCTTTACTTTTTAGCCGATCTTGTATCATCATCCAACTCTTGTCCATTATTGGAACAGTACACATCAACCAAAGATGAACCTGGGAATGGACGGCAACTTGGAAAAATACTCTGTAATGGAAGACAGCTTAAGTAAGTTTAAGGGTTCGATTAGCATTGCTTTTTGATGTTTACCGAAATAGTAATAACAGATCGGGATGTTTTGCCTATTTGTCAATTGCATATAGTTGGCTAATTTCAGTAGTAACTCGGCATGTATTCATACGTTAATGTGACATACATGAACAATTCTATGTGAAGTCATCTTACAGGGAGACATATAATTGTGACCAAATTTAAAGAGAAATTAAATTTCATATTCAATATAGATAGGACGTTAAGAGATCTCATGACATACATGTTGGAAACATAAATTTTATGAAAATCATATGGGTAAAAGAAAAGTAATGAAATTTCAAAGTTTTGACGCATTGAAAAAAATGTGAACATAAATCTTCTAATTTGTATTGTTCTATACTAAACAAGTGTGTGAACAAATTTATTTTCATATTACAAAATATTTAATTTCACGACATGGATTGGTTGTTCCTTCTAAGTAGTATTCCAAATATATACCTTTAATATGCTTCTTCACTTCTAAATTAATTAGCAGGGGCATTTGCTAGTCTTGGTGCAAGATTAATTTCTATTTAACAAACATTGTACTAAATTGAAGAAAAATAAAAAATACACTTTTCTATTAACTTAAAATAGGTAACAAGTCAACAAAATCTAATATTCAATTACTAAGGCAACAAAGAGAAGCATATTCTATTAACTTAAAATAGTTAACAAGTCAACAAAATCTAATATTCTATTAACTTAAAATAGTTAACAAGTCAGCAATATCTAAGATTCTATTAACTTAAAATAGTTAACAAGTCAACAAAATATTACACGAAACTTTTCTATTAACTTAAACTAGTAGGAATATGGTTTGTTGGCTACAGCAGAATATCCTCTATTGTTTCTATGGAGTTGCAAAGGTTTGCACTACTGTGTACAATGTGAGAGTATTTATGCTATTGATTAATCACACTTTGTAATCCTATTTCTTATGTTTTGGCCACAGATTTGTCAACTGAGGCTAACTGTTAAAGATATTATTTTGGACTATAGAAAGCAACCACAGTGTAAACCTGGCATTTTTCGTAGTGTGTTTGTTGCTTGGTCATCAGCACGCCGTCATTAATGTTTGTGTTCATTGTTGGGTCATCAGAAACGTCTTTCCATAGGTTTAGTTCATGACATTATATTGTTAACCCATGCTGAGGGGAGAAGAAAATGTTTTGTTAACTGATAATCCTGGGGACACAACAACAATTTGTATTTTGAATTTTAGTAAGAAGACCCTCGTAAGCAAATGATTCATGGCACAGGAAGTATATCTTGAATACATTTATGTGAGGGCATTGTTGGGTAATAAAGAAGATGCGGTTTGGGATGTGTGGTACTCTCGCAAGATCCTAAGGCAAATTGGTTGTGGTTCTCTCTCAAACTATTTCTGCCTACATTATTAAAGGCATCACAGTATGCAACTCTGGGCCATTCCCTCCTAATCTGGGCCATTTGAGGCATCTGAATTTTGATGAAGTTGATGTTGGGTTGGTTAGTGACTCTTTGGTGGCCAACAGCCTCTGCCTTCAGAATGGAAGTTATCATCATCAGGTGCACTTGTCAAATCTGAGCGACTAGACTCCTAGTTTTTTTTAATGGTTGCCACTACTTTGAATGTAAACCTTAGTTATATCCTCTGTTTAGTTTTCTTGTTATGTTACTTTTATTTTTCCATATACTACTACTAAATCCAAAGTGGATGAGATGGGATTTTTCCATATACTACTATAAGGAAATTAGAATGAATTTTTTTCATATGAAAAGTTACCTTAAATCTCCAAAAAGCACAGCAGAAGGTCCTGGATTGTCACTTTAAGCTCCTTAGCTTACTTAGACTGTCACTTTAATCACAGCAGAAGGCTCTCTCCTCTCACTAACACACAAAACAAGGTAAAACATTAATTAGATTTCTAGTATTATAGATTACGAATCACATAAACAGAGGGCTCCAACAAATGAAATATTGTTCCATTGATTACAAAAATTTCTCAATTATCCGAATTCCATAAAAGCAGGTTTCTTCATTGAACGAAAACTTAAAATAAAAATAAAAATAAAAATAAAAACATTTCACATAATTGTGGAATTTACATGATGAGGTCTATATACATTGCTTGAATTGAAGATACCAATTGTTAAGGATTTTGTATCATATCCCATGTTTGAAATGGTTTTGGATTAGGAGGGGATAGTATAATCCTATATTATTCTATCACATGTTTGTTTGAAATTACTAAACATTTACTACATGGTGTAAAACATAGATGGGGTCTTTTAAATCTTTGTACATGTTAGTCCACACTCACTAGGAATCAATATATGAACTATATCAGAATCGGACTATCAATGTGGAACTGAAGTTCCCATCAAACAAACATATTACAAAGTATAGGGAAACAGTAAACACACAAATGATCATCACAACATTCAATTCCAAAAAGAAAAAATGAAAAAGAAAAAAAAAAACTATCTTAACAAGTAGAGGATGGATACTGGCAGAAAGGGAGAAGGATAGTATTTTTCAAAGCTTACTGGAAAATTTAAATTTTTTGTTGTATGAGATGCAGGGGTGGAGGGAGGGGGGGTCAGAGGTGTATCAGCCCCTCCAAACTTTTGAGAATCCCACTTTTATGTGAGGCCAAACCTGAAAAAAATGTGTTCTCCTTGTCAAAAAATTTTGGTATTTCATGATGAAGAAGGTTGTTTCAGAGAATTCGATTCCTTGGTTTTGCTTGATTTCAGATACTTAAGGGTCCTCTCTTTCTCTCTCTCCTCATTTTCTTTTCTGGGCTCAAGGATCCTTCATAGTTCAAGTAATTCCTCTATCTCTTGCACAAGTGCCATTAATAGAGGCTTGGGCTGGACACTGGACACTGGGCACTGGGCACTTTAGAATAATAATTGTACTCCATCATTTGAGTGTATCATGAAAGAAATGAAGAATTTTTTTTCTCAAAGTAAAACCAAAAGTGGGGAAAAAGTAAATCAGAAATCATCAGTAAAGCTGGTAAATGAGACAAAGTAAACAATAAACTGTCCAATAGCACAGTTTCATGTGTAAAATGCAACTAAAAATGGAGCAAAAAACTAACTTTTAATGATCTGCTGATCTTTAAACCAACTTCAGGAGGTAGATACGAGTATACACGCTTTGTTTTCCGCCTCACTTTCAACTTTATGTCTAAATTGTCTACTTCATCATCGTCCTTTACTTTAAATGGAGAACTGAAAAGCATACACATATAAATGAGCTTTCAATAGACAGACATTAAAAGTAGATATATATTGAGCGAAAAGGCTATATAAAACTTGCATATATATTGAGCAAAAAGCCTACGTAAGAAGATAGAATACGTAGTTGCTTAGTTGCCTTTTTTTTTCCCCCCCTTGTTTGATTGATTCATTGTAGCAATGATTCAACTTAAAAACGATAAGAAATACAATATTCAAGAAGGTATAATATAGGCTCTGACAGCAACAATACATAGTGTTGGAAAATTGAAATGAAAAATGTGATCTGTAAGAAAAGAATTACACAGAACGGGCTTTCTCCCATGGCTGTTCATCAATTGACTCTTCCCATATGACACAATCTCCCGAGCATTGATGACAAGTCTTTATAATCTGAGGGAATCAGAAATCGAGAATCATCACAGCATTCAATTTCCCAACAATAAACAGAGGCACATTTGGTCATATAGCTGAACAATCCAAAATCGAGAATCAGAAATCCACAATCCGAATTTTAACCACCCATTCACGAAATGAGGAAAAGCCCTAAAAATGTTGATTACGAAATCGACAGAAAATGAAAGAAAACAAACATTTCAAAACCCTAAGGAACTCGTGAGCCACGGGGATGGAGAGGGAGAGAGATACAAACAGACAGGCACAGATCAACAGAGAGGGAGAGAGATGAGACAGAAATACCTGTAATCAGTGGTGGGGCCGATTTGCAGTGGTCGTGGTGGCAAGCGCCGGTGGGCAGCGATGGTGATGATCGATGGTGGCCAGCGATGGTGATGGGTGGCCAGCGGCGCAGAGCTTTGGTATCGAGTGGTCTGTATCGTGTGTGTAAAACAGAAGGAAAAAAATTCTTTGTTAAATATGGGCGCCAATATTAATGAGTTTCCCTCTAAAAATATTTGGTTCTTTTAGCGACTAAATCATTATTTGTTGCCAAATGTGGTTAACAGCGACTAAAATTGGTCGCCAAAAGAACCATGTTTTCGCTACTAAATTGAAATGGTCGTCGGCAATGTTCAATATACAGCGACTAATTTAGCTGTGGTCGCCAAAAATTCATCAATAATACTCCCAATTTTTGGCGACAAGAAGTTTTTGTCACAAAATGTTACCATACGGCGACTAAATTAAATTTTAGTAGCATAAAATGGTTTCAAACAGCGACTAAAAACAATTTGGTCGGCAATAACACTATATGGCGACTAAAAGATTTTGGTAGCTAAAAATATGAAGTGAATGCCGACTAAAATTGAATTTTGGTCGCCCAATACCCTGTTTTTGGCGACTAAAATTGCTTTGGTCGCCAATTTTAGTCGCCAAATGTGCTGTTTGTTGTAGTGAAATAAATGCATTTATTATGATTGTTGAATATTTTTATTGCATTTATTCATGTAAAATTTTGTGTCAAATTCTTGCTTGTATTGCCATTATCAAAGTGGGGAGAATGTTAATCATGTGTTTTAATTTTGATGATATCTAAAATATTATGGGATAAATTATGATTTTTCTATGCCCCTACCTTATCTCTTTCTCTTCCTACCATCCTCTCATTTTCCTCCCTTTCAAATCCTAATCCTACCTTCCTACGTCGATTGCCACTTACCACCAACAACAAAGAGAAAAATAGAGAACCTTAAAAGGAAGAGAAAGTTGCAAGCAAAGGAAAACGGTGAGATGAGCTAAGGTGTGGCTGTCAAAAGTATGGATGGACTGAAGGCTAGTAGAGAAGTTGAAGAAGAGGCTGGGGAAGCTAGGAGAGTAGGGAGAGTTAGGGGGGTTCACGGCTAGAGGTGGGGCAATTAGAGGCTCGTAAGGGGAGCTAGGAAGGGATCGAGTGTCTGTCAGATGTAGTGGTGGTAGTGGTGGTCGAAGAGGGAAAAGATGGTGGTTGAGAGTGGTTGTAAAGAGAGCATAGAGATGAATTTTAGGATTTGTCCTCGTTCATAGTTGGGGAAACTACATACAGGTGAGAGAAAAAGAAAAATATTACCAATAACTGAAGGGTACAATAATGTGTCTATGATGGGGTGCAAACGTGTTGATAATTTTTTTTCCCCACTTCCTACCTGTATGTAGTTCCCCCTTCATAGTTTATCGTAAGGGAAATTCTACTATACATACTCCTTACTATATGCACCATTAAGTTATGTTATTTTTTTCTCTAGTTATGATCAATTTTCTTCTTCAGTTATGACATTATATTAGTTAGGACTCATGATATTTTTTGTTATGTCTCATGTGCTGTTTGGTTATGACTTTTTTTTCTTTTCTTTTTTTTTTTAAAAAATTTAGTTATGACTCAAAAGTATGAAATTATGTTATTTTCTTCTTTAGGTATAAGGTGCGTACGGTATACATTCTTGGAGGGTTATGTAACCATAGTCTTTCCGTTATCATATAAGTGTAATGATACATTACAATAAATTAATATTTTAGAGATTGTTATTGTTGTATGGATCAAATATTTTAATCGTTGAAAGTGTTATTGTTGAATTTTTTGCAATGAAATTGGACATTTAGCGATAAATTACTATTTTTTTAGAATTAATTTTTTTGTTCAAAAAAGTAAATTTTTTTTTGCAAAAGATTATTTTATTCCTAAAAAGGCATCTGTTAGCGATATTTTCAAAATTTTGTTGTGAAGGCTCCGTTTGTTTTGGCTTAAATATTCTACTCATTTTTCATTGTTTGGTTGAACAAAAACAAAGTAAAACATTTTTTACGGAAAATATTTTTGCAAACATTTTTTAAGGAAAATATTTTTGCATCATTTTCTAAAAAATGACTTACTTTTAAAAATTTCCTAAGTCAATTTTTACAAAGTGGATTCTCATTCACTACATTTTCAAATAAGTATCTCAGCTCACTAAAAAGTCGTAAATAATATTTTATTGAAACAAAATTTTTCTTTTAGGCAATAATTTTATTTTTATTTTATTTCAAGTGTCAACCAAACGTTGAAAAACAAAACAAAAACAAAAATATTTTTTTACGAAAAATTAATCTACAAGAAAAATAATTTTTGTATAAAATATTTTACGTTGAAACAAATGGAGCTTGAAAGTTTTTTTTTTTTAACTTTTTAAGATGACCTTTTAGAAACTATACAAATTAGTCCTCTAATATTTTTTGCTGTAAAAATTTTATTAGAGACGAAAAAAAATTTAATTCTTAAAATTCTTGTATATCAAGGGACATTTACACACAAGTCATAATTTATGAATTTATATTCTATTAAGTCTTAATTAAGATTTTTTAAACTTTCACGTCCCATTGAATTTTTAATAGTTTGAATTACCCTTCAAACAATGATTGTTCATCATTTATGATTATCTATAAAGGAATATGATGATTTGACATTTATTTTGATTTTCAAAATTTTAAAATAACAACTTTCAAATTGAAAAAACAAAAAAAAAATTATGTGCAAAAAAAAAAAAAACTAATATATTTGGTTTCAGTTTTCTGAATTCAGATTTCTGAAAATTGTCATTTATGCTTTTTGTAATTTTTTTTAATTTTTAGTGAATATTTTAAATTTAAGTAATTTTTTGACTTTTTTAGATGCACCTTACTTAGATGTATTTAAATAGTAAAATATTTTTAAAAAATTAAAAAATATACAAAAATACAAAAAATGTACTGAAGTTTTGTATTTTTTGGTATTTAGTGTATTTTTTAAATATTTTTTCACAAATATTATACTTTTTAAGTGTATTTATATTAGGTGTATCTAAAAATTTAAAAACAAAAATTAATTAAATTATTAAAAAATTCATTAAAAAATTAAAATACAAAAAATAAAAAGTAGAATTTTCTAAAAAAAAATTGTTTTCCAAGAACCAAAACCAAACAAGCTGAGATTTTTTTTTATTTAAAAAACTGAATTTTTATTTTTATTTTTATGCAAAACTGAAAATTTTGTATCTATAAAAGAGTATGATGATAGAACATTGATATGTAAAACTACAAATAAAATTAAAAAAAAAAAAAACTTTAAAGATGAAAAAAACTGATAATGTTCTCAGTTTTAGAGCTGAAAAAAACTGATAATGTTCTCGATTTTATTAGATAGTTGAATCAAACTAATAAGTAGAAGGGTAAAAACTTTTAATCTCACATGCTCTATTTTTTCTATCAGTTAGTAAAACAATTATATAAAACATTATTATGCAAAATTGATAATGTTCTTAATTTTAAAAATTAAAAAAAAAATTGATAATATTTTCAAATAGGACTTATTGGTTCAAAAAATTTTAGACAAGACCTAAACTACCATAATATTTGTAAATAGAACTTTTAAATAATTAACTATAAAATCAAAGTTGAAGTGTCGGACAATATATTTGGGGAATTGGGATGTATTTAGTGGATTTTGGTTGGCTGTGCGGGGTGCACAACAACCATTGTTGTGCAGCTAAATTGGCCCGTTTAGGGGGCTCATTTCAATAATCTAAACCGTTCACATTTTATACTACATCAAGTAGAATGTATTTGCAAAAAATCAAGTTAATCGGATATCGTTTACCCATTCATCCACTCACATTTGTATTCATTTTAATACTTTAAATCACAATTGTTATTTATTTTTATACATTTTAATACTTTAAATCACAATTATTATTTATTTTTGTATGTATAATTGTAAGTGGATGAATGGGTAATCGATATCCGATTAACTTAATTTTTTTCAGATATATTTTACTTGATATTCTAAAATATCAACGGTTTAAATCATCAAAATAAATTCTAAAATAAACTTATTTAACTGCACAATAATAACTGTTGTGTTCCACGCGCAGCAAACTACTCCAAATCCGTATTTTTAGTGGCTCCACAACCAAATAAATACGCGCAATCCCATGTTCATATCAGTCCTTTCATTTTATTATGTGGCTTACAATCTATGGGCATTAGTAAAATAAATGCACAAATTTTATTGGTGCAATAATTTTTATTTTTTAAAAATTTTTATTTCAAAGAGAAATTAAAAATCAACGAAAGGTAAGACAAATAATTACAAAAAGGTAAAAATCTTTGTGGAATGCAATTTCTTCTGTGTTTTTCTACACACACCAAAAATAAGTAAAATAAATTACAGCCCTATGTATTTATAATTAATTTTAATTGAAGACCCTAATCTGTAGTTGTTGGCACTTTAAATCCATGCACAAATTGGATTGTACTGAATTAAAAGTGCTGGTCCATACTATCAAAAGGTAATAATAATAATAGTAAATTACAAACATATTTTTTTTAATTTACTTAAAATACAGATTATTCCTTATAATTTTGAAAATTAAAAATTCTTCATTGTCAAAATATTTTATTTAACAAAATTAATTAAAAAATAAATTTCCTAATTACTCTCATATACAATAGTAAAATTATTAGAATTGTTAATCAAAATATATTTATAACATAATTACAAACTATTAATTGACTTAATAATTCATGAATAAAATGACTCTTTTGTTATGCAATTAGAATTTTTAAAAATACGAAATATAATTTTAAAAATTATAAAAAATAATTTATATTTTAAACAAATCTCAACAAATGTAGCGGTACTTTAATCCAAAAAAAAAAAGTGTGCTGGTCCATGACAATCCCATAGTCCCCACCCCATCTAACCATATAAAAAGATGGTTTTTACCACCTCTCTCCTCCTCAACATTTCCAGCTCTCTCTAACCAACCATATATATAACCACACCATGCTCTTTTCCGATCAATTTCCAGCCTCCAAACCAAAGCTTCAATCTTTCAAATTCAAAAACAATCAACAGTTCTAATCTGAAAAATCCACCTATGGAGAGCACCGATTCGTCGACGGGGTTGCACCACCCGAACCTCCCACCGGGCTTTCGCTTCCACCCCACCGACGAAGAATTGGTGGTTCACTACCTCAAGAAGAAAGCAGCTTCCGCTCCTCTTCCCGTCTCAATCATCGCTGAAATCGATCTCTACAAGTTCGATCCATGGGAGCTCCCCGGTAAGTACCCCCAAAAAATATCGATGAAATTCATCTGATAACGTATATGTACGTACACCTTAATTATTTGATCATCGCTGTCAAACTGATAGTAACTAGAATTAGTCTGGTTAATTTGAGCTTTCGGATTTCAAAAGCTATCCGGAAGCTCAAGTTATTAAGACTAGTTCTGCACACCATCCGGCACAATTCTAATAATGGGTTGGTATGAATATTTTTTTTCAGCTAAGGCCACGTTTGGGGAGCAAGAGTGGTATTTTTTCAGTCCAAGGGACCGGAAGTACCCGAACGGGGCGAGGCCAAACCGGGCGGCGACATCCGGGTACTGGAAGGCAACTGGGACAGATAAGCCTGTATTGACCTCAGGGGGAACTCAGAAGGTTGGGGTGAAGAAAGCACTTGTTTTCTATGGAGGAAAGCCTCCAAAAGGGATCAAAACCAATTGGATCATGCATGAGTATAGGCTTGTTGACAACAAAACCAGCTCAAGGCCACCGGGTTGTGACCCGACCCACAAGAAAGGCTCCCTACGGGTAATTGTTGGTTGATTTATTAGTCTTTTGATTAAATGAATACTACTATTATGTACTTTACATGGCCTTTTTTCTTTCTTTTTTTTTTCTTCCTTTTTCATTCAAACATGGTATATGAGAGACGCAGATTTCTGTTCTCAAATTCCTCAATTCTACTGTCTCAATATATTATTAACTATTGAATTATGTCTTAGCTCACCTTTCTTAAAATTTAATATAATTTAATAATTAAAAGTACATTAGTATAAATGGACAAAAAAATTGAGAATAGAAAATCCTCAACCTATTGGTCATGATATATATCATTGCCTCAATCCATACTCCTATAGTTAATTCTTCGTTTAGAAACAATCAAACATAGCATATAATATCTCGCTGATATTCATAAAAATCAATGATATTAAATATTATAAATGCTACGTCATTTCATAAAATATCTATAAAAATCAAAAATGCCCCAAACTCCCTGTACTTCCCCACCCTTAGTACCCCCACCCCACGTGGGAGTGGGTGATTGAAAAAAAAAAAAAAACTAGCTAATGAAATGCCAACGGGGGTGTGGGATGACCCCCACTGGGGTCCCTAGCAGAGTTGTATAAAAATATTTATAATTTGAATTTTTGATATAAGATTTGATCAACATATTGAATTGTAAACACTTTCCCTAGTATTTTTTTTCTCTATGTACGGATGACTATTGATTTAACATATACTATTCTTTTTTTTAACTTTATTTATGTGTAGATATCATGTAAACTAATTAATAATGACTTGTTTGATTGGTTTATAGCTTGATGATTGGGTGCTATGCCGAATCTACAAGAAAAACAACCCACCAAGACCATTGGATCAAGAAAGAGAAGACTCCATAACCGACATCCTTGCATCATCAATACCACCTTCAATTCCAGCAGCAGCCCAACACCACCACCACCAACCAAAACCACCGCCGATGAAACCCACAAACTACGCCACAATGCTCGAAAACGATCAAAGCTTATTCGAAAACATAATAGTCACAGACACTATCAACAACAACAATAACAACATTGGTTCAAAGCCACAGCTTCCATTAATGGTGACCACCACAACCTCTAACACCCTACCTCACCTGAAAAGAACCCTCCCTTCCCTTTACTGGAACGACGACGACGATGAAAGCGAGGCAGCAAAGAGGTTTCAAGAAGATGTAAGTGTAGTGGTGAAGAATGATGATCATAACAACAGCTCCATAGCTACTCTGCTTAGTCAGCTTCCACAAACTCAACAGACAGTGATGGGTTCGCTCGGTGAGGGGGTTTTTCGACAACAATATCAGTTTACGGGGTTGAATTGGTATTCTTAGATCAGTTTTGGGTGGTGGGTATGAATTGAAATGCAGAGCTATACATTAGTAATTTGATAAGCAATGTTATGAAGTCTCTGCTGTCAGGTATATATTTGCAAAGATGTTATATATTGATCAATATAATACAGTCCATTAGTTTGTAGAAGCTTTGGATTGGATTATACAGAAGTACATGAATACAGAATAAGGAACTTATGGTTGGTAATATTTATATTCATAATTTTTTGTTTATGTTTTTTTTTTTTTTAAAAATAAAATAAAATAAAATAAAAAGTAAGGTGTTTACCTCATTTTGTGAACATTTTTTTTCATTTCCCCCTCTCACTCCCACCGGCTCTTGTCTTGACCTTCGGCAAGTCTTGAGTTTTTTCAAACTCCTTTCTAATTCTTGGATAAACTATTAAAATAAACACATCATATCCCACGACTTATTTTGTCTACCAATCCACCTTTATCTGAAAACAAGACGGTTCTGTAAAAATTTCTTTAAAAAAAAGGACAACATTTCCTCCCCCACCATCTACAATCGCAAACAATCACATTCTATGATCACCTATGCCCGCCCAACGCATTGGACCATTCTCCTCACTTGTTTTCAAAATGTATTAAACATATTTTTATTTTCATTTTTAGTAAAAATAAATATAAATATGGTTTGTTGATTTTGTTTGTCATTTTTGTTTACTAACTAACTCAAAGTCTTGCCAAGAGATATACAAATCTTTGTTCTTAAATCATACTTGTATCTCCAAGACAGCAAAGTATGGGTTGTTTTTTGGCTTCTTTACAATTTAATAGAGACCTTTTTTTCTGTAACCGCCAAAAAAAAAAAAAAAAACCTAGGAAGGTAAGGATCTTCCATCTTTCAATTATCTCCATCTTCCTTTCCTGCTTAGTCTTTACCATGTGCACTATTTTTAATAGTGATTACTCAAATTGAAGCTTGCAATAACCAATTTCATACAAAAATAAAATAAAATAAATTTTTTTGGCAGCCATTAATGGTGTGTGAATCTCCATATTGTAAAGCAAAACTTGGAATATTGTAGAGAATTAAGCTAAATTAGATTGGAGTATTTAAAAAGTTTATCTTTCAACTTCTAAAAGAATAAAGTGATCTTTATCAACATAAGAATGTTTTAATGTTAAAATGACCAAATTTTTTAATTTTGTAAATGTGTTTTCATCACATGTTATATGTCATCCGTATAACAATGCACGGAAGGTGGAGTCCATTATATCAATTTAGTGATGAGATATCAAATAATAGATATATTTAACATAAAAATTTGGTCATTGCAACACTACTCATATTTTAAAAAGTAAATTACATTTTGTACCCTTCCATTTCATATTAAATCCTACTTTAGTTTTTATTTTTTAACAATCAATTTCTTGGACTTTTGTTCAAATTATAATGTGACATCATGTGGGGCAAAATTACTAACGTAAATTGTCATGTGATCCTAACCTAAGACATTTTTTTGAAGCAAAAACATCATTTTTTTTCATTTTTTTTTTCATTTTTCTTGTTTTTCTCTTCCCTTCACTCATTTTCTTTTTCAATTTTTTCTCTCTACACCACTCTCCTACCTCTTCTCTGCCATTCTACCACTCTTTTCTCAAATCCCCCACTCCTTCTCACCACCCATGGCCATTGGCTACCCTTATCCCACTATCTGTTTCCTACTGGCTCCTTATCTCTCATCACCACCAATGCATGGAATGGTGGGAAGAGGTGGACAGTGGCCATATAGAGGTGGGGAAGGGAAGGGACGGGAGTGGCGGGAAAGGGTTGTTCAATGGTGGTGGTCTAAAAAATATTGTTAAAAAAAAAAAGAAAATAGAGTAAAGGGATAGAGAAAAATATGGGAAAATGAAAGTATATGACAATTTTTGTGAGCTAATTCAACAGCACAATAAGGAAATGGTTACATTGCAACTTAGCTGACAGTATAAGGGATTGATTATTACAATTGAAAATCAAAGAATAAAAGTGAGATTAAGTGTAAATTGTGTAAGAGTGCAAAGTATAACTTACCCTATTTTAATTATGAATCCTATTAACAAAAAGACTAGAATAACGAGTATTGTGCTAAGTAGCCAATTGATCATCATTGGATAGAATAAAACATGTTTACCACTGTAAACATCTTAGTAATTATCATCATTATTCATCAACTATGTAATGAAATTGGGTTGCAAGTGTTAGCAAGGTCAATATTAATTATCATCAGTGTGTGGGTCTTGTTTAGTTTTTTTTTAGTTTGTTTTGGGTGTTTCTGTGGGTTTTTATGTGGGGATTCATGTATTTTATTTTCTAGTTAAGTTCTTCTTAACTTTTTAATTTAAAAATCGAGAGACTTAGGGGTTGATTGTATGGATGCGAGTAACAGTAGTAGGGGTATTTTTATATTTCTGAATCTCTCTCGATGCATCTTATCTTCCTGTACTTTTAATTTCATGCTGTTAAATGAAAATTTTCTTTGCTGATCAAAAAAAAAAAAAAAAGGTCAATATTAATTGTTTCTACGCTTGAAATAGAATTAGTTCTTATCTTTTCAATTTGCGTATATTTTTACCATTTCTCTTACTTTCAATACAAATACACAAAGACACGCATACGTATAAATATCCTTAAATGGAAATTAGAGAGAAGTATACGGTAATAATAATGGAATAATTGAAGTGGATCGGCAATGTACATAATCAAATCAAATTAAATTAAGTTTTGTGTCACCATCAACTGGGATCAGCTAAGTACATGGCAATGTGTAAAAAAATCTGGCACATAATCAACTGACATAAACATTTTTCACATGAGAAATTTTATAGAATATACAAAATCTATTGAAAGATGATAATAATAAAATTTATTGTAATACATCTCTGCCTTTGAAGATGCTCAAACTATACCCTGTGCAATATTTTTAGGTTATTAGGTTATCTATAGTTAATACAGTAATGTTATGTTATGGCTGATAAAAAAAAAATACAGTAATGTTATGTATTTCAAAAAGTGTTTAAAATTTAAATTTATAATATAAATTGACATTTTTCTTCTAATTATACTCGAATCTGCACCACTAAAAATCCAACAACAAACTTTTATCATTAGACTAAGTCGTTCTTTAAAAAAAATAAATAAAGGGAAAAAAAACCGAAGGAACAATTAATAAATCGTGTAAAAGTTAGCCATAGAAAATGGGTTTATGCTAGTAGAGAAAGTACTTATGCTATTACTATTAAACAGAGTAATATTACAATAATATTCTATTTCTATCATCTTATGTTATTATTTGATATGTCAATTCAGTTGTTAATACTACAAACATACATGTTTAATGGGATCTATTAAACTAATTAATGTTTCATCAATAAATAAGATGATAAGTATATTATGATATAAAAAATGTAGTAAATGTAATTAGAACTTAAATTAGTCACTTTGATTTGATCTTTCCTCATACCCATGCGTGATTACTTTTCTAGGGATTAATCCACGAGACTAGACAAGCCTATTGGACCAATCCATTTTATAGTCTACTGTGGACTTATTTTGGGTCATCACGACAATTTGAATAATTAATTTTGTTAAGTTTATCAAGTAAATCATTTATAGTAAAAGTTAACTTGATCAAATATTATTAATCATTTGATCAGATTTCATTTGTCTAAAAAATATTTAACAATGTTCAAGAGTCTAGTAAGATCTGATCAAGTGTTTAGTGACATTCAATCAAACTGATTTTTGGTACAAATGATCTTCTTGGAGAACCTCATAAAATAAACAATTTAGATCCTCAAGATAGACCTAAAATTGACCCATATAAGTTAAGCTAGACAGTCCAATTGACCAAGCCAACCAGAGACAATTGAGCCTCTTAATCAACAAAGTTTAATTTGCAGATATTTTTTTGAGTGTGGGGGTGTCACTTTCTTTCTACAACTGATAAGACATGGCTAAGTATATATTCCAATTAATATGACCAAGAGATCAAGCACACACTCACACATTCACTCACACACATTTGTTGACAACAACAACAAGAGAAGAGGGGGTACCTCACAAATGGCCTTTCTAATTGCTGACTCTTGGGACCATCTCTCAGTCATGAAAAGGAATCATTATCTTAAAACCATAGGAGATTTAATGTCCATTAATTGCATACCTGTTCAAGGAAAGAGTACAAAACACCTTTCATAATACTTGGTTATCAGTTGTGCTTAATTTTGGTATAGATGTTGAAAAAGATTAAAAGCACTACTATCCCCCTATTATTTCAACTTTTTCCCAGCCCTATAATCCTATCTATCCATTAATTTGATGCCTATGTAATTTTCCTTTTAATTAGGGTTTACGGGATTTTATTCTGACCAATTTCTCAATACATATATAATTTTTTATCCGATATATACTAGATAATTATTTAAAAATAGATACATACCGATTTACAATATCAAAACATATACATGCATACAAGCTGGCTGCCTTATGAAAAATAGGGACCAAATTATAAGACAAATTATATTTGCAGTCCATGTAATTCATTTCTTGGGTTTAATTTTGCCTATTTAATTTTTAACATTGTGTTAATTTAATTCAGTTGATAACATTCATTGAGAAATTGTATAGAACAATCAATGGAAAAATAGATCATTCAAAAGGGAATGTACTATTTTAAATTGGATACTAACCCTTCAATCACTTGCAAGATAATAGACTATTTTGTTTATTAATTTCAATATAATTTCCAAAAGATATTAGCAATTGAATTAAATTGACACAATATGGAACAAAAAAAAAAAAAAAAAAAAAGAGGGGAAAAGTTGATGTAATTAGAACTGCAATAATTAAATGGAAAATTGACACAAGAAACAAATTGTTTCCCAATAATATCTCATAAGAGAGACACAGAGAGAGGGAGGGGAGGGGGGAGCTTCTATTTGCACACCCCGTATTTTTCTCAGTTAATACTATTTATTTATTTAGTTCACACTACACTCAATTTGATATTTTTGATTTTTTTTCTTAATTCACATTATCAATTTTCAAATAATACTACAATACTCTCATTTTCTCCAATTTTCAAAACCCTAACACTAACCTTAACCCACCAACTATTTTTGCCGCCATCAACTACTATTGCCACCCCATGCTAACCTACCACCACTATTCCTTGCCGCTGCGGCACCTCCCCACTCTACCCCACTACACAAACCCTCTCTTCCACTGTTACCCGTTCCCTAGACTACTCTAGCCATTTCTTCACCATGGTTGGCCGATAGTAGTTAGGGTTAGTAGGAGTTAAGGGATGAGAGTATTTTTAGCATTTACTTTAAGGTCAAAAAAATTGAAAAAGTGGTGTGTGCGAATAAAGCTCCCGAGGAAGAATTGATCTTTTGATTTCCAACTTCACTACAAACACAAAATAAATCACAGAAAAATGCCCTTATGTTTATTCTCATTTTTCTTTTTCTTCGGTTCCAATCATAATAGAGTGAGATAGTTTTTGAATGAAATTATATCATTTAGCCCACAATCTGGTAGATGACATTGATATTCCTAATGATGCCACAAAACCCAGGACATTTTTGTTTTTAAAGGTTGATAACAACAATTCGTCAAGCCTACAACATTCCCAAAACATAAGTACACAATTGAATCACTTAAAAAAATAAAAATAAAAATAAAAACTCATGTGTACACCATCTCAGAAATCACACAATCTCGTACACCTTCTTGCATTTAAGACGGGCCAACAGGATTGTATGGATCTCATAGCTGCTTAGATCTCTTCACAATTGTCAGTGGGTCCATTGTGAACATTTAATTCATACTTGATTTTAAGGCCCATTTGAGTGTTAAACAAGCCCCACAAATGAGCCCCATATATCAACACAATAATCAAATTCTTTGTGCTTATTAAAATTTGGGAGAATTACAGTTGAGTTGTATTTTAAAAAACTAATTACTGATTTATGGAAAAACTTTTAAGACTTTACACTTAATGTATGTAAAATTTACCATTAATTTGAAATTATTTTTATAAACTTACACTATACTGATATTTTCCCCTTAAAATTTCCCGCATGGAGTTATCAATAATTACACAACTGTGGTAATTGGAATTAAATTGGGGTTCATAATGGCTGCTAAAATTGTTTCAAATTAGGAACAAAATTTTCCATATTATTTACCAGGTAAAATATATATATATATATATATTTAGATTGATCTGGTAATTGTAACTAATATCATGTGTAATGTGAGTAAAAATTCACTATCTAATGTAACAAAACTTACACTCTCTTTATTGTTCCCTTCTCTCTTGCCATTAATTGTCTCCTCTTCACCCACGACAAGTTATTATTAACCTTTTTTTCTCCTTTTCAATTCCCTTAAATAGTAACAAATTCTTACTATATCCTTTGTAGGAGGTAGAATGTAACCAAAAAAAAAAAACTAATGAAAATAACAAATTTAAAATTGACGACTTGGAGAAACTAGTAATTTTGAGGGGTGTGGTGAGTTTGACCTTTATGATCATTACGAATTTCAATATTCTGTCATTGTGTTAAACACAACAAAACTAGGCCGACCCAGGCTCCAAAGAGTGCCCTTCTTGCATGAGCCCTTTGTTTTTAAGGGTAAACAAAGCTCATCTGTATAAATTCTGGAATGGAAGTTCCTTTTGAACCAATCAGCTTTACATTTCATAGCGGAAAAAGATTCAAGTTAGCAAAATTTTGACCTAAAGAAACATAGAAAAGTTTGCATATGAGGGAAAAAGAAGGAAGAAGGTGAATTTTACATAAAATATACATGCAAATTCCATGGGGAAGTGTGTAATAATGCCACTCGCTTCTCAAGTCATGGTCTATCGAGCCAAATGGATTTCATATTTCAAAACCAATCAACTCTTTTTCGTTTCTTCTTCCCACTTCTAGTTTACTCCTAAGAAGAAAAGCAGGGAAAAAGAATATCAGAATCATGTTGTGCAGCTCTTGGTATCCTTATGTAGGACTGTAAACAAGCCAAGTCGAGCAGAATAGTATGTTGTTGAAATGTGGTTTGAAAACTTAACATGCTTCAAAAACGTGTTCAAATTTGATTTTTTATCTTCTAAGAGTAGCTTGTTGATTTTACAGCCCTAACTGTATGCCCTGTAGTTTAGTTTCTTGGCATACCTCAAGAGGACCTATTGATGGAGAACTTGAATTTGCTTCTGCTGGTGTCTGGGATATTCTTGCTTCTGATTTCTCATTTGAGTAACTAGCAGATGAAACAATAAATCAAAGTTAGAAACAATTCAACCTAGACAGCTCGGCAATGGTAGAAAGAACCAAAGCTTCCGAGACAACAAAAAAGCCTACAGCTAGCGATATTATCTTAAGAGTTCATATATACTTCATATTTCTTAGTAGCATCAGTAGTAAGATTGGATAATCGATGACTCTATCAGTGCAACCATGTATTTATGATTTATTCAAAAGGAAGTTTAACTAAAAAACATATTCGAAATCCAGATTTAATACTTACGTTGAGAGGATGTCACCCAAATGAGCTCTACGCAGTCGACCCAAAGAAGCCTCTGTTCCACAGGGACCACACCGTAAGTAATGAGATGAGCAAATGGCCAAAGCTTCCACCCAGCCTGAGAAAGAACCCCGGTCCACAATATTGTTAGATATATATGACAAATGTTGTACAGATGAAAGATTCAAAACAACCTTTAAAGTTGCATATAAGAGGAATGGAATCTCTAGACCTATCTAAGCATTTATTACATGCACTAGAACTTGGACAATGGCTCATCATCTCTGTTACATCTGCCAAAAGTTCACATTAATCCCTTAAAGCATGAATCAACTCCAAGAACATTAAAAAATTAAAATTTTAGAATTTTAAAAGAACAAGAAGAAGTTAGACTTGACATGAAGAAAATTACTGAGTGTCAAATAAACTAGAAAGCAGTTCGGCTGAGGTGGATAAATAAAAATGCTGCCTTTTAAACGCATGTGATGTCATAATAACTCTTCTAAAACATTCAATCCATTCCAAATATATAGTTGGTTCAAACAAAATTTTTGTGCAATCAAGCAACTTCGAAAATCAAATTTAGAACCACGGAATAGATATGGAGTTAAAATACATTAATCACACAACTTATATAATGGACAGGGTAACACGTGACATGAAATACATACACCACTCAACCAATTTATGGTTTTCAATAAAACATAGTGCCAAGCATGAGGTTCAATAAACATCGGAGTGCTCAAAGAGTATCAAAATCCACTGAAATGAAGTCTATGAAATGCAAGCTTTCACTAAAGGATACAGACCCTTCCCACCCCCTTTGGCAAAAGAATAAAAGATAGAAATCCAAAAGGATTCATAACTCAGGAATTGAAAACAAAGAACAATATGCATAGAGAGAAGAACATAATCTTACCGTCAACATAGGCCAGAATGTCGCCTTCAATTCATTGAAGATACTAACTGGTGATTCAAAGCGCAAGAATCCTAGAACTGTATAGTAGATGCTGTTCCAAGCAGCAGCCCATATGGTCTGATCAAAGGCGACTTTAGCGGGAACAACCCACCAATCTTGAAAAGGAAAAAGCTCCTGAAAATCAGAAAGATGTTGTTTTACTTCCACAACTAAATCAAATTTAAGGTCACCAGTCAACTCTGAAAAATTACCTCGCAAAACTCATAATAATAATGGGATAGGGATCCATGCAAAGTAAAGCCAACAAGGCCTGATCTGAACATGCGTGCCCGGTCAAATTCAAAAAGCGGCTTTCCTTCATAGCACTGCAAATTCATCAGACATAAACGAATTGATCGTGGTGAAAAGGTTTCAAACCAATAAACAAACACTGCTGGTCATATTACTTCAAATCACCAACTAACCTGTGCGATCCAATCGCCTAAAGAGTAAACCACTCCACTTATCATCATTTTCGCTAAAACAGGGTTTTGTTTTCAGGGCTTCCACATACGCACTCCAATTGTGTTGAGGTGCATATCTCAATATTTCAAATAGCGTCCATCCCTATGAGAAATAGAAAAATGAGTTCTTGCACATAAAATGCTTTAATAATTACCTCAAAGCGACTAGATAGTAAATAGAGAGCAGAAACACATCTAAAAAGACATACATATCCTCAAATAAATTACAATGAGCGCAACTTGCAAAACAAAGTGTTAGAGAAGAACTCTTCAATATTTAAACATGTCGGGATAGATGCATGTATTTGTAAGCATATAACTAATAGGTTTGCCTATAATTATTGAACTTGCAATTCATTTTCAGTGTTGAAGTGGCATAACCATTCAGGGTTTTGTTGGATATGCAAAGAAAGATATAAAATCCATGTGAAAATATCACTGAGAAGAAACACATAACCAAAAAATTAAAATGTTTAATTAACTATTAAATCTAGATAAATCTTCTCCCACCTTCTTAATGGAGGCTTCAAATGAGCTGGTTTTTAGTAGTTTAAGGTGATTAAGGAAACTCCCCAACATTAAACCCGAAGTTTGTAGGCCATTTCTTACTACCTCAACCATCTTTCTTGACCTTCATATGCCTTTTTTAAAAACAACTCAGACCTCAACAAACCTATGCTTTTAATTGTTTCTTTAACTTCTTGTTCCATGAAACAAAGCTTGGTTGAACTTCTAAAGTTCTTGCAAGGAAAACTAAGAAATTTGAAGCCTTTGCATTCGCCTAACTACACGTATGTGTTCTTTTGTGGAAGCAGAACTCTATATCATATAGAAACTGAGATCTTCATAAGACTGCAGAAAATAAAGAAAGAAGAAGAATCAGAATTTCAAGTTAACAAAACGAAACTCAGCCCCCCCCCCCCCCCCCCCCCCCCCCCCAAAAAAAAAAAAAATTCAAATCCCAATAACTGGCAGTCAACTAATATACCAATTTGCAAATCAGAAGTATAAAATCAAATCCATCAATCAACAACTGATGCAGGGAAGCAAGTAGAAAGATGGATAGGAATAATGATTTTTAGTTTTGATTCGCACTCGAATGCTAGAGAACTCAACCCCAAGACTAGTACCATTTCCAAATCAATGGAAAGGAAAATAATTTTGGGTCTGTTGATTCACACACAAATGCCAGAAATGAAACCCTTTCTCTAAACAACCCAATTGCATCTCAAAATTCCACCACAAAAACCTGTCAATTCCTCAAAATAAACCCCCAAAACTCATCATCCAAATCAAAACACACACAGACAGACACATATACGAACACAGATACAAACAAAAACATGAAATCAGTGGTATCGACTCACATGCCAATAATCGTGATCAATGGTGAGCAATTTTGAGATAGCATACGTGCCAGCAGCGAGAACAATCGTACATTAATAGCTCTATCAATCAACTTCTCAAAATCCTGTTCTTCACTCTTCCCCTCAATTCCAGCCGAAGAAGAAGAGAAGAAGAAGAACTAGAAGCAAACCCTTGAAATTCACCAGCCCCTTCAAAAGATAACCTTCCTTCATTCCCAACCCACCAACCACTTGATTCACAATCTCACCTCCTTCAACTTCCCTCTCTGTTCCACTCACCACACCATCTTGTTGGTCCGTACAGTCACTGCTCTGTACTGGTATTACATCGAGTTCTTTCGAAACCGACCCAACAATGACTCTTTCCCTCTGTTTGGTTCTGGAGAAAATCTGGGTGTGTGTGAAACAGGGGAGGGAAGACCCAGAGAGACCCTTTAAGTTGATGGGTTTGGGGGTGGGGCGAGAGAGAGGTCTCATGGGTGTGATGGTGTGTAGAGAAACCATTTTTGGGAGGAATCGAGTGAGTGATTTCACTGGGTTCGTGAAGATCAATCGACTCTGTTTTTGGTCTCCGACTTGAGAAGAGAGACAGTGCAACGGTTATATTACGAGGGAAGAGGCATGATTGGGTGATCTGGTGTGGCGCGAGTTAGGTTTTTTTTAGGATAATTCGGTTGGGAGTTCGATACGTGTCTTTTGAATTCGTTGTAGTGGTTCGTGGATTGGTTTAGAGAGAGGAATTCGTTTTGGTAAATGTGGGGTAAGGTGTACTGAATCTTTGTGGAATGGTGTTTTGATAATGGTGAATGCAGTCCACATAAGAGGGAAAGCCAGCTGGGAAAGGCTAGATTATTTTATTAAAATATTTATTTGATTTACAAGAATCGATTTTGGCATAAAATATAATTATTTATTAAAATATTTATTCACATGTTTGAGTACACTAAATAATAATAAAAAAATATGAGACAATTGTAATGATCATTCTATTATATTCTATTACATTCTTGCGAGTCAAATGGAACACAACTTTTTTGAAGTTCCCTTTTAAAAAAAAAATTCTTTCAAAGTTTGAATTCATATAACACCTAAGTTGTTTTTTATCAATAATTTATGAGTCATATGAATGAAAAAATAATATTATAGTGTTTAATCTACTAAAATATATATTTATCTTTATTTATTTATGTATATATCAACCATCTACATTAGTTTTGATGATTTTAAATTTATTAAAAGAAATGTTAGTGCAGTTATGCCAAACATGTACCTTCCTTCAAATTTCAAGTGAAGAGAAAGTAATTACTCTTTATTTTATTTTATTTTTCATTTTTTTTGGTATGTTTAAAAAAAAAATTTATAATTTGCAACCACTTGGAGAAAATGCTTAATTGTCCAATTCATGCAAAAATATGAAGGAAGAAAAAATAATGAAAGAGAAAATCATAGGAAAGGGAAGATTGTCTTTCACTTATTTTGTTTGGTTTCAGGAATGGTTTGGATCAATTTTTTGGGAAAATTGCTGAGAATTGGATGAAATAGAATAATTGTAAAAATGTGAGGTATCAAAAATAATAGCAAGGTAGATGGAAACTTAAATTTAGTTCTTTTAAAAAATGATAAATTTACAATTATAACCCTCTAACTTTGCCTTCTTCCCTCCCTTGCTACTACTGCCACTCATTTCCCAACTGTCGATGACCACTCCACCCTCATTGTTTTCAATCACCGTTAACCCCATCACCACGCTTCCCGCCCTTTCCTCACTCTTCTCGACCCCTCTTCAATACCCTCTTCCTAATTCCAATCCCCCTCCTTACCCATTATCATTGCCACCCCCAATCGTCTCTCACCCTCTATCATTCACTCCCATTACCATGACCACTATTTTGTCACACCACTCTCTCTCTCTCTCTATCATTTTTAGGGATTTGAGATTTGATCCAAATTTAAGGGACTTAAGGTGACAGTTGTCTGAGTATTTCAAAAGAAGTAAGGAGAAGTTAGGTGTTGTGGTAAAGAAATAGGCTAAAGATGGACAAAGGTGATTGGTAAAGGGTAAAAGAAGGGGACTAAGGAGTTGGTGAGGGTAGCACGACACAGGGAGGGGGTGGCTAAAAAACCTTAACCGCATATACATATACATACATATAGAGAGAGAGAGAGAGAGAGAGAGAGAGAGAAGAAGAAGAAGAAGAAGAAGAAGAAGAAGAAGATGATGATGATGAATAAGAGAGGTGGCGTGCTTCTAGTGAGAAGGAACTGGGTAGGGGAGGGATTGTAGAGTAAATATGGCAGGAGGTGCTAGGAGGTTGGGGGTTGTTGGACGGCGTCACCAGTAGTAAAGGGGTTGTAGAGTAGTCTGGAGAGTTGTTGGCACATTAAGGGGTTAAGGGAAGCCAAACGAGGGTGGAGAAGAATGGCGACGACCGGCAAGGGTGGAGAAGGGTTGCTCCTGCAGCTACTGCCACTAGGGAGGTGGCTAGAAAAGGTGGGGAATGAAGAAGAGATGAGAGGGGCAAAATTGTAAAATTATGTGCAATTTTTTTTGAGGAAAGGTGAGATGCATATATATTTATAGGGAATGGTTATAGACCAGATACAAAAGAATGACTGTAAGGCAGAAACTAGGGATGCCGCCAAGTGAGCCATATGCACTAACTGTCTAGGCACTTTAGTAATACAAATATAATCTAAAAACATACATAATTCACATATCTCCATAATAGCAGTTGTCATTTTAATATTATGCTCAAGATACTATTGGTTCACAGATTCAAATTTGAGCCAGAAATAGTTAACTATACAACACAGGTTGTCATTGTTTCAACTCTGCTGTCAAGGCCCAGTTGTATGTTGCTCAAATGTGAGAATCTTGAGCAGTGAGGGTCCATAGTAGCTCTCTTGTGGAATAAACTACACAACACAAAGCTCTCACACAAAAGTTGAAAATCCAAACAAAATCTCCCTCCCATCATCACCGCTTTGTGGGCTCCATATGATCTAATAACGGCTGATTCAAGTTCATTGCTAGTCCACACATTTCGTGTGGAGTGTGGGATTGAAAACAACCATTTATGAAATGTCTCTTCCTGTTTAATACACTATATGGCTCTGGATAATCATGTGGCTTGAAACTGTAGGCTGTTTTTGAGAGCCACTCAAAATTTCAAGGTCTTCCTTGAAACATCTACTAAGTCCTTGTCTTGTTTGTACTTACAAACGAAACAGGGTACAGAAATATTGGTCTGATAATATTATGGTGGACGAATTTATTATTATATGAATTTGTTACTAGAACTTGATATACTTGAGTTGATTTCTGTGTCAGTCAACCAAACTATCACTCTCAAAAACATAAAAATAAAATGAGAGAGGGGGCAAATTCCATTTTATTACTAAACTGTGTATCTAATCGATGGGTGATTCTATTTCCATACATTAATTTCTCTTAGTACACATATTTAATGAATATTTTTTCAATACACACATTATAAAATTTAATTTCTTAGTACACATCTTTATATTCTAATATTACCCTCATTTTTAATTTTAAAACCCTAAGGCTATGTATGATTTCAATGTTTGAATCAATTTTTTGAAATTTTTTTGAGAAATTTATAAATTAATTTGACAAAAATAAATAACAAAAAAAAAATTAAAAATTTTAAATTTTTGTGCTCCTAGGAAGACAAAACCATATTGAAATGAGAAGTTTTTATTTATTTATTTTTGAAAGCATATTCTAAAACTATATTAAACATAGTCTCTTTTTTTTTTCTTTTTTTTTTATTCACCCACTCCTCCTTTATTGCCGTTGTCGTCACTTTCAACCCTCCATCGCCACCGCCGCCGCCACTTCTAGCTCATCCCACTCCATCCTAGACCTCGACAGTCAACATTTGAGTGATTCGCGATGGAAGACTTGTGCAAGTGTATGATTCATGGCGAAAAGTGATCGCAGACGAAGAGGGAAACAGGCGATGGAAGGGAATGGCGGATGAGAGAGGTGACGCTGGTGATAGAAAATGGTTGTGATGTTTTAGAATTAGGGTTTGAGTAGAAGAAAATGAGGGATATTATGATATTTTTATTCTAAGACAAAATTGTATTAATAAAAAATTTCATTCAGTGTGTGAACTGAGAAGAATTGGTGTGTAGAAATAGAGTTCCGCATAATCTATGTTATTGACTTTTAAATAATCACTTTTAACTCCCTATGATTTTGCACCATTAACTTCCGATGATGACACTTAAAAATTAATCAAAATAATTTCATCGTCTTCTTTTTTTTTAACTGGGCTCTTCAGTTTGTTTTAATCCATAATCCACATGACAAGATTAGCTTTTTTTTTTTTTTTCCTCTCAAATGACAAAGGGGAACCAAGAAATGCTGGTTATGTTATACTTTTCTAATATGAATGTGTGGCCAGTGAACATGCATGCATAACTACCAATCAATGAATAACGTCTGAAGCGATTAGATAAATTATGATAGTTATTAAGTTTGAAACAATCATATCTGAAAGGGGGTTTTTCGGTAATTATACCCAAAAAAAAAAAAACTGTGACAAAACTCCATATTCTGGGTTGTATATACACGTGTATAATTTCTAGAGGCGATACGAGCTTCCAACTCCTTCGTTGACATTTAACAAAACCAACAAATGATTTTTTTTTATTTTTTTCAACCTATTGTTTCTCCTGAAATACGTTCATAAATCTTAAATTTAACAGGGTTATCCCATACTATTGAATGCTGTTAATAATGCCAAAGCAGTCTAAAAAGCCAGCTAGAAGCTATTTTATATCAGTTGTGTGTGTGATGCCATTGAGGATGTTTCAGTCCTATTATCAAACACTCAACATCACAGCATTTAGCAGTCTTTATCTAATTATAAAACCACACTTCTAAGAAAGCCAAGTCACAAGATTAAATAACTACCCTAAGCAAATCAACATAAAACTTTAGGTTACAGAACAAATCAACCATAATTAGCAGTAAGAATTTTTTATTTTTTATTTTTTTGGAAGTTGATTAGAAATAATACTTATAATTATCAAAGGGACAAATAATATACAAATGTATCATCCAACAGAAGAAATTACCTTTCCTTGGGTAAGTAAGAAATCAGCAACTTTGACAGTACAGCCTGCACAGAAAACCAGGCTAATGCCATCTGAAGTTGACAATGAAATCAAAAGAATGAGAAGAAGTTCCAATCCAGAAGGACAGCAGATCAATTCTCATCCGGCAATGCAAGGCGATCTTGACCTTCCACTAGCTTTGCAGATCGAATCACATCCCCGGTTTTTATCTCAGGTAGAATTTCTCTCCCAACAGTTGTGTATCTATACATAGCACCAAAAAAATGCAATTAACTTTACCTGACCAAACCAAATCAAAATTTAAAACTAAACAGATAAAATAATACACAATTTGGTAATTGCCGAAGTTGTAAAGGACATACCCAAAGACAGAAAATTGACCCTCATCGAAAGACAACCCCCCTAAGCCAGCCTGTGGAATATATATTCATCATATCACATACCGATAATAGGAACTTAGTTTCCTAGTCATTGAAGACGAATGTTTATTGAAGATGGAAATAACCATGCCAAGTAACAAATGGTTCAAAATTATAATTTATAATACCAAAAAACAAAAATGAGCATCTTGAATGTTACTTACGCTCCTCTTATCATAAAGATAGAAGAAAAACTGATATGGTGATGAGAACTCTTCGGAGGCATCACTGTGTGCCATAGCAACTGCGCCATAAACAGATAGTGGAAGCACAGGAAGCTCCCCATCCTTCCTTATGGAAAATGATGAAGTGTTACTGGAAACATGGACAGGTTGATATCTATTTATAGAACTATGAACTGAGTGAAATGTGAACAGACCTGCACGCTTAAGGTTGTCTTGTACAGTGGCTCGAATTGTCCAGATGGCATCATCTCCAAGGGAACACTATAACCAATGTTTTTATCGAGTCCGCTGTCTGAGATAATTGCTTGGTTGACACAGTTGAGCTTCACCCCATTGTATGCCCCATCAACAACCTAGACAACAGTTGTTTTTGGTAAGTTATATTGTGGGTAAATCTTCAAGAATTTCAAACATCTTGGACCATCTTTCTGAAATTTTTTAAAGCTAAAGAAAAAAAAAAAAAAAAGAACCGGCAGCAAAAACCAGAAAAAGAAGAATAAACTTTGAAAGCCTGCTATGTAATTTTTCTGCTAAGTTTGAAGTTCAATTTGAAATCTAATCCTTGAATGACGTGATGATTTTTGATCAAGCTAATAAAATATTTTTGACATCAACTCTCATAAAGAACTCTGATATCTAAAAATTCCACGAATCCTACAACAGATCATATATGACAACTTAAACAGTCAAAACAACAGAAGAACAAACACACAGTTTAAAAATGGGGAGAAAAAAAAAAAACGAAAATATCCCTGATCTTTTGTTGTTGGTCAGAAATGTTTGAAGTTAAGTAGGTGATTCATAATTTCAAGACAATGTTTCTAGTTAACTTGTTTTTCATAGGTTTAGGAAGGCATTCCTCCTATCTTTCTTTTCTTATCGATTCTTTATGGGAGGTGTACATCTTTGTAGATATATAGGTGCTTAGGGTGTAGAATTTGCACTTCTTTTTTGGCACCCATTCAATGATACTGCTTATTTATATATAAATAAAAGAAATAAAAGGAAAGAGACAAGAAGAAGAATGAAGTGGGCTTATTTCTGCTTATCAATTTTGCTGTTCAAACATCAAAATCAATTCCAGTCATCATCAAAAATTCTGAATGAACTAACATAGATGATTAGAACATAAGTATAACAGAAAATGTGGGAGGAAAAAAAAAACATGAAAGACAAAGATATAGATTGGCCAAGTACTTCAAGTAATGTGTTTATTAAAATAAACAGATATTTCATAAGGATGAAGTGAGATTCCACTACCTTACCAGTTTTGCAAAGTTCCCAGCTGTCAATGGTGCTGAATATCCATCTAAAACAACCTGAGTACATGTTATTATCAGTCACATACAAGTCGAGCAAACAACATTCACCGAACCAGTAGTAAGTACGTAAGACCCAAAACCGTGACCTCGCAACAAGTCTAGATTATCACTCAACTAGCAATGAAGTTAACTGATCAAATATCATTTTTATCAGCTTTCTAATAATGGTATGCACATAAATTCAAAATTTGCAAAACATTTTTACACAAAACTGTGTACCAAAAAACATATGCCAATATATAATTAAGGTCTTTGCAATACATCCATATCATTATCATAGGACTATGCCAATGATAAAACTCCAAAATCAGTGCGTCTGAAAGAAACTAGTAGACATTGATAGATCTCAATGGACTAGTGTCCACGAGAAAAATAACTTGACAACCACCAGAATCACCTTAGCAACACTGATAGAACATAAGCCATTCCTTCTAAAAAAATTGGGAGCTTAGCATACCTGAATTGTGGCAGTTTTTCTTGGTTCACCGCCAGATTCTGGAGAGAATGTTGACCCATCACCTCTCTCAA
Organism: Camellia japonica; assembly: GCA_030407325.1. Classification (NCBI taxonomy): domain Eukaryota; kingdom Viridiplantae; phylum Streptophyta; class Magnoliopsida; order Ericales; family Theaceae; genus Camellia; species Camellia japonica. Next base: position 25,219,552 of record JAPPVO010000031.1, on the reverse strand, counting down.
TGGCAAATTCTACCAATCCTCTCCCTGTGAGCCTAAGGATTTCAGTAAAACATTATGTCCTATATATGAAACAGGGATTACCTACTACTTCATAACCATATAAGTGTCTGTTTAAACGCCTTTTTTTAATCTTATATTCCATTCTCATTGACATAGAAGTTGAACACCCAAGTCAGTAGTGCAAGGTGGATATATCATTCATAATTACCAAAATAATATAGAAATAAGGCTGATTTTTGAAATATGACAGACCATTCAATCTTAATAAACATTCAAATATGTCATACATGTTATACACGTGTATGATGGGCCGCTAAGAAACATAGACACGGACACGGACAAGTGACATGACACGGATACGACACGGACACGCCGACACATTAATTTTCAAAAAATGCAGGACGCGACAAGTGGGGGACACGCATGAAATATATAATTTATATATTTATTATATGTCATATATATGAATCTATTATTTAAAAATAATAAAAAAATGCAATATGACACTAATTCCTATAAATTTATATGATTTTTGTTTTATTATTATATCTTAAATTATTTTGTTCAAACTTATAATTAGTTTCACATGTGTCTAATCGATAGACACATGTGTTGTTAGAATATTTATTTTTATATTTATCTTAGATGTAATTAGTTGTTTTCTAATTTTATACTATTTCCTGATTTTATGCCTTAGGGCTTCCTTTATAAGTTATTTTACTTCATTAATATAAAAGTGAATGAAATCAAATTCATTCACTAAGTTTTGATTTTACCTAAACAAACATGGTATCAGAGCCTAAACCCTAAACCCAGCTTTTTCTGCCACCATCCACCACCACTCCGGCAAAACCCATCTCCAGCCAACCCACCACCACCATTTTTCGGTACCTCATTTAGCTATCTAGGGCTTGCGCACGCAACAGCAGGCCTTCCAAGCCCAGCCGACAGCCGTCAAAGGCCATCCAGGCCAGGACGACGCCAGTCGGAGGTCACCCAGGACCAAACGACACTAGTCGGCAGTTCCACTGCCTGTTTACACCTAGTCAGCAGTCCCTCTGTCTTTCTGTGGCTCACGCATGTCTCTGTAAGGTTTGGTCGTGATATACTGATCGTTTCACGTAAAAATAAAAAATAAAAAAAAATCCTTGTTTTGATTGGAGGTTCTTGTTCCAATATTTTTTGATTTATTTTTTGGGTCAATAAATGGCCCTAGTAATTTGATTTTCATGCTCCCATAGTGGTTTGTGATTGTCATTATTTGGTTGTTCTCTTCCTCCCATAGTTATGATTACTGCTGGTTGTGGTTTAGATAAGTAGCATACTCAGATGGCCGAAATTACTAGTGAATCCACCACTCGTATCCAGCCACCTCAAGTGGAGAGCCTCATTATGCCTACTCAATCCGAAAACTGCAATCCTAGCCTAAAAATCACCGCCTCGCTGTTTAATAGTCAGAATTATCTAGCATAGTCGCAGAGTCTAACGCTTTTTTTGAAGAGCAGGGGGAAGATGGGTTATGTTGATGGAATGGTTCAAATGGGAGATTACTAACTCCTTGATTATGGGGTGGCTTATTCATTCTATGGTTCCAGCTATTGGTGAAGGCTACCTATCCATGGAAACTGTCCAGGATGCTTGGGCAGCTGTGGCTGCCACCTATTCTCGCAAGGGCAATTTTTCGCAAACCTTTGAGTTGTGTTGTTCCATTGGGCGCTCAGTACAGGGGAAGCAAACTATTCTTTAGTACTTCACATTTCTTAACAATGGCTGGAAATGTCTTGATCACTTGCAGGACTATAACCGATCTGCACTACTATTCCGTTGGCTACATGAAGTTTATTGCACAGGAGAGGGTCTTCAAGTTTCTGGAAGGTCTTAATCTGGAATTTGATCCGGTTCAAAGTCATATCCTTAGCATGGATACTCTTCCCTCTCTTCAGGAGGCTTTTGCTTACGTACAGAATGAGGAGAGTCGTCGTTCTGCTACGATGCCACCTACTTCTCTAGAACGCTCTGCCTTAATTTCTGTTCCTCCTAGGGATGGGACCAGTCTGCCCCGTGTTTCTCCTAATCCTTCTACAAAGGACACTCTATTCTGTGATTACTGCCACAAGCCACGACATACTCGTGAGACTTATTGGAAGCTTCATGGGGCTCCATTTGGAGGTCGAGGTGATCGGTCTGGTTCTAGAGAAGGCCGGTCCGGCCAATCTAGAGGACGTGGCTTTAATCCACAGGCCCATTAGTCCAGTGCAATTGACATACTTGATTCCACTGCAGCCCCGGTTGGCCAGTCCTTTGATGGGGTATCTGGCATGTCTTCTTCTGAGTTTGAGGATGTTCTGCGTCACTTGCTGAACAGTCGGTCTTCTACCACTCCCCCAAGTGCATCCTCTTCTTCATTTGCCCGATCAGGTAACTTAGCCTCTCTCCCAAGTGCTTTCCTCTCCCATTAGTCTGTCCCATGAATTATTGATTCTGGTGCCTCAGATCATATGTCTGGATCTTCTGATCTTTTCTCCGACTATAAGCCCTCTTCAAGACAAGACAAATTTCGAATTGCAGATGGTACTATTTCTTCTGTCTTTGGGAAAGGTTCAAATTCGTGCCATGTGAGAATATATTGTATATTGTTAAGTGTTAGGGGTAGTTTGGTCTTTATGTATTATTCTTATTAGTATAAGTAGTTATGTGTAAGGGGGAAATCCTAAGTTTTTGAATCAATAATATACAGCAGTTTTCTCTCTGTCGTTCTATTCTCTTCTTCTTATTATTCTTTCTTCTTCTTCTCTTCTATAAAATTCAACATGGTATCAGAGCACTATCTTCCTCCTTGAAGATTGTTGCTTAGGCTTCATACTGTTCCTGGTACGTCTGTTATAGCAAAGCAAAGATTAAAAAAAAAAAAAAATTACAGTATGCTCGAAAATTAATGGGTAATCACCCTATAATCTTATTTTGATTGTTTGGTCATTATTGATTGAGTTTTCTAATTTTTTTGATTTTTCGTCAAAATTGGGTGATTTTTTGAAAATCACTGTTTGATCCTATTTTTTCTGGTTTCGTCCCTTATTCTCCTATCCTTGGGAGCCGACTGGAACCCTAGAGGGGTTTATTGTCCCTGGTTTGATGTATTTTGGCCCTATCTTGGTTTTTTATCGCTGTTCAGATGCTCTGCTTCTTCGGTTTTCTGACTTGTAGTTGATCTGGTTGCTCTGTTTTGGACTTCTCTTGGACTGTTTTAGCCTTAGAAGGTGTTTTTGGTGTGCTGGTTGGGTGATTTCTGGCCTTGTTTGATATCCGGCTTGTGTTTTTGCACCCTCTTTTTCTCATCTCATGGCTGATAGCTTGGGTCAGGACTCTAAGGGCAAGGAGGAGAGTGGACTGAGTCGTGGTCTGACTCTTGGTGATAGTCCTTCTCTCCAGATTAGTCCGGTCAAGCTTAATGGTCTTAATTACTTGATTTGGTCCCGCTCCTGTAGTCTTGCCATTGCCGCCCGGCGTTTGACTGGCTATATTATTGGTAGTACCCAGCAACTTACTGCTGATAGTGCTTTATCTGCTCAATGGATTTCTGAGAATGCATTAGTTATGACATGGCTAATCAATTCTATGGAGCCTACTATTAGTCGGACTTTTCTCTTGATGGATACTGCTCACAAGATCTGGCTAGCAGCCTCTCAGATGTATTCTCAACAAGGGAATGATGCACAGGCCTATGAATTGCGTAAGAAGATTAGGGGTTTGGATCAGAAGGATCGCTCTCTGTCAGTCTACTATGCTGAGTTGAGTGGTTTGTGGCAAGAGCTAGATTTTTACCAGAGTTTTTAGCTAGTTTGCTCCAAAGATGCCACTATGTTTCAGCAGGCTGTGGAGAAGGAGCGGGTTTATGACTTTCTTGCTGGTCTGAATTTGGAGTATGATCAGATACGAGTTCAGGTGTTGGGTCGCTCTCCGTTTCCTACATTGCGTGAGGCTTACGCCCTGGTTCAGCAGGAGGAGAGTCGTCGTAGTGCTATGGTGCATGCTCCTGTTGCGGATCGGTCAGCGATGGTTGTTGGCCCCAAGTCACGTGATACTCCGTCTTTTCCGTCTCCAGGTGGTGGTAAGGGTCCATTGGTTGATCGGGACCGGTTGAAGTGTGAGTATTGTGGGAAAGATAGACATGATAAAGACCACTGTTGGAAGTTGCATGGCCACCCTACTCGAGGCCGTGGTCGTGGTGGTGGTGTTCGTCCTCAGGCACATGTTTCTGAGACCACTGCTAGTGCCTCAAATGATGCTGGTTCTCATATTTCCCCGGATGAGCTTCACACTCTCAGACGGTTGATGGCTCGACTTGATTCTTCATCTGCCTTAGCTTCTTCCTCTTCTGCTCTCTTCCAACTTTGCTCACACAGGTATTTCTGCTAGTGCACTCAGTGCCTCTTCGTCGTCTCCTTGGATCATTGATTCCGGAGCTACCGATCACATGACGGGTACTTCTAGTTTTTTTCCATTCTTATTCACCTAGTTCTGGGCGAGATAAGGTTAGAGTGGCTGATGGCACTTTATCTTCTATCTCCGGCCAGGGTTCTGTTCATTGCACCTCTTTACTTTCACTTTCATCTGTTCTTCATGTTCCTAATTTCTCAACTAACTTACTTTCTGTTAGTAGCCTTACTACTGCTCTCAATTGCTCTGTAACCTTTTTTCCGACTCATTGTGTCTTTCAGGAACTGGCTACGGGGAAAATGATTGGCAGTGGTAGAGCACAAAGTGGTCTGTACTTTCTGGATGCCATCCCTACTTCACCTTTATCCTCTCAAGCTCTTCAATGTGCTTCTGGCTCCTCCCTTCGTCTCCTTCATCAGTGGCATCGCCGTTTGGGGCATCATTCATTTAGCATTTTAGAGAAACTTTTTCCTTTATTAGTTCGTGATTGTCCTAGGAATAACTTTGTTTGTGATGCTTGTGAGCTTGCTAAGCATAAACGTACTTGTTATCCTTCCATTAATAAAGAAGTTTTTTCCTTTTATGCTTATTCATACTGATGTGTGGGGTCCTTCCCCTGTTGTTTCTACCTCTGGTTATCGTTGGTTTGTCACATTTATTGATTGTTATTCCCGTGTGACTTGGCTTTATTTACTTCGTACAAAAAATGAGGTTTTCTTCTTGCTTCAAAAGTTTTCATAAAATGGTATCCAATCTCTTCAATGCTACTATCAAAATTCTTCGGAGTGATAATGGGACTGAGTATGTTGATGGCACTTTCCGGCCATACCTCGATGAGCATGGCATTCTTTATCAAACTAGTTGTGTTGGCACTCCTGAACAAAATGGAGTTGCTGAACGTAAGAATGGCCATCTCCTTGAGGTTGCTCGCTCTCTTTTGTTTACCATGCACGTTCCTAAGTCCTTTTGGGGGATGCAGTTCTTACCGCGGCTTACCTTATTAACCGTATGCCATCTAGTGTCCTTCACTTCCAACTTCCTCTTGAGCTTCTTCCTGTGACTTATCCCACTTCTTCCCTTCCGCCTCAGGTTTTTGGTTGTGTCTGTTTTGTTCATCTTCACCCTCGTACTCGTGGGAAGCTTGATCCTAAGGCTGTCCGGTGTGTCTTTCTTGGTTATTCTACTACTCAGAAAGGCTACAAATGCTATGACCCTCACTCTCATAAGCTGTATGTTAGTATGGATGTCACCTTCCGTGAATCTGAGTCCTTCTTTTCTGGCCCTCCGCCATCTCCTCAGGGGGAGCGTGGTATTGATGAGATTGCGGATGAGACGGCTCATATCAGCATGAGTTGTCTTTTTCCTTCCTACTCAGCGGGCTGTTATTTGTGGTGAGGGGGAGCCTAGAAGTTCTGTTGACGAGGAGTCGAATATCAGTGGTCGTTTGGACCAAGCTGATCTTAAGACTTATTCACGGCGTCAGAAAGAGCCGGCTTTCTCTTGTGCCACCAAGTCAATCATCATCTCCTATGCCAGTTCCACACCCAGTGTCCACTAACTCTTCAGGTAATGATCCTCATCTCATTTCTTCACCTGTTGTTGATGGTCCTGTTACGGATGATTTGAGTCTTCCTATTGCTCTCAGAAAGGGGTTAGAGCTTGTACTCAACACCCTATTTCTAAATTCGTGTCATATGATTCGTTGTCTTCTCCATATCGTGCTTTTGTTTCGTCCCTTTCTTCTGTGTGTATTCCGCAGGGTTGGAAAGACGCCATCAATGATCCTAAGTGGAAGGTAGCTATGGTAGAAGAGATGCAAGCTTTGAGTAAAAATAACACATGGGAGTTGATGTCTCTTCCAAATGGGAAAAACCAGTCGGATGTAAGTGGGTGTTCACCATTAAACACAATGCAGATGGACGATTGAACAGTACAAAGCAAGACTAGTGGCCAAGGGATTTACCCAAACATATGGAATAGATTATCAAGAAACTTTTGCCCCGGTAGCAAAGATGAATTCCATTCGGGCTATCCTGTCATGTGCGGCTAATTTGGATGGCTTCTACAGCAACTAGATGTGAAAAATGCTTTTCTTTATGGGGATTTGGAGGAGGAGGTATATATGGATGTACCTCCAGGATTCTCATCTCAGTCTACAGTTGGAAAGGTTTGTAGATTAAAGAAGGCTTTGTACGGTTTGAAACAATCTCCTAGAGCCTGGTTTGGTAGATTCCTCAAGCAAGGTTGTTAAGATCGGGATCCTACGCAGGATCGTTTTAGGAGTCTGTCGGATCGGATCGTAGGATCGGATCGAGGATCGTAAGATCCTACTAAAATGATAAAAAAATGCAATAATTTTTATATGACTAAATAATAGTATCATAATATATTAGAATATGTCCCAAAAAAAGAAATATGCAACTCAATGCAGCATTCAAATATTTTTTTCCAAAAAAAGAAGTAAAAAACATAATAAAATCAAAATACCAACACTTGCACACCATTGTCATTGTTTTTTTAATGAAAACAAAACAAACTAAATAAAGGTCACAATATTTCATCCTTATTATTTAAATATAGTTAGAAATTTTTTATATGATTTTAAATCAAATACAATGTTTAATTATAAGGTAAAATGACTTATTAAAAAAATTAAAATGGATAAAGGTCAAATGACTGTAATACCTTCAAATTCTATATATATTTTTTTGTTATTTTATTTATCTCTCCTCTCTCATATACATAATTTGTAATATCTAATATTAATTCAATTAATCACAATTAATTATAATTTTTAATTATTTATTGTAATTCTTAACTTTTTATTTTAATTTTTATTTAATTATAATTTAGATCAAAATTAATCCTAATATTTGCTATTTATTGTAATTTCTAACTTTTTAATCTAATTTTAATTTAAATATATTTAAGATCACAATTCATCCTAAATTCTTAATTATTTATCGTAATTCCTAATATGTTAATATAATTTTAATTTAATAATATTTTAAATCAATTCTTTTTTTTTTTTTTTTGGCCTGTAATTCTTAATTATTATTTATTTTATATTTTTATTTAATTATATTTTAAATCAATATTTGATGTTGAATCTCGAGTCATAAACCCCTATAAAGATCATCAACGATAAAAGGGGCCAGTGTGCGACACAGTGGGAGTGAGTGAAAGAGTGCCTAGTCTCGCCACTCCTCATAGATTCATCTCTTCCTTTTCTCATCTTCATCAGTATCATCACATACATCTACGATCGTTTCTCTGTGTTGACGTTCGGTATGATTTTCGTGAAGGCCATGGAGGAAGCAGCGTACCTGGATGGAGTCGCAGCAGCATCATGCTTCTTCGTTTGATGTTGAACCTCTCTTTCCCCAGGTCCGGCTTCTTCGTTTGCCCTAATCGCAGTAGGTGAAGCTTCTCTATTGCTTTGCTTCTCTACTTCTCTCATTTTAGCTCCTGATTTTGCTTTTGAGTTGCCCAAAAAATCCTTCAAATCTGGATCGCATAGAGTCGATCCAGATGCGATCCTAACGATCCTGACGATCCAAAACGATCCCACCACGATCCTGATCTGTGGTCGATCCGATGTACGAGTCGGATCGAATGGTGTATATTGAGTCGTAGGATCGTACGATCCTACGATCCGGATCGCGATCTTAACAACCTTGTCCTCAAGGCAATGCTGGGATTTGGGTATCAGCAAAGCAATGCGGATCACACCTTGTTTGTCAAACGCAATGTACATAAGGTAACAGTGCTTATTGTATATGTGGATGACATAGTTGTGACAGGTAATGATGAGGAGGAGGTGACCCATCTCAAGATGCAGTTAGCCAAGGAGTTTGAGATAAAAGACCTTGGTCCATTGCGATACTTTCTTGGGATTGAAGTTGCTCGATCTGATAAAGGCATCTTTATTTCTCAAAGGAAGTACATTCTAGATCTTCTTGAGGAAACGGGCATGTTGGGCTGTAGACCAGCTGATTCACCAATTGAGACTAATCATCATCTTTGTAGTGGAATTGGTGAGCCCGTGGAGAAGGAAAGGTACCAAAGACTTGTGGGAAGACTGATATATCTCTCTCATACTCGTCCAGATATTGCCTATGCAGTTGGGATAGTGAGTCAGTTTATGCATGATCCTCGTGCAACTCATTTGGATGCAGTCTATCGCATTTTGAGGTACCTTAAATCTGCCCCTGGAAAAGGAATTTTGTTCTCTAATCATGGTCACTTGCGGTTGGAAGCATTCACAGATGCAGATTGGGCAGGCTCTATAGATGACCGACGCTCTACCTCCGGTTATTGTGCTTTTGTAGGTGGAAATTTAGTTACATGGCGAAGTAAGAAGCAAGCGGTCGTTTCTAGATCTAGTGCTGAAGCTGAATACAGGGCTATGGCACATGGAACATGTGAACTAATGTGGCTTCAATCTTTGTTGAGTGATATAGGGCTTGATTGGAGTGGTCCCATGACTTTGTATTGCGACAACAAGGCTGCTATTAGTATTGCACACAATCCTGTTCAACATGATCGGACTAAGCATATTGAGATTGACCGACATTTCATTAAGGAGAAATTGAATAAGGGTTTGATATGTATGCCTTTTGTTAAGTCTGAAGATCAACTGGCGGATGTTTTTACTAAGGGTCTTAGTAGTAAAGTCTTTCACCCCATTTGTTGCAAGTTGGGCATGAGAAATATCTTTGCACCAACTTGAGGGGGAGTGTTAAGTGTTAGGGGTAGTTTGGTCTTTATGTATTATTCTTATTAGTATAAGTAGTTATGTGTAAGGGGGAAACCCTAAGTTTTTGAATCAATAATATACAACAGTTTTCTCTCTCTCGTTCTATTCTCTTCTTCTTATTATTCTTTCTTCTTCTTCTCTTCTATAAATTCAACATATATATGTCATGATTGGTTATATTAGGAATTAGTGAAATAGGAATCTTTGTATTTCCTTTTTCAGTCATAGATTTAGGGCTATATAAACCGATATAAACATACACCATTACACAAGTTGAATATACAGATCATTTAACAAAACTAACATGGTATCAGAGCTTGGTTTGAAACCCTAGCTTTCATATTCGAAACCCTAGCCGTAGTGGGTTTGCTTCATCTGGTTCATCTCTGACCCTGACCCAGAACCCTCTGCCTCTTAGTCTCAGTTCAATCGCGACCCCATCTGCTGCGTCTCTCTCGGTTCTTGTCGGCTTCATCATAACTCGTCGACTACCTCTGGTTATCATGACTCTCTCGGTTCATCGCGACTCTTGTCGGCTTCGTCTGGTTTATCTATGCCCCTGGTTCTATCCCTCTCTGTGTTTGTGTTTGTGTTTGAAACTTTACCCACTTGTTATCAATACTCTTATTTGGTTTTAAAAAAAAAAAAAAAAAAGGAAAATCTAATTTTTGGTTTGGCCCACTTGTTAGTTATTATTATACTTCGACCTATTTTATCTTTGGTTTATTACAATGACAGACACCAAAATCCAAGCCATTAGATGTAAACTCACTGGTGCCAATTATGGTTATTGGGCTAGTGTTATGAAGAATTTCCTTCTTGGGCAGAAAAAAAATGGGGCTATGTTTATGGTTCTGTTCCCCGTCCATGGGACCCAAAACAAGAAGGATATCTGACTCCTGTGACACTTGGAATTGTGATAATGCCCAAGTTCTAACCTGGTTTCATAATTCTATGGATGATGTTTTCCACAGAATTATGAAGTTTTCCAAATACAGTACTGTTAAGGAGGTGTGGGACTATTTATTAGGTGTGTATCACCAGTCCAACTTTGTCAAACGGTATAAGTTGGAAACAGCTATTCAGAGTGCTCGTCAGCGGGATCAATCTATTCAGGACTTCTACATTGAGATGACAGGTCTCTAGGATCAGTTGGCTCTCATGAAACCATCTAGCCTTAAGGCACTAGACGCTTATATTGACTGTCGGGAGCAAGGTCGTTTAGTGCAGTTCTTAACGGCTCTCTCCCCTCAGTATGAGGCTATCCGTGGTGGCATCCTTTGTTAGTCTCCTCTTCCCTCTGTGGATGCTATTGTTCGTGAGCTCCTCTCCGAGGAAATCCGTCTTAAGACGGCCAATCAAACTCTGTCTCCATCTGTCTTCTTGGCTCCTACTCAGCCTCCTCTGTTGTCGACCCCATCACCTCATCAGCTTCAGTGCCATGTGAAGCCCAAAAAGGGGCCACTAGCCTCTAATGAGTGTGCTTTTTGCCATCAAAAGGGCCATTGGAAGTACAATTGTCCCAAAAAGGGACGTCAGTTTGCTTAGTCTTCTCAGCCGCCTCAGACAGAGTTTCGACCTCTTGCTGCTTATACTGCATCTACTCCAGCTTCTGATCCTGACTTGGCTTCCTTGAGTACCCAGATTGCTCAGCTTCAGGATCTCTGGTCCACCTCTCAGTCATCTTCATCTGCCTCTGCTCTTACCTCTCTTCATTCAGGTTTGCTTGGGTCCTCTTCAGGTATTCCTTCCTCTATCTGACTTTTTGATTCTGGTGCCTCTCATCATATGACTCATCACCTTTCATTCCTGCAAAATTGTATCCCCCCTCCCTTTCCTATTACTATTAATACTGCTAATGGGTCTGGTATGTCTGTCCTATCTATTGGGTCTGTCTTACCCTTTACCATGTCTGCTGTTACTATTCCCTCTATTCTTTATGTTCCTCAACTGTCTGTTAGCTTGCTTTCTATCAGTCAGCTTGATACTTCTGGTTTTGATGTTATATTTTCTTCTTCTATCTGTTGTGTGCAGGATCGGGTATTCTCAGTTAGATTCTCAGTCGAGTCAGTTTTATTTATGGCATTCTCACTTAGGTCATTTGACTGTTGACTGCTTGCGGACTTTAGCTCAGTCAAGATTGTTAGGTAAAGTTTTTCCTGGTCAAATTATGAGTGTCGAGGATGTAAACTTGCTAAAACGACAACTTTACCTTTTAATAACAGTACTTTTATTTCTGATTCCCCTTTTTTTCTTGTACATACTGATGTCTGGGGACCTTCTCTTGTTCTCATTAGAGGGGGTTCTGCGTACTATGTATCCTTTATTGATGATTATACTCGCTATACCTAGGTTTATCTTATGGCCCATAAATCTGACTTCTACCAAATATATCGTACCTTTCAGTCTATAATCACTACACAGTTTGGAACCACAATTAAAATACTCTGTTCTGACTTAGGTGGGGAATACTTTAAAACTGAATTCTGTGAGTATTTGGCTACATTGGGCACCATTCACCAAACCTCATGTACTGATACCCCTGCCCAAAATGGTCGTGCTGAGCATAAACACCATCATCTCCTTAAGACAGCTCGATCTCTCCTTCTCTTTGCCTATGTTCCAGCCCAATTCTGGGGTGAGTCCGTTCTTACCGCTGCTTTCCTCCTTAATCGCATGCCGACTCCCCTACTCTCCGGTCAATCCCCTTATAAGGCTCCATATTCCCAACCTCCCAATTATTCCCTCTTGCGTGTCTTTGGGTCTGCTTGTTTTGCCCTCCTTCCCTGTAAAGATAGGACCAAACTCAGTGCTTGGTCTGTCTTGTGTCTTTTTGGGTTACAGTCTTACTCAGAAAGGCTACCGCTGTTACAACCATGTCTCTCGTCACCTTATGTCACATGTCATGTTGTTTTTCTTGAACATTTGTCTTACTTTCAGCTTCCCCCTCTCACTGCTCTCGTTTCCAAAGAGGATTTCGTTCACATTGACCCATTTCCTTCTAAGGTCTCATCTGATGAGTACATCTCCACTGTTCCTCTTGAGGCCATTCCTGCTTCTCCGTCTGCGTCACCCAGGGCTCTTTCGGCTTCTTCTTCTCCTCCGTTGTTGGTCTATTGTCGTCGCAAGGCTTCCCCACCACCAGTTGTCTCTACTCCTGTTGATGCTCCTTCTACTTCTGATGACTCTGATCCTACTGCACACCGATATCCTACTCGTGAGCATCGTCCTCCAAACAGATTGGGTTGGTCTAATACATATTTTTTTGCTTCTTATCGTACTTTTTTGTCTGTTATTCATTCTTTTTCAGAACCTCAGTCTTACAAAAAGGCCTGTCAAGATCCTAATTGGGTTCAAGCTATGGAGGATAAGTTGTTTGCCTTGCAGAAGACTAACACTTGGAAGTTGGTTCCTTGGCCTGCTGGCAAGAATTTGGTTGGTTGCAAATGGGTTTATAAAGTCAAGACTCATTCTGATAGTTCTCTCGAGCGCTACAAAGCTCGCTTGGTTGCCAAGGGTTTCTCACAGGAGTATGGTATTGATTATGAGGAGACATTTGCCCTTGTTGCCAAGATGACTACTGTCCGTACCTTGATTTCTGTTGCTGCTGTTTGACATTGGCCTCTCTATCAAATGGACGTTAAGAATGCTTTTCTTAACAGTCATCTCACTGAGGAGGTCTACATGCGTCCTCCCCCTGGCCTTCTCCACTTCTCTGGGCAGGTTTGTCATCTTCGGCATGCTCTGTATAGTTTGAAGCAATCTCCTTGTGCTTGGTATGAGCGCTTTCAGACTGCTGTTACTGAGCTTGGGTTTCATCCTTCTGCTTCCAACTCCGCTTTGTTTCTGAGACATACCTCGGCTGGTTTTGTTACTCTCCTACTCTATGTGGATGATATGATCATCACTGGCTCTAACTCTTCTATTATCTCTAAGGTCAAGCAACATCTCTTCCGCACCTTCGACATGAAGGATTTGGGTCCATTATGGTATTTTCTTGGTATTGAAGTTGCTTCTTCTCCAAAGGGCTATTTTCTGTCTCAGACTAAGTATGCTAATGAGGTTATTCACCATGCCGGTCTTACTAATACTAAGGTTTCTAATACACCTATTGAGCTTAATGTGAAACTCAACTCTACTGATGGTGTCTCTCTGGATGATCCCACTTTCTATCGCGAACTTGTGGGTTGTTTAGTTTATTTGACTGTCACTCGCCCTGATCTTGCTTATGCTATTCATGTGATTAGTCAGTTCGTTTTTGCTCCTCGCTCTACCCATTGGGCTACTTTGGTTGGCATTTTTTGCTATCTCCGGGGTACCATCTTTCAGGACTTACTGTTGTCCTCTACTTCCTCTTTAGACTTGGTCACCTATGTTGATTTTGATTAGGCTGGTGACGTTAATAATCGCAAGTCCACCTCTGGTTTATGTATGTTTCTTGGCGACTCATTGATCTCTTGGAAAAGCAAGAAACAAACTGTTGTTGCTCGCTCTACTGCCGAAGCTGAGTACCGTGCTATGGCTCATGCTATTGCTGAGCTTGTTTGGCTTCGTTGTCTTCTCTTTGATTTGGGTGTACCTCAGCTTCTCCGACCTCTCTCTATTGTGACAACTACAGTGCTATTCAGATTGCCCACAATACTGTCTTCCATGAACAAATAAAACACATTGAGATTGATTGTCACTTTGTCCGCCAGCATCTGCAGTCTGGCTCTATCTTGCTTACTTTTATCTTCTCCGCTTTGCAACTTGCGGACTTCTTCACCAAGACTCACACTACCGCTCGATTTCAGTTTCTTCTTAGCAAACTCTTAATGTTTTCTGCTAAAACACCTTGAGTTTGGGTGTGAGAATATATTATATATATGTCATGATTGTGTATATATGGCATGATTGGTTATTATTAGGAATTAGTGTAAATAGGAATCTTTGTATTTCCTTTTTCAGTTATAGATTTAGGACTATATAAACTGATGTAAACATACACCATTACACAAGTTGAATATACAGATCATTCAAAAAACTTACATGCCACTCCTACCCTTCCTCTCTCTTCAGTTTTACATGTTCCTAATTTCTCTGTTAATCTTTTATCATTGAGTCGTATTACTCAGGATTTGAATTATAGTGTGACTTTTTTCTCTAATCATTGTCTTTTTCAGGACCTTATCACAAGGAGGACGATTGGCAGTGGTAGAGCAGAACATGGGTTTTATATCCTGGATTAGGCCGACAAGGTAGCTCATCATTCCATCCAGTTTCCAACCACCAAGAACAATTTATGGCTGTGGCATCAACGTCTTGGTCATCCCTCCTTTTCCTGCTTCAACATTTATTTCCTTCTGTTTTTACCAAAAATAATGTGTCTGACTTTCAATGTGAGTCTTGTCAACTAGGCAAACAAACTAGAGCTTCTTTTGCTCCCCGTATTAATAAAAGCTTAGCTCCTTTTTCTTTAATACATTCTGATGTTTGGGATCCATCTCGTGTTGTGTCATTGAAAGGCCATAGATGGTTTGTCACAGTTATCGATGATTTTTCCTGTACTACTTAGGTATATCTCCTAAAAGAAAAGAGTGAGGTTTTCTCTATGTTCCAAAATTTTCATAAAATGCTTTGTACTCAATTTAGGGTTGTTGTCAAAATCCTGCGTTCTGATAATAGGGATGAATACATTGATTCGGGATTAGAGAGATATTTTTCCACTCATAGCATTATCCATCAGACATCTTGCGCCAATACCCTGCAACAAAATGGGGTCGTAGAGCGCAAGAATCGTCATCTTCTTGACATGGCTCGGAGTATGTGTTTTTCTATGGGTGTGCCTCGGTCCTATTAGGGTATGGTCGTTCTCACCGCTGCCTATCTCATTAATCGTCTTCCTACCCTAGTATTGCATACAAAAGCTCCTCTCCAGGTTCTCTTAGGGTCCAAGTCTCTGTTTTTCATTTCTTCTAAACTTTTAGGGTGTGTCTGTTTTGTTCACAATCATTCTCCTACTCGTAGTAAGTTGGACCCTTGCTCTCTCAAGTGTGTTTTTCTCAGCTACTCCCCTACTCAAAAGAGATATAAGTGTTATCATCCTCCTTCTCGTAAGTGGTTTGTATCTATGGATGTCACCTTCTTTGAGTCACAGTCTTACTTCTTGTCTTCTCCGGTGTCTCAAACATCCCTTCAGGGGAAGCCTTGGTGTGAAGAGATTCCTATTGTCCCTGTTGCTCCTATGGTGAAATCAATTGTTCCTCCACCATCTATTGTTGAGACTATAGAATTTAATGCCACCAAGGACAGGGAAGGGCAAGTTTATGTCAGGGACAAAGACAGACAGAAAGTTACTTGGATACAAGAGACCACTTTTGCTCACCCACTGCCATCTCTTGCTTCTGATAAGAGTCCAAGTAACTTTGAACCTCTTGTTTCTCTTGAGTCTACTGATATTGCTATTCCTGAGAGAGAAAGGGTGTGAGATCTTGTATTCAACATTCCATCTCTAATTTTGTGTCCTACTCTCATTTGTCGTCCTCATATAGAGCCTTTGTGTCTAACATTTCTTCTGTGAGTATACCTAATCATTTACAGGATGCTCTTGCTACCTCTGAGTGGAAACTTGCCATGATTGAGGAAATAAAAGCACTTCGTAAGAATGGCACTTGGGAATTGACTGAGTTACCTAAAGGCAAACGAACCATGGGATGCAAATGGGTATATACAGTAAAGCACAAGGCAGATGGTTCAATTGAGCGTTATAAGGCTCGACTTGTGGCAAAGGGTTTTACTCAAACATATGGGGTAGACTATCAAGAGACATTTGCTCCAGTTGCAAAGATGAATTCTGTCAGGGTACTCCTCTTTCTTGCAGCTAATTTGGCTTGGCCACTTCACCAGTTTGATGTGAAGAATGTTTTCCTCCATGGTGACCTAGAAGAAGAGGTGTATATGGACATTCCCCCTAGTTTTGAAGATCTTCAGACAAAGGGGAAAGTATGTCGACTTCGAAAGTCATTATACGGTCTCAAACAATCTCCAAGGGCTTGGTTTGAGGGATTTACTCAAGCAATGGTGAAGTTTGGTTTCAAACAAAGTCAGGCTGATCATACTCTGTTTGTTAAACATTCCTCCCATGGTAAGACGACGGCTCTCATTGTGTATGTGGATGACATAGTGCTTACAGGGGATGATGTTGAGGAAATTCCTTTGTTAAAGAAGTATTTGGCAAGTGAGTTTGAGATCAAGGACTTGGGAAACCTGAAGTATTTTTTGGGTATTGAAGTCACCAGATCCAAGGATGGGATTTTCATCTATTAGAAAAAATATGTCCTCAACCTATTGAAAGAAACAGGGATGCTTGGAAGCAAAGCCTGTGATACTCCACTAGAGCCTAACCAAAAACTTAGTGATGATATTAGAGGAGCAGTTGTTGATAGGGAGAGTTATCAGCGGTTAGTGGGTAAGCTCATTTACTTATCTCATTCTCGTCCTGATATCGCTATTGCAATTAGTATAGTTGGCCAGTTCATGCATGCTCCTCATGAAATACACTTGGAGGCAGTTATGAGGATTCTGCGATACTTAAAATCTTCTCCTGGAAAGAGCCTTTATTTTTCCAAACACGATCATCTTAGTGTGGAAGCCTATATGGATGCAGATTGGGCAAAATCAGTAACTGATAGGAGGTCCACTTCGGGGTATTGTACCTTTGTTCGAGGGAATCTGGTCACTTAGAGAAGTAAGAAACAGAATGTGGTTGCCTAGGTCTAGTGCAGAAACAGAGTTTAGAGCCATGGCACAAGGTGTGTGTGAGCTCTTGTGGATCAAGTTGTTGTTGAGTGATCTGGGGATAGATCAGACAGATTCTATGCGGCTATATTGTGATAATAAAATTGCCATCAACATAGCTCACAATTCAATTCAACATGACAGGACAAAGCATGTTGAGATTGATCATCATTTCATCAAGGAGAAACTCACTAGTGGCACAATATGTACTCCATTTGTGAAGTATGGAGAACAACTCGCTAATATCCTCACAAAGGGGGTTGGGAGTAAATCGTTTCATGATGTTCTTCGCAAGCTGGTGATGAAAGATATATTCGCACCAGCTTGAGGGGGAGTGTTAAAATATTTATTTCTATATTTACCTTAGCTGTAATTAGTTGTTTCCTGATTTTATGCCTTAGGGCTTCCCTTGTAAGTTATTTTACTTAATTAATATAAAAGTGAATGAAATCAGATTCATTCACTAAGTTTCAATTTTACCTAAACAAACATGTGTTTAAGCGATTGACATGTGTGTCCTCCAAGTGTCCAAAGAGTGTCTGGGTCTTTAAAAAAATAAGACATGTTTTGAAGAGTGTCGAACATGTGTCCTAAGAGTGTCCAAAGAGTGTCGGTGTCCGACACAGACACAACACGGATACGTCCTTTTATTAGAAGTGTCTATGCTTTTTAGATGGGCCAACTGAGTATACTATGATGTTGAAGTCTTTTCTTATTTCTATCTTTCTTTTTATTTTTTATTTATTTATTTATTTTTTAATCTGTAAAAGAATGATTCTGCCCCTGATATCATCATAACCCTTGCTATAAGTTAAGCTATAGACAGATGAAACAATATTGTCCAAAAACCAGAACACAATTTACTCAAAAATATTAGTTATATTATAGTTCAAAATCCAAACAAAAAGGAAAAGAAAATAAAAGAAATATATATTTACAATGAAATGAGGTATATCAGAGCTCTTTCATATAGGAATCCATAATTATACAAGTAACAAAATATGCTGATAAAAAATTATCTCTACAATTGCTTCAATTTACTACTTTCAGTATAATGCATCAAGTCAAAGTGGCCATTTTCTGAAAAGTTACTATCTACATTTATAGCCCATATCCCAAGAAAAAGGAATTTACGAATTAAATAAGATACATATGAGCTATTTGGTTAATCATTATTTAAGTATGCAATTAACAAATATGTCAAAAAAATTCCATGATTCTGCATTTGTACCATCTACACTTTTTGGTATCAGCCAAGCCAAACTGGACCTGGACCATGACCCTCTCTCTCTCTCTCTCTCTCTCTCTCTCATGCAGAGACACACACATGCACACACATAAATGCACACACATTAGGGCTCTGTTTGTTTTGACGTAAAATATTTTACACCAAAAAAATGTTTTTTTTTTTGTTTTTTGGCGTTTGGTTGACACTCAAAACAAAGACATTTTATTGCCTAAAAGATAAATTTTAATTCAATAAAGTGTCATTTATGACTTTTTAGTGAGCTAAGATTTTTGTTTGAAAAATCTAAATATGTTGAAAAGATAGTGAGTGAGAGTCAACTTTATAAACATTGACTTAGGGAATTATTAAAGATAAGTCATTTTTGAGAAAATGATACAAAAATATTTTCCTTAAAAAATGTTTTACTTGCTTTTTGTTCAATCAAACAACGGAAAATAAGTAAAATATTTTTGACAGAAATATTTTATGTCAAAACAAATGGAGCCTAGGATATATTAGTGTGATCAGCACATAAACATGCATTGTCGAGGGATCATGACTCTTTTAGTTTCTTACAATTGATTTCTCATGATGTACTCTTTGAACAAAACTCTCCACTTCTAATTAATCCGTCAACATCATGTAGAATACTCTAAAAGCACACAAACACGAGTTGTAGACTTCTTTATTGTAGACGATACAACCCATTATCAATACTGTGAATGGAATATTAATCGAGAATCTATAGAGAAACCTTACCTTGGATATTTCAAGTATTGCTGAGGCAGAAAGAACGACAACCCTGGGGCCTGTTGAAAATCAAACCTTCAACGTCATATGGCCGTGAAAATGAAAAGTATAAACAACATCAATTATTCCCAATAAACATAAAGTTTGCCAGTTTCTTGTAGCATAGCAGTGACTCTTATATGGAGGAACTGTAAGGAAAATAATGCTTTGGTCCCATAAAGCAAATACTTGTTGGTCATTCATACCTTACAAATTACCTTATTGCAATGACATATTGTCAGTGGGTATTAAGAATTACCTGTAACAGCTCCAGTTGTGCAACAGTATCCAATGAAGATGATAGACCTAAAGATACTTTGTCCGGATCCTTATCCTTTACACACTCGAGAAGGGTTTGCAATCCACCCTGGCCAGTCAAAACAAATTAATATCATTCTGGTACTTTAATGACCAAAGAAACTTCTGATGTTATTCATTTAGTTTCAATTCCTCGAAAATGAGCAAATTGTGCAACTAGTGGTATGTTTGGTTCATTGGAATGAAGTGGAATGGAATGATCATTCCATCAAAATGTCGATTCTCACCTTTGGTTTACTAAAAAAAAAGAAGAAGAAGAAAAATATATTGCAAATGGAATCATCATTCACCACCATAAGCGAATGGCCATTCCAATAAGGAGGCTACAGAATGACCATTCCATTTCATTCTAGTGAACCAAACACTATAGTGTTATTCCCTAAATAGAACAGGTTAGACACCATGATATTACATTTTTGTATTTCCCATTAACAGATAAAACCAATGCCCGATAAAGCTGAAGCTCCATTTTATTGATGAACATCAAAGGGGAGGAAAAAATCCATGCTTTAAAAGAGGCTTCATATCACTGGGATTGTGAAAATGATAAGCTATATGCTTTAAGGACTTGAATTACATGACCTTAATTACATGACAAATTAAGGTTGGTCCATTCAGCCTCTTTCCCAGATCGTGAATCCCTAAAGTAGAACAGAAATTCATTTCTCATCACTTTGAATTTTGGTATTGTCATCAACAATTTATCCCCAAATCCTTATGTTGCAAACATCATGGATGTAACTGAAATCATTCAAGGATCTACTCATCTAAAATAAAAAAACTGAAGCTGGATAATGAAGTGAAATTCTCTGTGTTCAGGAAATCAAAGTGGATTTAACATTGAAGCTACTGGCCTTTTTCATCTAAAGGAGCTAAATCTCTTTCTTCCATAGTACCTTCCCATCTATAAGAGATGCATACAACTCCGAGCCCTTTTCCCTAAAATCAGCTGGTACACTACTCAAGATGGATTCCTTTTCATCCATTGCAATCTGAAAATGTAAGGGGAGAGAGAGACGAGTGAGAAAAGAAGAAGAAAAAAAGAAGGGACAAATAAAGAATTGGAAATATTATTTCAACTGATTTGTGTAGAAGACATAAAGAATAATCAAAAGAACAGACAAACATAGATAAGTTGGATTAACTATACCCCAAAAAGGGAAAAAAAAAAAATAGCCAAGTCAATAACAGAAAAACTGACAAGCCTATGAGATAGGCATGCATCACTTTGCCACACAATACAAGGCATAAAAATGTCCTTTAGCAATTTTAAACATAAAGAATGGAACTCCTATATCGCATATAGAATCTACAACCGGAGATTCTCAATAAACCATCATTACCAAGCAATATGGAACACAATCAGAATAACTGCAGTAGAAAATGGTGTGCCCATAGCTGGACCCAAAAATTTATAGAATTGGCATTAATGAAGTAACATTCTCCAACGTGACTTACTATAACTCAAACTTTCCACAACATTCTAATCATACAATGTTTTTAGAGGTAAGTTAGAAATAAAAAAAACAGCCTTATTGTTAATATTATGTGGGATTTAAAGAAAAAACAACAAAAAACTAAAAAGAATATCACAAACAATTACCAGCATTATTTTTAATTAATCATGTTACCTCAGAATAATATGGTGAGTAGAACAGAATATAACATGGTAGCAACTGGAAATTACACAGTTCACGTAACTCTACAAATGGACTAGAGGGATAAATGTGAAATTGAAATCAAAACTTCAAAGCATCTGCAGTGAAACCAATTATATGCATTTGCAATCCATATACCAAAATGAAGACTAAATTGTATCTCCATTATTGGGTCAAAAATTATGGCTCAGTAACTGAGTTGCTCGTTAGTATTTTGAGTTCTTTCCTTACCCTGCATTATACATGAGAGAGTGATACCTTTAGAGCTTTCTTCACATTACCCTCCATTGTCCCATAGGGCTTTCTTTGTGGAATCCTTAGCAAGTATGAGATGTCCTCCAGAGAATCCTAAAAGAAGAAGTAAGATAGTCTGCATATTATTACTATCCAAATAGAGGAATTGTAGGACTAAAGAGTTTCAATGATAAGGACCTGTATAGCTTTCATATTTGCGTTTGCGGGGATAGCCTTTCTCAAAGCTAGTTCCCCTGTTCTAGGAACTTTTGTGTCTGGTGAATAAAGTACTGCTTCAGCAGGAGAAATAGACCAAGAATTCCAAGAAGCTAAAGGTAATGGAGATGCAATTTGAATAAAAACAAGGATCACAGCAACTGCGCTCTCAAAACTTTTTCTTCCACATTCGAAAGTTGACGTATATAAGTTGGTCAGAATTTCATGCCTGTTTTTAACTTCCTGCATGACTAAAAACCCATTTCAGGTCCAGGAGCCAGAGTTAAGAAAGGCAACATATGATAATATTTCATTCAATTTTTGGGTCCAACGTGAGAGAGAGAGACAGAGAGAGAGATTACTATCAGTTTTTTATTCAGAACCTGTTAAAACCACCAAATTAATTCTACATGTTACAGCAGGTAGGATTAAATCCAAAGGGAGAGAATAAGATTGTCAGAACATTACTACCGAGCATGAAATGGTTAAGTAGAGCTTAGATGTGGAGACAAGCAATGCACAGTAGCCCCCCAAAACAAATGGGAAAATATCAGTCAAATGGTGAATGAGGAAAGCTACTTCAATTCAGTGAAAACTTTTTAAAAATTCAGTAGAGATGGAATGGGGAAAAATAAATTTCAAAGCCATTGAATTTGCCTTTGGGGAAACAAAATAGCCCCCCTTCCCTTTTCCCCATTTTCCGCCTGTTTCACTTCGGGTTCCCATCCGCAAATCAGCCCAATGACAGCCACCACTGCAAATCCCTCCGCCACTGCCACCAGACTCTCCCCCCACCCCCCTTTCTTCCCTGCCAACCCCATAACTCCCCCACCCTCTCCAACCCATCCCCTCCCCAACCCGCAACCCCCTGACTTGAAACCCTAGCCACCGCAACCACCCTAACAGCCTCAGTCCCTCCCACTCATGACACCAAGACCACCAAACTTGCAAATTTGAAAGTAAAAATGCAAACTGTGCCCAGTGTAAGTGAAAAATGCAAACCGTGCTCAGCGTAAGTGAAAAAACATAAAGCTTCCAGGACAAGAGTGTTACAACATCTTTGGTAGAACTCAACCCCAAAAGCTAGATCAAGAGGTGTGGGTGCCCTCACACTTATATGTTTAAAATTACTATAGTACATAGGACTTCACTTCACAAAGAGAAGCAAAACTACCTAAATTCAGCTCACACACCACCAATCACAGAGTGTGAAGCCTCGTAATTTATCAGCGTGGAAGACGATTAAAAAATGTCATACATTTTGAGTTCTTTACCATTTTGCCAAGGGTTGGGAATTACAATCTGAAATGGTTCAAATATCCTACTCATTAACATAACATTATGTAATCTATAGGCAGCAAGAGCCCTCCTATTTGGATATATAAAAATATGGGGGATCACAAACAACACTCTGCATAACAACTTTCACATACACTACACAATTTCAAATTATCCCCAAATCAAGTGCAATAAAAATGATTAATTCTTCAAAAAAATCATCAATTCAAGTAAAACAAAAAATATGAGCAGAATAGAACTAACCATTGAAGGGTTTTTGGCGAGAATGCGGCCAAGTGTGGGGCGAATTGGAGCTACTGTTTGTTCTCTGCGAGTTCTCTTGGATCGAATTGTGGGAAGAAGGGTTGAGAAAAAAGGTTGAATTGGAGTAAGGGAGACATTTATGGAAACCCTAGTGTGAGGGATGATGGTGGAGGAGAGAGAGAACGCCATGGACGGTGGTTGGTAGTTGCAGAGATTTTTGGCGCGCCTCATCCAAATCCTATCTATCTGCTAGCTTTCTTTCTAGGTGTGTTTGGTTGTGGGACTCCAAATGTCCTGGGTTGTTCCAATTCGGGTTGTTTGGATGGGTTTTGGACTTTCAATGTGAGGAATAGGACTAGGCATAAGGTTATTCAATCCGTGAAAATTGCCTAACCTAAACCGTCCACTTATTCGGGCATTTTGCATAATCGCTAGGGTTGGATGCGGGTTAAGATTTTTCTGTGTTTGCGGATTGTGAGTAGGTTGTGATTTTTGTCCAGATTCACCCATGTCGCATTTGTATACATTTTTTAAAAAAATCTGGACCGTTAGTTGTAAGTGTGTAACCATAATCTTCTTTTTTCTCACTTACTTGCAAGTAAACAAATGTTTTTGCAGTTTGTTCTGCATTGTAAGTGTGGGAACCCAACAAATACTGGTAACTTGTAGTAAAATGAGTAAAAGGGCTTATTCATGGTTATGCTTCTTATTTTCACAAGTTAGTGAGTTCAGCAAACCCTAAAATCAATTTTTCAGAAGAGATGTTTGTTCTATTTTTATTAAAATAACTATAGGTTTTGTTTAGCTTATACCTTTTCAACAAAGTGAATGTGAGTCAATTGACTGATCATGACCTATGTTCATGGTCTATTTATTTTTGGAAGTAAATTAGATAGATAGGCTATAATTTATTTGGAATAAATCATTTAGAAAATAATGATTTCATGATAAGAAATATGTGATTTTATGACCTAAAATAATATTTTAAAAATTGAGGGCCAAAAAGAATATTTAAAAAATGGAAAAAAAACAAGCCCAAAAATAATTTTTTAAACAAAAAATTCAATCTGTAAACCGTCCGCACGTTTGCGAACCCTATTCCCACAAACTGCAATCCGCAATATGGGCGGTTATGGGTTCAATTTTTCTCAAACCGCAGACATGTAGACGGGTCCAAACTGCAAACTAAGCCATTAAAAATTGATCTGCAAGCACCCCTAGTGAGGAGTGAAAAGAAAACAAAAAAAAAAAGATAAATTATAAATACACCTCTTCTAAGATTTATTCAAATACGAATTACTTTCTGTGGTTCTAGAAATTACATCCCGTCATTTGAAATTTTCAATTTCATAGTAAATAACCTATTTATTAATGAAATATTAACTCAATTAACAGTTTTTGATGATATCCTTAGGGGGTGCATTCATAATTTAAACAAAAAAAAAAAGGGTCTCCAATGATGAACAGTAAAAATAATAATAATGATAAATATGAATTAAATACATGGTCTTTTGTATCATTATAGTCTCTAATATTTCAATTGTGCCCATTTTATCCACAACTTATTCAATTTGTGTTTGAATGTTCTCTAATGGTGTTTCTATCCAAACAAAAATGCCATGTTTCTATTATAAAATTTGAATGAAATCAATGTTGGAGACCATTTAAACATAAATTAGATAAGTTAGATATCAAATTAACACAATTGAATTATCGGCAATTAAAATGATAGAAAACACATATTACCAAGACCAACCTTGTATTTAATCAATTTTCTTTTAGTGGTAAATTGACTAATCATAACCAAGTGAAAATTGAATTTAGTTAAACTATAAAAATTGAATTTAAATTATAAAACATCTTGCTCGATATTACTCTTTAAACAAATATCAAGCTCAAAATATTAAGTTGTTACTTTTTTTGAATATCATAGGAATTTTAAAAGTTAGACGAATGATCACAATAAAAGGTGAAAACAAAGGATTTCTCGTTATTTTTCTATTAATGTAACCCAAACATAGCCTTTGCTATAACTTCTTAGTTTTACTCATTTTTTTTTTAGATTTTTAAGGATATCTAACTCTAATCTAATGGACCTAATTATTTCCTTCAAAGTTCAAACAGATTTGGCATTAAAAATTAATATATTGATGATCACCAAGGACCAAATTAAAATGTTGTATTTATAGTTTGATTTGCCTAATTTACTGGATTATTTTGGTACACTATGTTTGGTTTTTAGTTTCTAAAAACTGGTTTGAGGTTTTTTAATTTTTCGTAAATTTTTTTTTATATTTAAGTCATTTTTGTAAAATACAAAGAAATACTAAAATATACTGAATTTATATTTTTTTTTAAAGGCTTTTTACAAATTTTATACTTTTTAACTCCATTTAAATTAAGTGGATCTAAAAATTTCAAACAATTAATTGAAATATTTTTAAAAATTCACTTTAAATCAAAAAATATAAATTCAAAATTCAAAAATTATTTTTAAAAAAACCCAAAACCAAACATTATTGGGAGCTTCTATATACACACACCAAACACCCTCTCCACACACACTTAATGAAGGGGTGTGTGGAAAGTGTGTGAGAGGGAGATGTGTATTGAGGGGAAAGCGTGTGTGTATATAGAAGCTCCCAACATTATTGCTTTAGAAAGAATAAATGCCAAAGTAAAAAGGGCAATTGGTACATTGGAAGCCCGCACCCAACACAACTGGGCCCTCCTCCATAGCTTTATCATCCATTTTACGCCTTATTCTCCCAACCCAAAGTTATCATTACTATTTTTTAAAATATTATTTAGTGTGTCTAATTTCAATTTTTTAAATTTAATTTTTTAAAAATTAAATTTTTTATTTTTCATATTTTTTTTATTTTTAGTTAATATTTTTAAAATTTTAAATAATTTTTTTTACTTTTTTATATGCACCATTTAAATGTATTTAAAAAGTAAAATATTTGTAAAAAAATATTTTTAAAAATTAATAAATTTTCGTATTTTTTTATATTTTTTGTATTTAGTGAATTTTCTAAAGAGTTTTTTTTTTAATAAAAATTATACTTTTTAAGTATATTTATGTTAGGTGTGTCTAAAAAATTTTTAAAAAAAATTACTTAAAATATTAGAAAAATTAGTGAAAACAAAAAAAATATATGAAAAATAAAAAATTAGAATTTTTTGAAAAGTGAATTCTGAAAATCAAAACCAAGCTGAGTGATTAGTCGTTCTATATGCACATTTTCTTAAGAGGGTTTGTAATTCTTTTATTTAAAAAGTTTGTTTTCAAGTATTTAATATTTTATTTTAAAAGTTTGTTTTCAAGTATTTAATATAAATTTTACTTATAATATTTTGAGATTAAAATAAAATAAAATAAGCTCTTCATTCGGGTAAAATTAAAAACTCGGCTTATCATTTCGACTTATGTTTGTCTTCTTTTTTTTTTTTTTACTTGAAAGGGAAATTCGGGGGTTTCGGGGGACCCCCTTTCGGGGGATTTATCAACGCCCTTTTTAATTTTGTTTCAACTTTGACTCAAATTTTCTTACTTTTTAACTCTGTTTCAACTAAGAGATCCTAACAATTAAAATAATAAAGTCAATTTTGAAAAATATTTGTCAAAGGCAAAAATTAATCATTTTTATTATAAAAATTACAAAATTTTGCTCTTTTTTTCTAGATTTTTTCTAAGAAAAATATTAATTTAAAATTTTAAGATCATCTAGTTGAGATGGATTTAAAGATAAAAAAACATTGACATAATTTAAAATAAAAAGTTCACTAAAATAAAAATAAGTTGAACTAGAAAGTTCAAAAAAACAATTCCCAAAAAAAAAAAAAAAAAAAACTAATTATTAGTAGTTGAGAACTGAGCACCTTTAGTTTTTACTTCTAAATTATTAACTTTTCAATTTGTAAGAAGGTATCAAATTCAATGGTTAGGAAGAATTAGGACTGTTCAAAATAAACAAGGTCGATCTTATATCTAAGTCTAAAGCCTCTTTTGGGAAGTGGGTTATAATCCACTTTTCATATTACAACCCACTTCCTCTCTCACAAAAAAACTATTTATAAGGAGCTTTTAACCAAAAAGTTAATTATAATCATCTTCTCAAAATAGCTCTAACTAATCATAGTAAGTCACATCGGTTTCACCCATTTTGTGTCTATTTTTTTAATTGTTCTAAAAACACTATATCAATTTAATGAATTGGTGTTTCTTCAAAACAAAGCAAAACAAAAAAATTTTTAATGAATTGGTGCTTCAAAACACCAATGGCCTTGTAGCGTTATGGCATGGAGTGTTAGCAAGGGAGAAATTGAGGTATGAAAAACTAATCAAATAATTAATAATTGATTTTGGCCAAGAAAAATAAATAAATAAATTGTTACTTCAAAATTATTAAATAATTACTTCTTTTTTTTCAGGACTGAAAAGTCACCTAAAATTCTGAGATGGTAACACATCGTTTGGCCTTTGCAAAATAGCAGTGGAAATAGACAAATTGGAAATGATTATGGGTTGTTTGGTCTTAATCCATACTTTGTCACCACCTATACCAAACCTTCCTTTCTTTTTACAAAAACCTTAATTATCAAACACTTTAGTTATGTGATACGTTGATAACCAACTTTTTTTTTGTCTTTTTATGTAAATTCTGTTTGGTTTCAATTTTCTGAATTCAGATTTTTGAAAATTAAATTTTTTATTTTTCATATATTTTTATTTTTAGTGAATATTTTTGAAATATTTTTGTTTTAGATGTATCTAAATAATAAAATATTTTTAAAAATTAATAAATACATAAAAATATAAAAAAATGTACTGAATTTTTATTTTTTATTTTTTATATTTTTGGTATTTAGTGAATTTTTTAAAGATTTTTTCACAAATATTATAATTTTTAAGTGTATTTATGTTAGGTGTGTTTAAAAATTTTAAAAAAAATGATTAAAATATTAAAAAAATTCATTTAAAACAAAAAAAATATGAAAAATAAAAAAATTTATAATTTTCTAAAAAAAAATTTTTGAAAACCAAAACCAAATAAGATGGTTATCATTTTGTGGATACAAGTGCAATGCCCTGGTGGTTAGAAATTTACTTCTAAGTTAGTGTTTAATTTACTAAAATCAAAGTTAAATGAAATGATAATTTTATTATAATATTTATTCTTATGTTTAGTTTTATTAATATATATATATATATATATATATATTACAAATTAAATTAATATTCACTATTATAAAGAAATAGTCATTCTAAAATGAGGATAATTTTTTATTTTTTTTTCCATTCTATTATATTTTTATTCTAGTGAAGCAAATACTGCTCAAGTAGTTTGGTAGATAGGAAATTTTGCATCTCATGGTAAATGTTGGGGTGTGAGACTCTGTCCGTTAATCCTAAGTCACTGATTCTTTATCACTATACTGTTGGTGTTAAGGTCATTTGAAGAAATGCCTGCATATTCTCTGTATTTGCAAGCCCTTCTATACCTATTGTGTATGACTCTGTAGTACATAGAGACTCTTAGAAATACATCCCAAAAAAAAATTTAGTTACACTTTGGTCATCTTCTATTAATTAACTTTTATTTTTTATTTTATTGATCAAAAAGAAAAGGTGCAGACACAAGAATACTCTTTTTATAATTTTTTTCAATCATGAATAACACTTATTATATTATTAAAATAAGTCACACTTTAAAATTTAAATTTTAATCATTACATGATACATAAGTTAATTGCCATTTTATTTATTATAATACACTTACAAAATAATCTCAGCCTTTCATTTGTGACAACATTTACAAGGCTCATTGGAAACAAAAAATTATTGGGTGCAGATAGGGTACCACATGGCATGCCACATGGTATCTTCAACCAATCACAAATACTATAGCCTCTCATGTTGTCTCCTCATCACCCAACATATAAATGTAGCCTCTACTCACTCAACCAATGAGAGAAGAGAAATGTACCATATGACATCTACCCTATCTGCACCCAAAAATTTCTCGAAACGAAACTTTCAAATTGAACCAAATGATATGAGAACCTCACCATGCCCTTTTCATATTCATCTTGCCCTCTAAATCAATAATTACTGTCCCAACTTTTGTGATAAGCATTAATTTTATTTTTTTTGTCTATGGTCCATTTTTAATCTAGAAAAATTATTTTGTCTCCACAAAACAGACAGGTTGTTTGAATAAAATATATTTTTTATTGATTAAAATAGTATGATAAATCTCATATATCTTGTGTTTAAATCTTAAATTTGTAGAAGATTTGAGTAATAAATATATTAAAAAAAGTGAAGGAGATTTGTGAAAAAAATTAGTTATTATTTCATTCTCTTCTTTTCTCTTTACACTACAAATATCTTCTAAATTAAAAATTCAAACACAATTTTAGTAGGAGTCCCTACTATTTTAACCGATGGGAAATTCTAATATACATCTCTTTAAAAATGGTGTACCATATGCACCTCTAATTATGTCATTTTTTTCTTTAGATATGACCATTTTTTTCTTTAATTATAATATTATTTTAGTTATGACTTGAATTCTTTACTTATGTCTCATATTGTGTTTAATTATGACATTTTTTTTAGTTATGACTCAAAAAATTAAAATTATGTCATTTTTTTTTTTAATTATAAGGTGCATTGTGGGCCTGTCTTGGGACTTTTCACAATTTGAACCATTATTTTTATAAGATTTGCTAAATAAATCAAGCATGTAAAAAATTAAATTAATAAAAAATCAGTAACCATATATTATATCATATAAGTCTTAAACAATGGACTACAAATGTAATTTTGAAAATAGACTATGTAATTTTTTTAAAACAAATGTGATCTGATCAAGTAAATATAAACATTTAATTAATTTAATTTTTTATATAAATATTTTATTAAATAAATTCTAAAAAATACATAGTTTATTATGAACATATGACCGGTAGTGAGCTCAACAAAGAGCATGGCAGCCCGCTGCAAAGTACCCGTCATCGATAGATGTTTTTTGTTCCCCCCATTTTGTTGGTGAATAAAATTGTATTTCCATTCATCCCAACACATTTAATATTATGTTATGTCTAAATCTTATATTTTTTATGATAAATAAAATATGAACTAAAAAGTATATATATATATATATATTCATTTTTTCCTCTATTTATTGCTTGTCAACAAATTCTTTAGAAATTTAAATATAAAAACAAATGTCACCCCACATAGAATTTCAGGAATTTTATCCAAAAAAATGTAAACACAGCAGACAAGCCATTAATTTTCTAAACCTACTCATTCGGTCCTCACAGTGTGTTTCGCCATCAAGAGATAATATAGGATTGCGACCTATGACATTGACCAAAACCCAACCTTTTGATTTTTTTTTTCTCAACTACTCTCAAATAATAGTCATAAACCTACTAATCTTTTTGAAAAGTCCTATTCATAAATACCAAAAAAATTATCATAATCATTTATCACCGACCGCCAAAATGGTTGAGAAAAATACCCATGTGGATCCACCAACCCTATTGAGTGTAACATGCAAACAGTTGAATAGTAAGCTAAGTTGGATGGCATACCCATGCCTTTGTTTATATGCTTGACTTAAGCAATGAAACACCGACCTTTATACCAAAAATTCCATTTCTTGTTTGGTCTTTGTCTTAGCTAATCACAACAAACAAACAAACAAAAGGTTACCTATTTGATAGTTTCATAGGCAATTGTTGAAATGAGATGATCTTAACCTTTGTGGTAACTGCTTACCTGGCATTCTTATCTTAAAATATCATTTTATTACAATGTTACTGTACTTTTGGATCAATACAACCAATACTCACAAAATAAGTGAAATGAAGCTAAAAAGGTAGAAGATAAGATTGACAATTATCTATTTCTTTTCCTCAACTATTTGATTGAGAACTTCACTAGTTCATGGCTTTTGGATGACTGAATAATTTTAATGTTGTGTTTGATTGGAAAATTTGAGGATGAATTTGAAAAGAAAAATGAAAAAAAATAGATAAAATGTAAATAAAATATACTTATATTTCACATACTTTCACACACCTTTTCTGTTTAACTTTTCAAATTTCTTTCCAAATTCCCTAACCAAACACAGTATAAAAGTAATTCGAAAATACCATGTGATATTGAATATATGATACTTTCACTAACTGAAAAATTACAAAATATACTAATACTGTATTTGGTTGGGGATTTAGGAAGGAATTTGGAAAGTGAAAGAGAAAAGATGTGTGAAACTAAGTGAAATGTAGGTATATTTTATTTATATTTCACCTATTTTTTCTTTTTTCTTTTTTCATTTTCAAATCCCTCTTCAAATCCTCCAACCAAACACAGCGTAAATGAATTATTATTTATCTCTCAATTACTTAAGAAATATAAATTAATATTGTTGTATCGACAAATTTTTTTGGGTACACTAATAACACTAGGTAAACAAATTTATCATATTACTTCAAAATTATTAAATAATTACTCAATAATTCTACTCAATGTAGAGATCCGACCTTACTAACGAGGTGTGAGTGTGAACAATAATTTAAATTTGAAAGGAAACTCATTCCCCACCCAACCTGCCACTATATGCTCATTTCCCCATCCAAAGATGCAAAGATGGTGACTACACAACGACTCCGTACAAATCAATTAAAATCCAAACACCTAAAGGGCTTGTTTGATTTAACTACGCAATAGTACAAATTGAAATTATTAATTTATGGAATTTATACTTTATTATTTAGTTACAAAATTTATTATTTTAATTAAATTTTAATGATTATTCTATCCAATAAAATTGATAATTTTTTTAATTTTACAACTAATAACTCAAAACATACTTATAATTGAGTTTATGTATTTTTATATTTATTACAAAACAAACGTAAAGAAGACAGAATTATATACCTCACTAATTTAACTGAATAACTAATCATATATTAATAATTATTAATTTTTTCACTATTAACCTTACTAATTAAAGAGGCCCAAAAGTCACAATCCATAACACCCACCACAATAGTGCGTTATACCATTTCATTCCGAATTTCAAAGTTATACTAGTACATACATGGTTCTTTAGCATCAGTACAGTATATCTATGTTTCTCTATTTTTGAGCTCATTACATTTCATCTTCCAAACAAAGTATTTGGATTTGATTTAACAAAAAAAAAAAAAAAGCATCTGGATCGGCTTCGTCTCCCCAGATTTTTAAACATAACCAAAAAAGAAAAAAATAAAATAAAAATTAACATACCAGTAAGATTATTTCATTGTGACTTTGCATCACAAATTTGAAACTACTAAAACAACCTACATCTCAGGACGCGGTAATGAAGTTGGGTACATTTGATCATTCCAATATTGCTCTTATTTATTTTTCAATTTCACTATTTTTTTTTTAAGATTTTATTTAATTTGGGGTTGGGTTGGGTTTGGGTTGGGTGGGAGATCAACAGATATTGTTGAATCTCCAATCAAGCCTGACTTCACCAAAGCCCACAACATGCTGACTTGGTTTGCGAAAGGATACGATGTGGCTACTAACCATGAAAGCAGTTACACTCTCAGAAACCCTAACATCCTCCATCTTCAACTCCCTCAACCTCTGCACGTACTCCGGCACGTGCACTAGGTCCCACACAACTCCCACCCCACCTGGCTTCAAAACCCTAACCACCTCCCCCACCACCCTCATCCTCTCTGCCGCCGCCGCCGCCGTCGTCCGCCCCAACTCCTTCCCCACCGTATGCAAAAACACCGCCGACACTACCACGTCGAAGTAGTTATCGGCGAATGGCAGCCTCCTCGCGTCACCTTCCCGGCAAGTGACGTACTCCTGAACCCCTTCGATCCCTGCAGTTCGGAGCGTCGATACGGTTGTTTTTCTCCGGTCTAACCCGACGACCCGACCCGAACTCCCTTCCTTTTTCAGCTGCATCGCGACCGCATTGAGGAGGATGCCGCGGCCGCATCCGACGTCGAGCGCGTGCTTCACGGTTGACCAGTCGTTGACCGCGGTGACCATGCGCTGGGCCATGTCCCAGTGGAGGGAGACGGCGGAGTAGAAGATGTTGCCGGCGGCGAAGAAGAGGCAGAGGGCGGAGAGAGCGGTGACGGAGCCGGTGAATCCGGCGGCGAATCTGGTGGCTCCGCACGGGATGCTAGGGAAGAGAGACTCGAAGAAGGCGCAGATGGGGTTGAAGTAGATGAGAAAGAGTACGGACAGAGATGAAAAGACGATCGCGTGGAGGAGGAGGAATACTGGAGTTTGCCAATCGTCCATGCCGTAGATTGAGTAGATCTGTGTCCAATCTCTCCCTGTTTTCCCCATTTTTTTTCGAATCTAATCACACTCTTTGATTGAGAGTTTCAAAAGCTGCAATTTTCAAATGAAAACCGTCACTCGACGCTACAAGATCTAGTAAAAAAACTTCAAATCGGAGCTAATTGCGAGACATACGAGTAAAATTCGATGCAAATTGCAAAAACTAATTGTGATTGATTTATGATGATTCAACTTACAGTAAAGATCTGAGAGGAGTACGTTCTTTGGCCAATTCAGGCATCTTCTAAGAGATTCGATTCGACCTCAATCCTGATTTAGTTCAAAATCTGCAAATTCAAAACAATGAGGAAACGGTTGGTCAATGCGCCTATATTTCCTCAGTCAAAAAGTAGTCATTTTCTTCCGGTTTTCCAGCAACCAAACAAGAAAGCACATGAAGAGATCCAACAGAGAAAGTTCAAAAGAAGAAGAAAAAGAGCGAGCAGAAAGTCATAAACTTCTTTACTTACAGGAAGCTTCAGTACTCTTGAGTTTGGCATCAGATGATTCAGATCAGATCCACAAAATGAAGAGAATATTTTGGCAATCCCGAAGCGGAAAAGGAAAATGAGAATGGAAGAGCATCAATTGACATGAGAATGGAAGGCCATGTTCATGATCCTAACATATATATAAACCGCCAGGTAATTCAAAAAAACAAAAAGGCAATAATTGAAGAATCTGAGGAGTAACTGAAAGAGAAAACAATCATGAGACTGCAAAATTGCAGGCTTGCTTGTGACGATGAAGACGATGATGATGATCACTCGTTTTTCAAATACGTCTTTACGCGTTTCGGTATCGTCCTTTTTGTTACGATAATAGAAACTGGAATCAGAGGGGAACCAAACTTTTTCGATGCCTCTGTCTCTTACAAGTGGATAGTAAGCGACAATGGATGGGCATAAAAAGCGAGAAAAGAGAGGGAGAGTGAGAACAGTCGCTGTGCTGTATCTATAGTGCCGGAGGAGAGAGAGAGAGAGAGAAGTTTGTCCGGATTTCAATTTCAAATTCACAAATTATTTTTACTTTGTAGGTTTCAGTTTTTAGAATTTACTATTTTTTTCATTTTTTGTATTTTTGTATTTTTATTAAATTTTTTTAATATTTTCAGTAATTTTTTTCATTTTCAAACACACTTAACATAAAGGGTTTGGTTATGGTGTGCAACTTACACCTTACACCTTATACCTTACATTTACACCTTACACTTACACCTTTTGTGAAAAATTAAACCTTACACTTCCACCTTTTTTGAGGTTGCACACCATATGCAACCCACTTACACCTTACACCTTATACTTACACCTTACACTTACACCTTATACTTATACTTACACCTTACACTTACACTTTTTGTGTAAGTGGCACATGGTGTGCACTTGCACACTTAAGAAAACTCCTAACATAAATAAACTTAAAAGATTGTTTGGTTTATTTTTGGGAAAGTTGTTTTTGAAAAAAAAATTTGAGGAGAGAGTTTAGAAATTTTTTTGGTTTATTTGGTTGTATATTTTGGGAGAGTTGTTTTTTTGGGAGTTTGGGATGATTTAATATTTTGAGAGAATTTGAGTAGATGTGTGTGAGAGAAAAAGTGATTGAGAAGGAGAGAGGAGAGAGAAAAAGTGATTGATTGATTTGTAAGAAAGAGAAAGTAATTTTTGAAAAATTTTGAAAAAAACTAAAACTAAACAATTTTTTAGAAATTTTTTTTCTAAAACTCATCTCCCAAATGCAAACAAAATATACCCAATATTTGTGAATTTTTTTTAAAAAAATTCACTAAATACCAAACACTTTGCTTGTTTTTGGTTTTCCAAAAACACTTTTAAGAAAATTTTACTTTCTTATTTTCTTTTTTTTTTACTGAATTTTTTTAATATTTTAAACAATTTTTTTTTAAATTTTTAGATACACCTAACATAAATACACATGAAAAGTATAATTTTTGTGAAAAAAAATCTTTTAAAAATTCACTAAATATTAAAAATAAAAAAAATAGAATTCAATATATTTTTCGTATTTTTATATATTTATTAATTTTTTAAAATATTTTTTCACAAATTTTTTACTTTTTAGATACAGATAAAGTGCATCTAAAGAAATAAAAAAAATGTTTAAATTTTTAAAAATATTCATTAAAAAAAAATTTCAATTTTCATAAAATTGAATTCGGGAAACTGAAACCAAATACACTATTTGGTATTTTGTTTTTGTTTTTTTTTGGTATTTTTTTTAGTGAAATTACTTTAAATGTTAATTAATTTTTTAAAATGTAGCAATAAAAAATAAAGCAAAAATTATAAGAAAACAAAAGTAGAGTTTGAAGTTTGTAACAAAATAAATTATGAGTTTTGTTTTTAATTTAAATTATTTGTTTATTTTTGTTAAATAAAAGTGTAAAAAAAAAATGTATTTTAGTCATTAAGTTTGTTTGGCGGATTAGTTTTGATAGATTATTGGTGACAAGATAATTAATAGATAAATTGTTAATGTAGAGATTGTTAGTGAGGAGATTAAATAAAAATATGTTTTTTTTTATGATAATATAGGAGATGATTAGTGACGTGATTGGTAAATTATTTTTATATAAAATAAATAAATAAATTATTTTTATATTAAAAAAAACTAAAACAAATCTTAAAACAAAGGTGCACTTAAGAAAAAAAATAAAATTAAAAAAATAATTTTTTTAGATAAAATAGATTCAATCCCTTCACTATTTTTCTAATCCCACCCAAAACTCAGCCAAGTTAATCCCCTTTACTGAGGGGGATTACTAAATCTCTTGGACTATCAATCTACCCTTCTATTTCACTACCAAAAATGCTGTGGGTGAGACCCACAGCCATGGTAGTCCAATCTAACCACTCAAATTGTGAAACAAACATGGCCTAAATTCAAGAAAAATGGATGTTTTGGACATTTTATATATATATATTGAGTTTAATGACAAAAATATATATTTTTTCAGAAAGTTTTAATTAAAGAAAATAAATAAATAATTTAGATTGAAAATAAATCAAAAAATTTAAATTTAAATTGATAAAATTTAAAACTCATAATTTATTTTATTATAATGCTCAAACTCTGATTTATTTATTTTTTTGTATTTTTTCCAAAAATAAAATATTTGTAAAGAAATTTAACAAAAAATGCACAAAAGATAATAAAAAAATAAAAAATAAAAACTACACATTTTCAAGTTTTATTAATCTTTAGTAAACTTTTTTTTTTTGTTTTATTTTATTCAGAAATTACTTTTTATGTGATGTTTGTTATATAAATTCATGTAGAATATTAAAACATGGTCCAATCGTTTGGGATATAGGTTGATTTTTTAGTTTTTTGACTTTTTGGCTATTTTAGTCTGAGGTTAAAAAGTTTCGTTTGGGATAGACTTTTTGATTTTTTTGACTTTTGTGAGAGATAAAATAAAATTATTATGGTTTGAATATGACATTTTATCTTATTAGGTTAAAAAATTTATTTTATCTTTTTGTGACTATTTTAGCCAAAAAACCCAAAAACCTTCTATGCCAAACGAAGGCATACCACATCTAAAAATTTATTATATAGTTTATATTTGGCAAACCAACTTAATTGTAATTGAAGATTAAGGCCTTCTTTGCCAATATCATTTTTTTAGTTTAAAAGTTAAAAAGTCATTAAAAAAATTAAAAGACTAACAACTTATATCAAAAAGTCAAAAATTTTATTTTCTCTCTACTTTTTGTACATTTTTTCGCAAAAAAAAAAACAAAACAAAACAAAAAATTATTCCAAACATATTATTTTTTTACCTCATATTTTAATTAAAAAATCAAAAAATTATTAAAATAACATATTTTCAAACGAGACTTAAATCATCTACTCAACCATTAAGATTTTATTGCTCACCAAGTATTATGTTTAATTAATTTTTTGCACCCCAAAATCTCCCCTCCCAAATGCTAACTTGTGATTTTTTTTTTTTTATTTTTTTTTTTTTTGGGGGGGGGGGGGGGGGGGGTGTGTGTGTGGACCGTCAAAGAGTGAAAAACAAAGCACAAAACAAAAATACAGAATAATGTGGTTTCCACCAAAATGTCTGTCACAACAATAGATTTTAATTATAATAATGTTATAAACACATCATTTTTTATAAAGAATTATATAACAATAAATATATATATATATATATATATTTTTTTCTATTGGTATGTCTATTTTGTTCCTTGAATGTGCTCTTATGTATGGCTCAAAAGGACATTTGCAAGGTTTTTTGAAATTGTAAAGATAGAGGCAATAAATTATCAACCGA
Organism: Camellia japonica; assembly: GCA_030407325.1. Classification (NCBI taxonomy): domain Eukaryota; kingdom Viridiplantae; phylum Streptophyta; class Magnoliopsida; order Ericales; family Theaceae; genus Camellia; species Camellia japonica. The sequence goes on along the minus strand of JAPPVO010000031.1, from coordinate 25,181,908 downwards.
GGTGTTTTGTAATAGGGAAATATTTTCATTTTATTAACAAGGGAATAACATTAGAATTTAATTATTATTGGTATTTCAAAAAAAAAAAAAGTAGAAGAAAAGCAAGAGAAGTGAAAACAAAAGGCAAAAATCCTTGCAAATGTCCTTTCTAGTCTTTGAAGATGCTAGGAGGGCTTTTTACCCTGGATGTGTAAGTGTAACCACTTAATTTTCTTTAATACTTGCTCCTTATTACAAAATAAATAAATAAATAAAAATTTAAAAAAAAAAAAAAACAAAACAAAACAAATTCACCCGAAAAAGAAGTGAAAACAAAGAGTAAAAATTGGTGTTTCAATATTGACTTTTCATACTATGGTGTAAAAGAATTTTTCACTAAGAAGAATATACTTCAATAGGGATATGGGTGTGGTAAAATTATCTACGACTATAGTTAAATTATAGTGTTCTTTCAAAATTTACTCAAATGATATGCCAAACCCATGAACTTAAGCATAGTTTAACTAGTTTGTATCTAGGTTTTGGAAGGAGATTTGAAAGTTTATTGAGAAATAGACAATTGTATTAATTTAATTTATTTGAAAAATAATTGAGATCTAATAGTCTAGATGTGAGACATTAAACAAACAAAATTAAGTAATGACTTAAATGTATGAAAATGACAATTCTATTAATGAAATAACATTTAATAATTTGTCACTATAACATAATAGATTGATTTTGAAATTTTCATAATAATCAGGGAGATAACCATTGAAATTGAGCAACTTCAACGGCACTTAAATCATTTTTTACTAGTTAAAATAAATAAATAAAAATATAATTTTTATTTTAGCTAATCACTTTACCTGTTAAGTTCTCTAACACTACTTTCTAATAGCTCTCTAGGCCCATTTGTTTTGGATGATAGAGAAGAGAATTAGACTGTGATAGATGTGGGACCCACTATAATAAGCTATGGAAGAGGGGACTAGCAAAGGCCTTCAAGGGTTGGATTTCGAAATTAGTGAGGGGATTAGCTTGAAAAAAAAACTATTTTGTTTACATTGTGTGTTGTGTATTTGTGTGGATTTTTCTTTCTTTTTTTTTGGGGGGAGGTATTATGTCATCATATATATATTAAAATAATATAGTACAAAAAAATATTTATAAAATATAATTTTTAATATTAAAATATATCGAAAACATAAAAGGGTATTTATGATATTTCATATAGTTAATCTCCTCACTATATATCACAAATAAACATAATTTTTTTAAATATTTTCACTAATAATCTTTACACTAATTGTCCCCTTATTAATAGTTCTTATACTAATAATCACACCCTACCTAACTCCGAAAACAAACGAACCCTATATCTAAACTAATTTACGAGTGATAGCGTTTTACTACATTCTATATTAGTGTTGCGGATGAAGAAAATAAAGATGGAGTGTTCCTTGAAATCTCTAATAGATATTTTGAGAAGTGGGTTAAAAGTCACTTCCTACCTTTTAACTCATTTTATCTCTCACAAAAAAAAAAAAAGAAAAAAAAAGCAGCTTTTAATCATCTTCTCAAAACACCCCTAAATGTAAAAAGAAAATTTCTATTCCGTGGGAATATATAAAAATAAAAATGCTTGGGAGCTTTAATTTAGGACCTCTTAATCTACCTCTAATGACATGAAATGAACCATGTGAAGGGGGACTCACACTCCTCTTTTTACTCTCTCTCCTCTTTTGAGAGGTCAAAATATAAGTGATATATATTAAGGCATACAGTACCACTCATTTGAAAATTATTACACATTAATAAAAAAAAATTATAATTATAATTATAATTATTAATATTTATAAGATTTATCACTTTTTTTTTTTTTTTTGTAATTATTGTTCCTAATCACCAATGTTATGTTATTTCCCCAATGTAAGAAGCAAAAAATAATAAAGTCAAACTAGCATTTAGAGAATCTGTTGAAACAAATAACAAAAAACAATTAAAAGAAAAAACTAACGTATTTTGAAAAGAGCTGTGTTTGGTTATGTATTTTAAACATATTTTTACCTATTGATTTGAGTGTGGTATTTGTTTTGAATTTTCAAATTATAATTTCATACCTATTTTTGAAAACTTCTTTCTAGAAGGGAAAATTTGGCTAATCCGGTCGTCCTCCCGGAAGTCCCCCTGGACGTCTGGCCAGTTGATGGGAACAGTGTTCCGTTTTTTGTTTTTTGTTTTTTTATTTTTTTTTTTTTTGCACCTGTTATTTTTATATTGTAAATAAAAAATATTTTTGAAAATTTTTAAATTTTTATATGAGCTTTGAATATAATTTTGAGTTGTGTGTTTGGTTTTAAGTTATAAATTTTTAAATCAACTAACTTTTCTAATTTCAAAAACTCAAAACTCTCTCCAATACTCAATTCAAAACTCTTTTCAAAACGCATAACCAAACAAATTTCCTACACTCAAATCATAATTTCAAAATTCACAAACTCAAAATATAACTCTATTATTAAAGCATATTTAGAAAACTCTACTAAACGTTACCTAAATTTGTTGTAGATACTTATAATAGGGTAAATTACACTAATACCCCCTGAGGTTTTTATTTAATATAGATTCTCCCCTCACGTTTGAAAAATTACATTTCTCTCCTTGAGACTTGTAATCTCATTACAAATTATCCCCTGAATTGCTGACGTGATGTCATGCCCTAAAATTTTTTAAATTACCATTTTGCCCTTTTTCACACCATTTCTTCTTCCTATCATCATGATTACATTCTGCAACTTTCTATCATTAAATTCTACCTGAACATATTCTTATTAAGTGATGATATATAAACGTAAATTTTATATAAAAATTTTAAATACAATGATATAGTTTAATGGTGACATTTCAATTTAAAACAAAACACCCATAAATATGATTTATATTTACAATAACATACTGTCATAATATTTTTATGATATTTTTTGTATAAATTTTTATATATGAATATAATTTTTCATTTTTATTTCCACCATTATTTTTCTTTCTTGTCTATTTACCTGCATTTATTACAGTATTACTAAATACCATCATTCACATTTATTGCAGTATTACTGAATTTTTGTATTTTTTTTTCTTGTATTTGGTGAATTTAAAAAAATTACAAAATATTATACTTTTTAAGTATATATAGATTAGATGCATCTAAAAAATAAAAAATAAAAATTTACTTAAAATATTAAAAAAATAAAAAAAAAACACACAAAATAAAAAATTTTAATTTTTTGTGTGAGTTAAACTAAAAAAGATGATTATTATTTCTCTTGAAATAATATAAACAAAATATTAATATTATTTTATTATTTTACATGTATAAAAATTAAGAAATAAATATATCATTTTAATCTGATAAGATGATAAATATAATTTTTCAAACGTGAAAAACGAATCCACATTAAATAGAAATGTCAAGAGACGTCGGTGTAATGTATAGTACAAGCCCTTCACGGCATCCACTTTGTACTTTGAGGTTCAAAAAAAAGAACTGGCTTTCCTCTCGTCCGTGATTAGGTTAGAGAGTACTGTTGAATTTGTAAAGATTCATTATAGGTCCTGTTTTGATAATCTGAACCGTTCAATGTGTAGAAATTGTGGAGCACTATATACCTGTAAAAAATTATATTGATCGGATATCAATAGCTACGTAATCAAATCAGTTTTGTATAAGAAAAATAGACGGTGAAAAAATAAACGATTGATAAAAATCTGATCCGATGAAATAGGTATTGATATTCGATCAATGTGATTTTTTATAAGCATGTAGCACTCGATAATTTCTACACATTGAACGATTTAGATTATTGATACTAAACACATGATGGGTCTCTACGAGCCTAACAATACTCTATAATTTGATCACCGACTAAAGAAAGGCAAGCCCAATAAAAAGTCATATAAAAAAATAAATAAATAAATAATTGCATGGAAGAAACTTAAGAGAGAGTCCTTACTTTTGTACATGTTACCAAAGTGTTGATTTGGCAGGACTCCGCAAATCAAGGGAATTTTTAAGTAATCACACGCAGAGTACGGATCGACTAATCAACTGTTTCACACAGTGCTTTTATTTAAAGCACTTTTCCTTTTTTATTACGGTATATGCCTTGTTGAGTAAAGTACTTAAATGCACCAATCACCATTGACGGTGCTTAATTCATGATCCAAACACTTTAACATAAGTGAAATATAATTATTTTTAATTTTCATTTTAAAATTTTTATTCAAGTTTATGATCTAAATAGAGCGCAAGGCTTTGTTTAGATTGTGCATTTGAATAGTAGTTTGAAAACATATAAACAAAAAAAATTTAAATGAAATATAAGGTACTTTTTTTTTTAAAAAAAAAAGATCTCTTCTAAATTCATAATCCAAAAACAACATCAGAGTATTTTTTTGATTGATTGTTATATTCTCAACTTTTATTTTTGGGAAGCAACATCCCAAATTTTTTATCTCATAAAAACCACTAAAAGACAAAAGTTTTGCAAAACCAAAAAAAACACATCCAAACAAAATATCATATCTAACCCCATAATCATTTCACTTTTTCTCTCACAAACATCACATCCAACCACATAAAAACCCAACTATCTTCCCAAACACTAAAAATTTTTTATCTCATAAAAACCTACATCCACTAAAATCTACATAAAAACTCACTTCCCAAACACCCACATATTTTTAAATTTTGTATAATTAGATCTCAACTATCTAAAAAGTCTCAATTAAAAAATCACTTTATCAGTTCACTGATTCTATAAAAAAAAAATAATAATAATATTTTCTTGTCGGATGAATTTTATCTTCTTCTTCTTTTTAACTTAAATTCACATAATAAATACTACCATAATTTTATATTATGACCAATTTATATACGCATGTTCTCTTAAAAAAATATATTATATAGGCACATAATATTATTTATTATGTGAATTTACATAAGAAATTTAAAATTAAAAAAAAAGTTAAATCAATTTGAGATATAAAGCATAGGATAATGGATAAATTACACTTACTTCCCCTGAAGTTTACCTTAATTACAGATACCTCCCCTGCAGTTTCAAAAATTACACAGACCTCCCTTAATTTAAAAAAAAAATTAGCCAAATTCCCCCCTTCTATTAACTTTGTTCCAAACAGTGTCAAAAATAACATTAAATGACTGAAATACCCCCATCCCATCTTTCTTTCTCTATCAACCTAACTACTCTAACATTGCCTCGTCTAACCCACCAAATTCCACAGAAAGATAAATTAGTGACCTACTATCCGAGGCTATTGTCAGTTTCTATCTCAAAGTGAGTTTACACTTAAATTTAAGGAACTATTACACATTCATAAAAAAAGTTTATGTTTTTAATTATTAATATTATAAAATTTACCATTTTTTTTATAATTATTTTTCAAAACCATTCCTGAAATAAAATTTTTCCTAAATTTAAAGTTAGCATAACTAAACTTTTATATCCCACCGTGCAAGGCTATCGAAAAAAAGAAAAAAAAAATCTCACAGGACTTAGAAATATAGTCTGCATAACTAAACTTTTAAATCCTAACTTGTTTGGTTTCACTTTTCAAGATTTACATTTTAGAATATTTAAAAAAAATATATTTTCATATTTTTTCTATTTTCACTAAATTTTTTTAATATTTTAATTAATTTTTTATTTTTAGATACACCTAACATAAATACACTTAAAAAGTATAATATTTGTGAAAAAAAAAAATCTTTAAAAAAATTCACAAAATACCAAAATATAAAAAAAAAAAATTGAAAATTCAGTACATTTTTGTATTCTTGTGTATTTATTAATTTTTTAAACTATTTTTTTTATAAATATTTTACTTTTTAGATACATTTAAATAAGGTGCATCTAAAAAAGTTTTTTAAAAAATGCTTAAAATTTTTAAAGTATTCATTAAAAACAAAAAATATGAAAAATAAAAAACTCAATTTACAAAAAATTGAATCTAGAAAATTGAAACCAAACATATTAGATTTTTTTTTATTTTATTTCTCTTTTTGTTTCCTATTAGAATTCTTATTTTTATTTCTCTTTTTGGTTTTTATTTTATATTTTATTATTATTTAAAGGTCAATGTATTATGCTATCATAACCAACATTTTCAATACGAAAGCAATTCAAAACATATACACACTATATAGGGAAAGTGAATCATAACACTTTTTGTTTGGTTTAATTTTCATAATCAATTTTTTTTTATATGAAAAAAATAAAAATGAATTTGGTGTAAAAAATTAAATTAAAAAAAATACTCATCATTTTCACATGATTTTTTTTCTTTTCTGGATGCAAAATTAATTTTTAAATAACCAATATTCCTGGTACAAAATAATTTAAAACATATACATATATAAAAAATTAACTTGGTATAAAAATATATTCATCATTATCATATTGTTTGGAGGGAAAGTTTATAGGTACTGAAAAATTGGAAGGGTATTTTCGGCATTTATGTGTTTGGTGTTGCTGATGTCACTCTTTTTAACAGAAGGGGAAATCTAGCTATTATTTTCAAAAGCAAGGAAGATCAATGTAATTTTTGAAATCATAGGAGAGGTATTTGTAATTAAGGTAAACTACAAGAGAGGTAAGTGCAATTTACTCTATGATAATTTCAGTGTAGAGTTACTAGTAGTCTCCACATAAATTCTTTGGACTTCTCATTTCTTTGATTTGCTTGCCATTAAACTTTAAATTTTGCAAATATTCTTTGGACACCACCCACTTAATACAAGAAATAACCCTACACTTTCAAACCCTAACCACCACCTCCAACTCTGACCACTCTTCTTCATAGCTCCGTCCAATCTCATTCACCACCCCCAATCCCTCACCATCGCTACCCACAAGCCCCTTTCTTGCCTCTTTATGATAATTAACATCGCCTCTTCTCCTTCATCTTCTTTTTTTGCTTCTTTTTTTCAAAACTTACAAATGTGATCTCTCTTTCTCTCTCTCTTGAGGGAAAAGAAGAGCTAAAAATATAGGAAAAGACCAAACAACGGTAAAAATGAGTGGAAATAGTTGAGCAGTAGTAAGGTAGGGCGAAAAGGGGTCATGGATTTAAATAGAGATGTGAAAAAATAAAAAATAAAAAAATGAACAGCATTAAACAAATTATAACAAGAAATAAATTATGGGTAAATTACACTAACACCTCTTGAGGTTTGATTCAATTACATTTCACTTCTTGACGTTCTGGAAATTACATTTCTATCCCTATAGTTAATAGTCTCATTTCACAAACCCATTTGCTTATATAAAATGCAACAACTCCTAGTAAAAAATTAGAAAAAATTATATTGAAAAAAAAAGTAAAGCAAAAGAAAAGACAAAAAAAAACAGAGGAAGTAGAGTAAAGTAAGAAAAGAGAGAGTGTATGTGTTCAATATCTTTATTTTGTCTAAAAAATTGTAATGATAGGGGAGTTAGTATAATTTTTTAAACGTCAAGAAGTAATTTGTATTAAATCTAAACTTCAAGGGTGTAAGTGTATTTTATCCAATAAATTAAGGTTGGTGTTGAATTGAATTTTTTATGAAAGAAATTAATAAGAGGTTGATGACCAGACAAGATAGTTATGGCGGAAAAGGACCGGGCCGGTGTGGAAGGCACGACTAGACCGGTTTGACAGGTGAACTGGCATCAACTAAAAAGAACAATCGGTCTACTCATTTTTATTTTTATTTTTTTTAAATGTTTTGATTCTGGGCCTTTATTTCTAGAAAAAATATATATCAATAAATCCAATTTTGGATTCAAGATTATTATTGAGTCTTATCAAGTTTTTATCTAGACTAGGCCTCGTTTGGAAACCCTCTCTTTTAGCCAAAAAGTCAAAACTCGGTTGGGGAGTGGCTATTTTAGTCAAAAAGCCAAAAAACCAACTAAAACTAGTCACATCACATCTCTACTTTTCTGCACATCTTTTCGTAAAAAGTCAAAAAGTTACTAAAATAGCCTGTTCCCAAACGAGGCCTAGCAAAAAAGCCAACAACCCATACCAAAAAGTCAAAGATTCTCTTTTCTCTCTACTTTTTGCACATCTTTTCGTAAAAAGCCCAAAAGTCATCTCAAACATACTAGTTTTTTTTAGTTCATATTTTAGCCAAATAGCCAAAAAATTACTAAATTAGCCTGTTCCCAAACTTATTTATCATAAAATGTTTTCAAAAAGTTCATTCTTCCATAATGACGTATCTTATTCTAATTGTACCATTCTCATTTAATATGAACAATAATTTTAACCTAATTAAAATTTAAAAAATTAATTGTAAAAATTATTATTATTATATTAAAAAAAATAGTAAATAACAATTGGATCAAAATAATTATAGTATAAATTCAACTTTTTTTTATTATTTCAAATTATGATTTTTTTTTTAATAAAATTTTAGTGTAAACAATCTAAAATGGCTAAATTCTATTAAAATTCGAAAGAGTTATGAAAATAATATTATGACAAATTTATATATATCTCAATGCATGAAATAATTGATAAATCTTATATTTATGCTTTTGTTTATGATTTTTTTTTTAATTTCAACAATTAAAAATAGTTTTATTATAGAATTTTATGTAAAATAAATTATTTATGAAATTTTTGGTTCATACTTTAATGAGAAAAATAAAATATACCATTATGAATAACTGAAATCTTCTATAGCAATTTATAAAATAAAAAAGAAAACAGGACTTATTTATTAATATTGAAATTTGATATAACTCAAAAGTAATTTTCAAAACAAAATAGAACAGAATTGATTAGTAATTTTTTTTATTGTGATTTACGATTTTTTTATTACAATATAATAATTTTTACAATTAAAAAAATAATTTTATTTAGATTAAAATTATTTATGAAATTGTTGTTCATAGTAAATGATGGGTAAAATTGGGATAACATATATCATTATAGAAGAATGAACCTTTTAGGAATATTTTATGACAAATAGCACTTAGTTATCCATATTGAAACCTGATAAAACTCAATAGTAATCTTAAGAGCAAAATAGCACTTATTGTTAATTTTCCATGTTTCTACATGTTTAATTCCTATTAAAAAAAAATTAATTTAATGTAAAATTTTAAAAATTTGGTAATATGGTTACATCATACCACATCCATAATTTGGAATCCTAATATTATGCGACATGATTGATAATATAAAGTAAATTATACCACAAGTGTTTGGACTTTTCTATCTTTTTTTAATTAAGCCCCTAAATTAAACCATTTCCAAATTAGTTTATTGTAGCTGCTTTGCTACATTCTCTCTACTTTTGATAGTTAATAATACACATTACATAAGACTTAACTAAAGTGTATACATTCATTTTCATAACATCAAAATAAATCATAGAATCTGCACCTTTTCTTTAATCACTTTTAAAATCGTTAATGAATATTTTTTTAGTATAAAGAATTTTAGAATTAATTTTATCAATTTATCATTTAAATTGATTCTACATCATATACTGAATTATCAAAACTTGACAGAATGTAAGACGTCAATTTTAAAAGTTAGAGATTAAATAGTATTTTACAATTTTTAATTTTTTAATTTTTTAATTTTTTTTTTTGTGGCTATTAATTGAGCTTCCTCAATCATTGATATAGAGGTATTGGCTAATTTGAATATTTAGGATAGGTCTAGACTATGGATAATTCTATTGAGCTACAAGGAAGTTAATGCCCAAATCAAATTAATCACCTACATGCTTCCTCCCCAGTTCTATCAAGGCTAAACTATCAATAGGTCCTATTTTGGAGACTTATTACCTAATAGGTCTTACTTTGGAGACTTATTACCCATTAAGTCCTATTTGATAAATTTATTAAGTGATAAAGATAAATTTATCAGTCTTTTTTTTTATGAATAAATTTATAGTGATAAATTTATCAGTCTCTTTTTTTTTTATGAATAAATTTTTAGTGATAAATTTATCACTCTCTTATTTTTATAGTATTAAATTTATTAGTTAGGACTTGTAGGTAAATAAGTCTAGTTAATAGGACTAATTGGTAAGTACCCCTTCTATCAAGGCCAACAAGTGGTGGAGGTATTTTAGGAAGGTCATTTCTTGCAAGTTTAAATATCAACTTAAATATTATATTTAATTTTTTAGAGCCCACAACATATCTTATTTTGATAATTTAAATCAGTTATTAAAAACACACTTGTTATCTATTTTTTCAAAAAATAAACATAATAAAATGAAAAAAAAAAAGGATTATCAAATATATCTTTTTTTTTTCCACAAATAATATACATGGAGAAGGCCCTACAAAATAAATAGTTTAGATCGTTAAACAGAACTCGTGATAAGCTTTATGTTGGACAATCTTCACTGTATTTAAATAGTTAAATTCTGTTGTGTATTAAACAACAACAAGAATATAAAGAAATAAAGGAAATGAGAGAATTTGTTTGATTACAAAAATCAAACTAGAAATAAATAAATAAATAAAAACAGATTTTATTTTGTTACAAAAACAAAATTAAAATTTGTTTTAAATAAACAAATGAAACAGAAAATAAATTAAACAACTTACTTGATTAATTGTTCGAATAATAATTCTGATCAAGTCCAGTGTTTGACACTGTGTCCTTAAGACAGATTCGTCCTCTCCACGGTGCTTTCAGAATTTGGATGTCTATCTCCCAGGATAAAAATGATCTACTACAAACAATAGCAGCACTACAAATTGTTTGCCTAACGAACACACTAAGTGTTTATATTCTCTCTGACAAGAAAATAATGCAGCAACATGAAGAGAATGTTTTCAGAATTATGAAGGACGAAAAATTAGAGTTCAAAAAATCCAAATGAGGGCTGTCCTATTTATAGATGGAATGGTGGCTCTAGGTTTTGAATTGAACATGTATGATACCTGTTGGTTTTGAATTCAAACAGATTTGAATCTGTTGGGTTTCAATTCAAACAGATAACAAAAACGAGAAGGGCCTTGTTTGGGTGTACAGTAAATCCAAATCAGATTATTTCCGGTTTAATACGGGAAGGGCCCTGTTTGGATGTACAGAAAAACCAAACCAGTTTAATTTGAATTCTGGATTTTATTTTACCAAAAATAAAATTAAATTCAAATGTTTTTGACCCAAAAAGATTAGTATTGGGCCGGACAAGCCCAACCCAACCACACACCACGCACCCGCGCCCAAGCCCAGCCCGCCCGATCGACCGGACTGACGGACGGACGGCGCACGCGTGGTGATTTTTGAGTCCAATGGGTCTAGCCCATTTTGCCCATAACCTCTCCCTCTAAAACACTTGGGTACCCCTTGGGGCACACCCCAAGTACCAAACTCATGCCTTATAAACCCATTCAAAACTTCCTACCAAATCAATGTGGGACAAGCCTTATTCAAACCTTTAAGGGTTTTCCACCAAAACTCCATTTCCATGGAGCACACTTTGGCTTCAATTTCCCATTTACTCGATAATGGTTTTGAGCAACCAAATATACCACGTGAATCACAACGCGGCATAGAACGCGTTACCACTTTGACCCGTGAAAATCGACGCACGGGGCCCACCTAAAAAATAGACCAAACTTAGGATAAAATTCTGGTTTTACCCAGAATTTATAACCATTTCCAACAATCCCCCACATGAATGGAATTTGATGACAACGGAAATGCAATAATATGCAGATTTATCGAAAGAGTATAAGTCGAAAATATCTTGCATAGTGATAACCTATCGAAAATATCTTGCATAGTGATAACCTATCTTGCATAGTGAAAATATCTTGCATAGGATAGGTAGTTTTCGGCCTTGAACCTTCCCTAGTGATAACCTATCGGACTTACTGGCTAACCAATGGACGCGATGCCCTGAATTGTTTAGCCGTTTGTGTAAGTCAAGACAATAGATTTCACACAAAATATCTTCTAACACATCGTGGTTCTCACTGTTGTGTTCATTTTGGCCTTAAACGCGCCTAGTTTTCATGAGTGTTTCTAGAGAATTTAGCCTTTTGGATTCTCATAGAACCGGCCCCAGTTCGACACTCATATAGGTGATTCTTATTATGAGTATCTCTTTATACTCGTCTTGATTTTATGCCTCAATCAAGATATAAGTAATCATTAAAAGCAAAACTTATCCTTATACCCCTGCATACAACATATGTTGCAGATATCACTCTCACCATAGGAATGGGTAAGGAATTTTAATCCCTTGGTGATTTCTGGCGAGCCATACATAACTTAGTTGTCCCTTTGAACTTAGTTATTGGGATTTTCAGTCATATAAGTAGGGTTACCATTATGATGACTCTTATGTAATAGGCTTTAATCCCATCCCCTTTGATGAACTATACACTAGCTCTTTTGTCAAACCTTTTATTAACGGATCCGCAATATTCTCTTTAGATTTTATATAATCTATTGAGATTATTCCGTTTGACAACAATTGCCTTACAGTATTATGTCGACGACGAATATGTCGTGACTTATCGTTATACATATGATTATGTGCCCTGCCTATTGCAAATTGACTATCACAATGAATGCAAATAGCTGGCACAGGTTTTGGCCACATTGGAATGTCTTCTAAGAAGTGACGAAGCCATTCTGCTTCTTTTCTTGCTTTGTCTAAAGCAAAGAACTCGGATTCCATTGTGGATTGTGCGATGCATGTTTGTTTTGTGGATTTCCAACAAACAGCAGTGCCTCCCAGAGTGAAGACATATCCACTTGTGGATTTTGAATCTTTAGTATCCGATATCCAATTTGTATCACAATAACCTTCAAGTACTGCTGGATGTCGAGTAAAGTTCGAACCATGATCACGGGTGAATCTTAGATATCTAAGAACCCGAATGATCGCTTTCCAATGGTCTTCTCCGGGGTTACTAGTGTACCTACTCAATTTACTGATAGCGTAAGCTATATCAAGACAAGTACAATTCATTAGGTACATTAGGCTTCCAATGATTTGGGAGTATTTTAACTGAGACACTGCATCACCTTTATTTTTCGATAAATAAAGACTGATGTCTACAGGTGTTCTAGCTAAATTCAAATCATCCTTGATAAATTTATCAAGAATTTTCTCAATATAATGAGATTGAGATAATGCATATCCGTCAGATGTTTTAGTAATTTTCATTCCTAATATAACATCTGCAACCCTCATATCTTTCATATCAAATCTTTTGTTAAGCATTTGCTTAGTTGATTTGATCATGTTGTGACTGCTTCCAATGATAAGCATGTCATCCACATAAAGACAAACTATGACATATCCTTGGTTAATGTTTTTAACATAGACGCATTTGTCACATTCGTTTATCTTAAACCCATTAGTAAGCATTGCATGATCAAATTTTTTATGCCATTGCTTAGGTGCTTGTTTTAATCCATAAAGGGATTTTACAAGCCGACAAACTTTCTTTTCTTGCCCCGACACTACAAACCTTTCGGGTTGCTCCATATAGATCTCTTCATTTAGATCATCGTTTAAGAAAGCTGTTTTAACATCCATTTGATGTATTTCTAAATTAAACAACGCTGTTATAGCAATAAGCATGCGCATGGATGTTATTCTTGTCACAGGGGAATATGTGTCAAAATAGTCCAGACCTTCATTTTGTCTGTAACCTTTAACTACAAGTCTTGTTTTATACTTGTCAATTGAACCATCTGCTTTCATTTTTCTCTTGAATATCTATTTATATCCAAGAGGTTTAGAACCTGATGGAAGATCCACCAATTCCCAAGTATGATTTTGCATAATGGATTCAATTTCATTATAAACAGCCTCTTTCCACAAAGGTGCTTTAGGATCTGTCATTGCTGCCTTAAAGCTTTGAGGTTCATTTTCTAACAAGTATGTTAGAAAATCTGGACCAAAGGATTTTGATGTTCTCGCTCTCTTACTTCTTCTTGGTTCATCATCAGTTAAATCCTGTTGGTTGAGACCATTACTAGTCTCTTGTGTTTGATTGTTAGTCGTCTCTTGACTTTGTGTACAATCATAAGTTCTTTTCTGTGAACTTATTTCCTGTCCTTTCTTGTAAGGAAAGACATGTTCAAAAAATACAGCATTCCTTGACTCTATAATAGTGTTCACATGTATATCAGGTATTTCTGATTTATAAGTCAGAAACCGATATGCACTACTATTCTGAGCATAACCAATAAACACACAATCTACTGTTTTTGGTCCAATCTTAGTCTTTTTAGGAACAGAAACTTCAACTTTTGCCAAACACCCCCACATTTTTAAGTATTTGTAGGTAGGCGGTCGACCTTTTCCACAATTCATAAGGAGTGCTGTTGATTTTCTTGTGGGGTATTCTGTTAAGAACATAATTAGCAGACAATATTGTTTCCCCCCACAAGTTCTGTGGTAAACCTAAACTTAGTAACATGGCATTCATCATTACTTTTAGGGTTCTATTCTTCCTTTTAGCAATTCCATTTTGCTGTGGAGAATAAAGGGCTGTAGTTTGGTGAATAATGCCATGTTGTGCACAAAATTCATTTAATGGTGCATCATATTCACCACCCCTATCACTTTTGATTAAAAACAAAATATAACATTCATCACTTGTTGTCTATGATGTGCTTGATTCATAAATTTCAAATCATGATTCATAAATTTCAAATGAAAAATCCACAATAATTATGACTATACAAATCAGAATTAATGTTTTGACAAAATCATATCCTCATAAAAATTTTGCCTAAGAAACGAACAAATCAAAAATCTTATTTGATTGCATAAATTCTTGCAACTCATTTACGAATAAGTAACATGGTCATAAAAATATTTGTGACAGAAGAAAATTAAAATATCTCATCTAATGCAAGAGATACACTCCATATAAATAAAATGGTTTATGGTTTAACAAATTCTACTACGCAAGTAAAATAATAATTGACAACATTTTATGTCATATATTCAACAAATAATAATCCACATAAATTTTTTTTCAAAATTTACTTCCAATTAAATGGAACAATATAACTACATACATCTTCATGTTTAAATTTCTCTGGTGTTTAAACACCCATTCAAAATTGATTGGAAAAACTCAAATTAATCAACATATCAATTTAACATTCCAAATCACATGAAATTGTTGTTAGGAAATAACTTGAGTTGATATCATACATGCATATCAAACGCATCAACTAAAAATAATGAATTAACAAAATAAATTAATCATGCATGATCCCAAAACTTGCATCATGAAATAAAAAGATTCTCAACTCATAAATAAAATTCAATGCGTTTTGAATTTTAAACTCCAAAATGACAAAACATACCTTCATTTAATCAGTTTGATTTGTACATAAATAAACTAATTAAATATGCATTCAAATGTTCTTGTGAATATATATATTTTTTCGACTCATGTGCAGAAACTATTCACGACTACGGATCCATATACAGAAAATAAAGAATGATTCAAAAAATCAATAAGAAAATAATCTTGCTACAAAGGTTTCTTCATAATAAAACTGAAATTTAGTTTGTAAAACTAATATATAACTCCAGAATTAAATACTTCCATGTATACTCATAATGAACTATGAAAAAGTCAAAAGAATTAACACCTTTTCACAAAGGGTTCAAAAATTAAGTGATCTCCCAAATGAAACCATAAGTCACGTACAATATTTACAGATTGTAACCGAAACACAAAATTACATGATTGATTAACAAAATTAATTTTATAGTTACTAAAACCACAAAATAAATTATAATACAAAATAATTTTATTTTCTATGTTACTAAAACTAGAAAATAAAATACCACAAATTAATTTTCTAGTTACTAAAATCAGAAAATAAATTATAACACAAAATAATTTTATTTTTCTTGTTACTAAAACTAGAAAATAAAATAATTTTATTTTCCTTGTTACTAAAACTAGAAAAATAAAATACCGAAATAATATCTGATTACAAAAATCAGAAAAACACAAAATAATTTTCTAGTTACCAAAACCAGAAAATAAATTCTAGTTACTAAAACCAGAAAATAAATTCTAGTTACTAAAACCAGAAAATAAATTCTAGTTACTAAAATCAGAAAATAAATGATAACAACAAAATAATTTTATTTTCCTTATTACTAAAACTAGAAAAATGAAATACCAAAATAATTTTCTGTAACACCAAATAATATTTTGCAATTGTTAATGACACTAGTATATTACTACTAGTTGTCAAAGAAAAGAGACAGTATATTACTACTATCTGTCAAATAGCATAAACCACTATTTGTTTTTCTAACCAGAATATTACTTTGGAAACACAGAAAATTAAATACAATGAAGATACCAAAAATACTCTGTCTTAAGATTGTTGGACAATCTTCACTGTATTTAAATAGTTAAATTCTGTTGTGTACTAAATAACAACAAGAATATAAAGAAATAAAGGAAATGAGAGAATTTGTTTGATTACAAAAATCAAACTAGAAATAAATAAATAAATAAAAACAGATTTTATTTTGTTACAAATAAAATTAAAATATGTTTTAAATAAACAAATGAAACAGAAAATAAATTAAACAACTTACTTGATTAATTGTTCGAATAATAATTCTGATCAAGTCTGGTGTTTGACACTGTGTCCTTAAGACAGATTCGTCCTCTCCACGGTGCTTTTAGAATTTGGACGTTTATCTCCCAGGATAAAATGATCTACTACAAACAATAGCAGTACTACAAATTGTTTGCCTAACGAACACACTAAGTGTTTATACTCTCTCTGACAAGAAAATAATGCAACAACATGAAGAGAATGTTTTCAAAATTATGAAGGATGAAAAATTAGAGTTCCAAAAATCCAAATGAGGGCTGTCCTATTTATAGATGGAATGGTGGCTCTAGGTTTTGAATTGAACAGGTATGAAAAATAAAATTAAATTCAAATGTTTTTGACCCAAAAAGATTAGTATTGGGCCGGACAAGCCCAACCCAACTGGACAGACGATGGCGGCGCGCGTGCGTCTAGTCCATTTTGCCCATAGGTGATTTTTGAGTCCAATAGGTCTAGTCCATTTTGCCCATAGGTCCATTTTGCCCATAGGTGATTTTTGAGTCCAATGGGTCTAGCCCATTTTGCCCATAACCTCTCCCTCTAAAACACTTGGGTACCCCTTGGGGCACACTCCAAGTACCAAACTCATGCCTTATAAACTCATTCAAAACTTCCCACCAAATCAATGTGGGACAAGCCTTATTCAAACCTTTAAGGGTTTTCCACAAAAACTCTATTTCCATGGAGCACACTTTGGCTTCAATTTTCCATTCACTCGGTAATGGTTTTGAGCAACTAAATATACCACGTGAATCACAACGCGGCATAGAACGCGTTACCACTTTGACCGTGAAAATCGACGCACGGGGCCCACCTAAAAAATAGACCAAACTTAGGATAAAATTCTGATTTTACCCAGAATTTATAACCATTTCCAACACTCTACACGTACAAACATGTTGAACAAATTTAAATTTGAACTTGAGAAAAATTCAAAACTTGTATACATACAAACACACGTATCGATTACTGAATTGGACATAATTTGTCATATGAGGCAACTTTTTATGAAGTGATCTTTCTTTTTTGTGAATCTCACACTTATATTGAGAAAATTATATTTAATTTTATGATTAATTTTTATGTAAATAGAAGAATTGTTTTTCCATATCAACTAAGGTTTGAATAAAATTTACTGAGTTTTGATATGTGGGTTGTAAATCATTAGATTCCCAATCAATATGCAATGAAATTTACTAAAATCTTGCTATGTCGGTTGGACGAGTTAGGACATGGGATTAGGTGTTAGCAAGATAATCACTTTTGCAAGAAATCAGTTGACAACATGTGCAAAGGTACTCAAAAGAAAAAGTATTTTTTTACAATATAGACAGTTTGGTTGACTTTACATTTTACTTGAGCATCTAGGGTAGGCTTTCTCCTAAACACTCTACGAATCACTATTATTATTGGTTTTTAGTAACGAAATTAGTCAAACAACACCGACATATAATTAATTTGATGTATATTTTATAAATAAATCATCAACCTAGGACTAACTCATAAACTAAGGTCTCGTTTGGTAACATTATTTTTTAGTTTAAAACTCAAAAAAATTTCAAAAAAAATTAAAAAACCAATAACTTATATTAAAAAGTCAAATATTCTCTTTTCTCCATATTTTCATAAAAAAATTAAGAAGTCATTCCAAACATATTAATTTTTTTTACATCATATTTTAATTAAAAAATCAAAAAATTATTAAAACACCCTGTTTTATATAGAGGAGAGAGAATTTAGCATGAATTTTAAGAGAAAGTATGATTAGCTATAAAAAGACTATAATATTTGAATATTTAATGATTATTTGAACATATATATATTTTTAATAAGAATTTTAGTGCATTGGGTACCTACATGGTGGAGATGCCGCGCTATATCTTTCCATTTATTAATGGACATTATTCTTAAAATAATATCAAAAAAATCACTTTTTGTTCAATTTGTGGTACTAAGGCCTTGTTTGGGAAGACTAAATAAGTGCGCTTTTTGTCTTTTTTGACTAAAAAAGTGAGGTTAAAAATATGGATGTTTGGGTTAACTTTTTAACTTTTTATGGAAAAATGTGTAATAAAAAATTGTAAAAATTAGTTTTTAGAGGAAAATTTGAATTGGTAGTTGTGCAGCCGTAATTGTTGACTTTTGGTGAATAGTGTTAACTTTTTAACTTTTTGAGTAACTTTTTGACTTTTTGGATTATTTGGAATATCCCAAACTTAGCCTAAGTATTCGGCCATATCTAATTTTGATCTTACTTCCTATTAAATATCAATTAATGAGTGAAAGAATAACAATTACATTATCTCAATCAAGCAATTTACTTGTTACATAAAATACTTTCTTAAATTCTAACGTTTCTTGCTCTGATGCATGAGCAAGGATCCTCTAGAGTGAAATTTTCCTAAAGTTTCCTAGAGTACTATATTGTGTGGTTGAGATTTATTGGCAAGTCACATCAGAAAAATCACTCTAGAGGATCCCAATTCTTGATGCATAATAAAATTAAAAAATGTTTCAAAGTTCTGAAATTTTTTTGACAAATATTGTTTATTCGTTCTGAGGAAGGGGAAAGGAATCTTGGGAATTAATCCTGAGCTAATGAGTTGGTTGACCTTAATTAAAGCCATGTTTGTTATTCGGTTTGGAGAGGTGGGCTTGAATTGTTAACCTGTGAGTACCACAAAAAATAAATTTGATTTTGAAAAATGACTAGAGGTTGAATTTTGTACTTATTTTACAAAACTAATAAAATCAAATTTTAGGAAAAAAAATCAAAACTACTGATTAAGCCAAAAAAAAAACACTAGAGAGAGTCAAGCTGAAGATGTTTGAGTTTACGGCTAACCTCACAATTTGCTCCTTAACGGCCGGGCTATACATGCAAGTTGAAGACTTAGTTCTATGCTCGAAAATCACAAAGGCCTAAGCCCTTTCCCTAGATCTGCTAACGATGTCTGTAACAAACAGACTCCTAATCTCAGTTAATGGCTCATTCACCACCAAAATATCCTCTGATTGCTTAAGCTCCAAACTTTGCAAGTGCATTAGCACAAAGATTACCCTCTTTGAACACATGTTGCATAGTACACTCACATCCTCGCATAATGATCTTGGCATCTTCTATGAGACCTTCGTATGGAGAGTTTGCCTCTGTCTCTTCCTCTAATAATTTCATAGCTTGCATAGCGTTGGTCTCAATAATGACTTGGTGCTACTGTTAATCCTATCTTTAACTAACTTGTGACTCTATATCAAGAGATGCACAATTGAAGCTCCTCCTCACACCATCAAATTCTAAACTTACATTTATTTGGCAATTCAAATTATGTTATGACACTTGTTTTTTTATCTCTTAAAAATAGCATAAAAGTAACAAGTAACACTATTTAAATCAATAGAAATCAAATAGGATACCATATATATTGTCCTCGTAGAAATAATTCTTCCAAAGAGGAACCTTCGAAAGTTGCCTATGATTCTATGAAACATGGACATATTCATGGATAATTCTCCATGTTCTATGAAGCACAAACATCTTTTCGAAATTATGTACCAGTGATATCCAACATGAACACATATCGAACACACTAAAAAAATATCCTACTTATTTTTGCTTGCATCTTTTTTTTTTTTCAACTTGATACATTGGTAATACGTGATGGACGCGTTGGGTATACACCATATATCCTTTTCTTTTTTCCTTTTTTTTTTTTTTTTTGTTTTGAAACTAGGGTAACATATCCAAGATTGATGGCTTCAATGAGAATAAACATCTAACATAGAATTAATATATAATATTCAAATATATAACATATTTAATTATGTCCTACAAGTCTCCCTTACGTGTCTTATCTTTGGATTTTTAGAAAACTTGCAAATCTCTTGTTTGTGTCGTGAAAATTCACGCTAGGCATGGAAATTTTAGAGTTTGAATAAATATGAACTAGCCTATCACCTGTGTTATGTACGGCATAATTATAAATATTAATATTTATTTTAAATTTTTTTAATATATAAATTATGTTTTTTAAGATTTTTTATAAAAATAATTTAATAATCTTATCACTAATCACAGTGTATGGGAGAAGTTGAAAAGGGTACTGCAGTAACTATACACGGATTGTATCTATAATTATTTGTATGAGGGATTTTAAATGCTTATTAGGAAATTTTGACCAAATCAATAAATACAGGTATGTGGAAAGATATGTGGATTAAAAAAATTAATAAATGCTGATAAGGGGATTTTGACCAAATTAATAAATGCTGAGTTTTTTTTTTTTATATAAAAAATAAAAAATATAGAAAATTCAGATTGGGATATTGAAACTCCCACAGGCCTTGGGGGTTACAAACCCCCTTTTGCTTAATATATAGTATAGATATATAGATAGTGATAACCCGTACTATGCATAGAAACTTTATAAATTAAAAAATATATATTATAATTATTAGATAAGCTTTAAAGATTTTTTTTTTAGTTTTTTTTTATTTTATGTTATAATATAATATATAAGATATAGATAAATATCTACAAATTTAATAAAAAATATTATCTGATTTTTTGGGGAAGAGAAAATGAATGCAAGTTTTAATTTTTTTTTTGAAATCGGTGAGAGAGATTAGGAGGGAGAGATTATGAAATATTTTTGTTATTAAACAAATAAATCAGTTAATATTTTTTTAATCTATTTTGTAAATTAAAAATTAATAATTTTAGAAAATTGATTAATTTGTCCCATTAAGTGATTTAAAATTTTGATAGATATATATATAAAAAAATGCATAATTATATTACTAAATCATAATTCAAATTTAGATGTTATATTTTTTTGAGATCTATAGCTAAATTCTTATCTTCTTTATTTTTGTGTGTAACCATAGTGTATGAGAGAAATTAAAAAGAGTACTGCAGTAATTATGAGAGAAGTCAAAAGAGATTGTGGGTTGTGAGAAGTTAATAAATGTTGAGGTTGGGTTGGGAGAAACAATAAATGCTGAGTTTTTTTTTTTTTTTTTGTTAAATCAAAAAATTAGAAAATTAAGATTAGGATATTGGAGCTCTCACAGGACTTATGAGTTAAAAATCCCCTTTTACTTTAATATATAGTACTAGCCTATCACCCGTACTATGCACGGGATAATTATAGATATTTATATTTGTTTTAGATTTTTTTAATATATAAATTATGTTTTTTAAGATTTTTTTCTTATCACTAACCATAGTGTATGGGGGAAATTGAAAAAGATACTGCAGTAACTATACACGAATTGTATCTATAATTATTTGTATAAGGGGATTTTAAATGCTGATCAGAGGATTTTGACCAAATCAATAATTGTATCTATAATTATTTGTATAAGGGGATTTTAAATGCTAATCAGAGGATTTTGACCAAATCAATAATTACAGGCATGTGAAAAGATATGTGGATTGAAAAAAAATTAATAAATGCTAATCAGGGAATTTTGACCAAATCAATAAATGCTGAGTTTTTTTTTTTTTTAAATAAAAAATTAAAAAAATTCAGATTGGGATATTGAAGCTTCTATAGGCCTTGAGGGTTAAAAAACTCCCTTTTACTTAATATATAGTATAGATAGATAGTATAGATATAGATATCTACACACACATATATATCCAAGATGAAAAGGGATGTGTTTTCCAGTAACTCTCCATAACATTCTATACATCTCAGCTTTTGCAAAACGGACTGGTACGTCACATGCTAATGAAACTGTTTTCATGTTCTGCGAGTTACCATGTACTAGTTCCAGAATAACAAACTCATGGAACCCTTTATTGTGCCAATTTGGCATGTTACTAGAGCTCACAATTTCACAATTTAAACATCTGCATGAACATAAAAGGTTTTCTCTGTTCTCGAGCGATTAAATTCCAACATGAATTGGACGCAAAATACTGTGCACCTAAACACTGCACTCTGGACCTACCTACAACTTATCAGGCATGAAAATCTATCACAACCAAGAGGAAGCAATAAAAGATCCTCCTCCATTCAGTATATATGATTATTCTCCAAAGCAAAATTAACTAAAGCAAGAAGGTGTTCTTCACCCTTTTGTACACTCCCGAGCATGATTTTAAATAATGGTATCGAGATATGCAAGGGTATCGATGATATAGTTATATATCGGTCGATATTAGATAATATCAGTTGATATATTAGTAAATAAAGGTATCGAAAGTCCAAAATTTTGTTACGGCCGATATTTAAAACCCTGCCGCCAGCTAAATCAGCAAATGGTGAGTAAAGGCTCCAATCATAGCCAGTAAAATGAACCTGGCGATTAGGAGGCCCATCAAAATAAAACATAATCGAATGCATTTGATCCTTTGGCACGACAAATTAGGTCTCAGAGATTAGAAGAGTCCCAACTAGCAAAAATTGCACCGATGATTTTATCATGTAATGCATCCCCACTACAGGCAATTATGCCCCGATCAAGACCTTCTAGATACACACCCTTTGAAAAGTCCAGAGGGCGCCCCCCTGCATCGGTTACCACGCCACCGGCCTCTTGTACGATCAGAACACCGGCAGCGTGGTCCCATATCTTCTCTTTGTATCCGGCTCTTGCAAACTTCATATAAATTTCAGCGTCTCCCCGAGCTATGGCTGCATACTTCACCATGCTATGAACGCGCAAGGGCTGCTTTCTGCCAATAGCATAAAAGGATGTCTCAAGGATCAGTTTGAAAATAGCCCGTGAAAAATTACATAACGGTAAATGCTACCATGGAGATAAAGGCATTGATATAGGTAAGTTTGTGATGAACCCTTACCTCTATTTTAAAAAATAATAATAATAAATTGAAAGAATAACCAATGATGATGATACTAATTACAATTATCTAGTGAAAGCATTACATTGAACTTGAGGCAACAGATAGTAAATTACTTTTAAGCTAGCAATATCACAATTTCTGCAACACTAAATTGAAACCAAAACTCCTCCATTTCACAACTTTAAGTAAACCTTTGTATGTGTCCTTTATTTAAGGCGAGGCGAAACATAGTTTAATCTTTGTATCACTTTTATATCCTCTTTTATAAAAAGTAATGGCTATTGGCCAATATCCATGTTTTCATACTACAAATCTCATTTTTGTAAACTTCAACGAACCGAGGGAAAGAAAGTATATTTTTACTTCTATTGTATATTTTAGGGAGAATATAAAAAATAAAAAAAGTGGAGAATAGAAAAATAATTTCAAAGTGATGGAAGTACAAGTGATTCATGCATTAGATTGTGCAAGTCTGTCTTGCACTTTCATCACTATGAAAATATTTTTCTCCTCTCCACTTTAAAATTCTCCCTATATTTTATTACTCTGCTGTCTTATAGGTTCCCAAATTAGGCACGTCTGTTTTCTAAGTAATTATTTAGTAGTCTCGGACACCATGCAATACTGTCTACATGGTGCTCTAATTATTTAGTTGTCCCAGACACCATGCGGTATTGTCTGTTGGAAAAAATGGTTTTTGGGTTTGAGAATTGAATGAAAATTATCTCATAAAGTTAGTTTCATGAATGAGAGATTGAGAATGATGATTGAGCATTTTATACATGGTCTAATCATGAGAGACAAATGGCCTAATCATGGCCTTAATAGTGTCTTAGACCATGAGGGACACATGGTCTTAATGGTGTCTTAGACCATGAGACACACATGGCCTAACCATGAGGGACAAATGGTTCTGGAAGCCACGAGGTACACAATGGTGTCTTAGACCATGAGACACACATGGCCTAACCATGAGGGACAAATGGTTTTGGAAGCCACGAGGTACACATGGCCCTGCCATATGTCTTGCCAAAGATGCCTATATAAGGGCATGGTCAACATTGTGAAGATAATCATAAAAATATACTAAGTTCTCCCCTCCTTTTTTCCCCATTGTGTATAAAAGGAGACCATCCTTTTTGGTTGGAGTACATAAATTTTTGCTCTCATATTATAGTTAGTCTGCTCCTATAATATATTCTTCCTGTGTAAGAGAGCGCTGCCATTGTCAGTTCGCCGGAGCTAAGCAAAAGGTGCTTCTGGGTTAGCAAGTTTTAAACCGTCATATCCTGAGAAACAGATGCCGACATACCTCCAATACCACGGTGAGGCAGCGAATCTATTTTAAGGAGACTGTGGTATCACACAGGCATCAGTTTGCTTTCTTTTCTCATTTCAGTATTTTAATTTGTTATATGTATTTTTGTTCATCAAGATATAATGTTCTATGAATTCTTATTCTGTGGTTTTTCCAATTTAATTTACCATGAATCTCTTTCTTTTATTTAATTCACACAATTTGTACAACAATCTTAAAACAGATTCTATGTTTCCCATGAAATTGGACAAATAGATACATACTACATGTTTAGATTCCTAATTTCTTACTATGAATTGCATGCTTCTTTATTTTATAATATAATTTGTATGCTCGTGAGTGTTTCAATTTTTTTTAGTTAAAGATAACATGCTAATTATTTTCCAATTTTCTAGTATAATCAACATGTTCCATATCTACTACATTCTTGTTTAATTCACATGTTTATTATTTTCTAAATTTTAAAGATAATTTGCATGTTATGTTACATGCTTATTATTTGTAGAATTATTTGCATGATTTTGTTTCTAGAATCATTTACATGTTAATTACTAGAATTAGTTACATGTTTACTGTGTAACTTGTAGAGCTTTTTAATTCTTCACTTTATTTTGCTATTAAGTAGATTGCTAGGAGATTTAAAATAATTTATTACTTTCATAGTTTCATTCAATTATTTGCTTTGTATTTTATTGTGTTTTTTTGCTAACTTTCTTTACAGGAATACCTATGCGAAAGATAATGGAAAAAAAAAATACAAAACCAAATGAATAGAATTTGGGACTGTAAACAGAAATATCTAAGCGTAGAAAGGAATTTTGGACCAAATAGAATCCTTAATTGGATTGGTTTATTATTCTTTATACTTGAAGTAATTTTTTTGCTTGAGTTTTAATAGTGGTCAAATTATCAATTTTATGGAAGCATTATATTTGCTTGTAATTGTTGTAGCAATTTTTTAATCACTTGTAAGTTTTGAAACTTGGTTTGTTTTAACCTAATTATCTACCGAAAAACTTATTTCTAAATTTGTTTCCTATGGACTAAGAGCCAACATGCTCTTGAAAATTTTGTCTAAGGTTAACGGGGACTTAAGTGGGACCGGTGTGACCTCTACAGTCTTCCTGAAAACTAACCTGACCATGTTCGATTCTAGGGTAAGTGGTTAAATCAGTTTTGAATTAAATTTCAGACTACAAGATTTTCTAGTATTAAGTTTAGTTTTTGAAAAAATAGAATGGTGAAATTCTGTTGTGATTTTTCAAAAATGGCCTCGAGAGGTGACAACAGAAAATATTGTTCCACCTGACAACCTTAAGCCTTGTGAGGTTCTTAAAGGAAGATCTAGAAAGATTAAATGTGATTAAAAGAAATCATAAGATTGCATGATAATATCTCTGAATTAAGCAGAAGCGGTTAGTATGTTATTCTTGGGTTAGCCTATATGATTGCTATGTGACTTTGTTTAAGAGTAAAGATGAGACAACCCCTTAGGATGGGTGAATGTGTTTTTTGAATTTTTATAAGGGTTGTGATTGAGACCCCCTCAAGCCTCCACCCCTACCACTCCCCCCAACACACGTGGGGGTTGGTAATTGGAGGAGAAGAAAAAATAAAAAATAAAAAATAAAAAATTGGCCAATCAGAGGCCAGTGGGGGTCGTGGGGGTGACCCCCAGAGGGGGTCCGGATCGTTTTCCTTTTTATAATTCTGAATATATTCTTGAATTGATGGCTCCCAGTGAGTGCAAGATCACTGATCACAGAGATAGAAAACTGGTGATTCTTAAGGGGTGTTAGACCACTAGCTACACAATTATGAAATTGTGGTTCTTGGCAGTGAACAGATTACTGATTACATGTTCAGACATGATGGTTCCTAATAATGAAAGAATCTATAGATCCTATGTCAAGACATTGTGATTCCTAGTAGTGGAGTGATTATTGATCACATGTCAAGATATTGTGACTCCTAGTAGTGAAAAGTCTACGGACCACGTGCTGAGAAATTAGTGATTCCTAGTGATAAGACTACTGGCCATGTTATGAAGTTCTGAATAGTAGACTATTGAACACTGGATCTGTGTTTCTTAATAGTAAGACTATTGACTTCAAAGTGAATTGTTTGGACCAAACATGTTTTGGTGCCTCGACTTCAGGAAAAGAACGGACTCTGAACGATGTCCGGTTTGTGTCGGACATTCGCAAGAACCTTGTCTCGGGGTCTCTCTTAAGCAAGCATAGTTTCCGTATAGTGTTTGAGTCTGATAAGGTTGCCTTGACCAAAAGCAAAGTCTATGTGGGTAAAGGGAATATGTCGGGCGATATGTTTTAGCTCAATGTAATGATTATTATCCTAAAAATGAATGAGAAATCTTCTTCTTCTGCTTATATGCTTGAGTCTCTTGAATTGTGGCATGGTAGACTAGGTCATGTGAATTTTGACTCTTTATGTAGATTAATCAAGTTAGATCACATACCATCTTTCAAGACTAATCTGAATCACAAGTGTAAAACTTGTGTAAAAGCAAAATTGACAAGAACTTCATTTCATTCTATTGAAAGATGTACCGAGCCTTTGGATTTAGTAGGTGTTTGGGAAGAACTAAAAAAGTGTACTTTTTTTACATACATACACTTATTTGGGTCAAATCAATCAACATCTATCAACATCTCCTTTCTACTTTTCTAACCACTTTCTCTACTTTTCTACACATTTTTTTATAAAAAGTCAAAAAGTGCACTTATTTAGAACATCTCAAACCACCCCTTAGTGCACAGTGATGTGTGTAACTTGAAAGTCGTACAATCACATAGTGGTAACAAGTACTTTATCACTTTTGTTAATGATTGAACTAAATATTGTTATGTGTATTTGCTTAAAAGTAAAAATGAGGTGATTGATAAATTTATTCTTTTTAAGAACGAAATTGAGAATCAACTAAGCCAAAAGATAAAGGTCTCAAGAAGTGATCATGGTAGAGAATATGAATCGCCATTTATTGAGATTTGTGCTCAATTTGGAATTATCCACCAAACTACAGCGTCATATTCTCCTCAGTCAAATGGTGTTGCTGAGAGAAAAAATAGGACGTTGAAGAAAATGATGAATGCAATGTTGATAAATTCTGGGTTGCCACAGAACTTGTGGGGGGAATCAATTCTTTCCGCGAATTATATTCTTAATAGAATATCTCGAAGAAAGTAGACAAGACTCCACATAAATTATGGAAAGGCCACAAGCCTTCCTATAATTTCCTACGAATGTGGGAGTGTCTTGTAAAAGTAATGGTACCTACACCCAAACGGGTTAGGATAGGTCC
The DNA here is from genome assembly GCA_030407325.1 of Camellia japonica. Classification (NCBI taxonomy): domain Eukaryota; kingdom Viridiplantae; phylum Streptophyta; class Magnoliopsida; order Ericales; family Theaceae; genus Camellia; species Camellia japonica. The sequence goes on along the minus strand of JAPPVO010000031.1, from coordinate 25,153,807 downwards.
GAAAATTGTGGATTGCATATTCATTGGTTATGCACAGAATAATAGTGCATATAGGTTTCTTGTGCACAAGTCTAATATTTCAGATATATACAAGAATACCATTATGGAGTCAAGGAATGTGTTCTTTGAGGACGTGTTTCCTTGCCGAGCCCGAGGAGAGGATTAAAGTTCTGAAAAAGAACTTGAAGATGATCCTAGTGATAGTAATCAACATGAAAAAGTAGATGAGCCAAGAAGGAGCAAGAGGGCAAGGACATCTTCGGACTTCTTGACTTATACGTTAGAGGGAGAACCTTGAACTTTTCATGAAGCTGTGACTTCATCTGAAAGTCCTTTGCGGAAAGAAGCGATTAAAAGTGAGATTGACTCCATCTTATAGAACCACACCTGGGAGTTGGTTGATCTACCCCCCAAACAGTAAGGCTTTGGTGTAAGTGGATCTTTAGAAGAAAGATGAAGGCCGATGAGTCAATTGATAAGTACAAAGCTAGGCTAGTTATCAAAGGATATAGACAGCGAGAAGACCTGTATTACTTCGATACGAATTTACCTGTAACAAGGATTACATCCATTCCCATGGTATTTGTGATAGCAACTTTACGTGGTCTATAAATACATCAAATAGATGTAAAAACAACTTTTTTAAATGGAGATATAAATGAAAAAATCTACATAGAGCAACCTGAGGGGTTTTCAGCTCTAGGGCAAAATAAAAAAGTTTGTAAGCTTGTCAAGTCATTGTATGGTTTAAAGCAAGCTCCTAAACAATGGCATGAGAAGTTTGACAATGATATGTTGTCAAATGGGTTTAGGATCAATAAGTGTGACAAGTGCGTATATATCAAAGACACTGACAAAAGTTATGTCATTTTGTATTTATACGTTGATGACATCCTCATTATTGGTAGTAATGATGAGATAATTAAAACTACCAAGAGATCGTTAAACTCTAAGTTTGACATGAAAGATATGGGTCTTGTAGATGTGATTCTGGGTATTAAGATTAGTAGAACATCTGGTGGCATTGTACTTTCTCAGTCTCACTATGTTGAGAAGATATTTACGAAATTTGGTAAATCAGATACGAGTGTGTCTAGGACACCGGTAGACTTGGGTCTAAATTTCACCAAAAATAATGGTGAGCGTCTCTCAACTAGAATATTCTCAGGTCATTGGAAGTTTAATGTATCTGATGAGCTGTACAAGGCCGGATATAGCCTACTCTGTTAGCAGGCTTAGTAGATACACAAGTAATCCTAATGCTATTCATTGAAAGGGCATTATGCGGGTGTTGGGTTATCTCCGCTACACCCTAGATTATTAGCCGCATTACATCAGATACGCAGTGGTACAAGAAGGATATAGTGACGCCAATTGGATATCTGATATAAAAGGCTCAAAATCCACTAGTGGTTATGTGTTTACCCTTGGAGGGGCAGCCATGTCATGGAAATCTTCTAAGCAAATGTGTATATCGAGATCAACGATGAAATCTGAGTTTATTGCTTTAAATAAAGCAACTGAAGAAGATGAATGGCTTTGCCAATTTGTTGAAGGTATTCCACATTGGCCAAAACCTATGCCTGATATCTATATTCATTGTGATAGCCAATCAGCGATTGGACGGGCATAGAGTAATATATATAATGGAAAGTCTAGACATATCTGTCGTAGACATAATTCCATACGACAACTGCTCTCTAATGGAGTTGTCTCTCTAGACTATGTAAAGTCTAAGGACAACATTGCGGATCAGCTAACTAAAAGGTTAACTTGAGAGTTAGTAGAAACGTCGCCAAGCGGAATGGGGTTAAGGACTTTAGTTCATGTTACCAGAATAGAAAACCCAACCTAGCTGACTGAAGATCCCAAGATCTAGTTTCAAAGGGACAACTTAACTGCGTGTAACGGGTGAGTCACTGAAGAGATAAATCCTCTTGCCCATTCCTTTATTCAGTGATACCCTGTGAAAGTGAAAGGTTAAGCTAACGCTTTTAATGAGCTAAGTGATGTAAATAATCAATCGTTGTATAGTGAGATACCTTATATAGGTCACCTATGTGAGTGCGAAGTGGGGCCGCTTCTTTAAGAATTGACAAGGCCGAATTCTTTAACAACACTCATTGAACCAAGCTAGTGTTCCAGAGCCATACTAGGCACGCCAGTGAGAACAAGAACAATGGTTAGACTAACTTTTGTGTGAGGTTTATTGTCTCAATTTACACAAACAACAGAATAGTTCAAGACATCACGTTCACTGGTCAGCCAGTAAATCCGATAGGCTTTCACTACAAAAAGTTCAAGGCCAGCAACTATCTTTTTTGATGCAGTGTTGGTATGTGTGCTCTCTCTCCAAGTCTTTGTTGTTAAACGTTACCCATTATTCTTTATTTGGTAATTTTTATTCATGTGGGGGATTGTTGGAAAAAAAGGTTTTTTGATTTGAGAATTGAATGAAAATTGTCTCATAAAGTTGGTCTCATGAATGAGAGATTGAGAATGATGATTGAGCATTTTATACATGGTCTAATTATGAGAGACACATAGCCTAATCATGAGGGACACATGGCCTTAATAGTGTCTTAGACCATGAGACACACATGGCCTAACCATGAGAGACATATGGTTTTGGAAGCCATTAGGTACACATGGCCTTACCATATGTCTTGCCAAAGATGCCTATATAAGGGCATGGTTAACATTGTGAAGATAATCATAAAAATATACTAAGTTCTCTCATCCTTTTTTCCCCATTGTGCATAAAAGGAGACCATCCTCTATGGTTGGAGTACAGAAATTTTTGCTCTCATATTATAGTCAGTCTGTTCCTATAATATATTTTTCCTGTGTGAGAGAGCGTTGCCATTGTCAGTTAGCCGGAGTTAAGCAGAAGGTGCTTCTGCGTTAGTAGGTTCTAAACCGTTGTATCCTGAGAGACAGACACCGACATACCTCCAGCACCATGGTGAGGCGGCGAATCTATTTTAAGGAGATTGTGGTATTACACTGGTTTCGATTTGCTTTCTTTCCTTATTTTATATGAATTTCTGTTCAACAAGATATAATTTCCCATGAATTCTTGTTCTGTTGTTTTTCCAATTTAATTTACCATGAATCTATTTCTTTTAGTTAATTCACACAATTTGTACAACATTGTCCACATGGTGCTCTCAACCAATGACGTAGCGGAAAATATTACTTTACAGATGGGGCAATGATGACCCACCTTTGTTAGGTAAGGGCTAACCAACCTAGTGTGTTCTATGGTTTTTCATTTGTGGGGAGCACTATGTAAGCAATGTCACATAGTACTCTGGGACTACCTATTAGTTTCCCTGTTTTCCACATCTAATAGCAAGATATAATTTCCCATGAATTCTTGTTTTGTTGTTTTTCCAATTTAATTTACCATGAATCTATTTCTTTTATTGAATTCACACAATTTGTACAACATTGTCCACATGGTGCTCTCAACCAATGACGTAGCGGAAAAATTTACTTTACAAGTGGGGCAATGATGACCCACCTTTGTTAGGTAAGGGCTAACCAACCTAGTGTGTTCTATGGTTTCTCATTTGTGGGGAGCACTATCTAAGCAATGTCACATAGTACTCTGGGACTACCTATTAGTTTCCCTGTTTTCCAAATCCAACAGCCACCCATGAAATCCAGTCATGGTTCCACTCACTAAAGTTGACAAAATTCTAACCAACCTTTCCAAATGTCCTAGTAAAAGGTCGTAACTCTAATTTGTAATAAAAGAGACGAAATGTGAACATACCTAAGCCCGACACTATGAGCAAGTCCTGCTGTGAAGGAGTGGTTTGAATTTGTCTTCTCCACTGGTTCACAAAAAGTTGCTAGTGCTGGATCATCAATGGAAGAAACCCGAATCAGTTTTGCAAAGTTCGGCCACTCAAACTTCTCATCGCCACGAATTAATGGCTGCATCCATGCTTCATCACTACCTCTACTAGCATACATCACACATCCTTCTTCCCAAGAATGGGGAGAAGGCAACGATTTTGACATACTTCGATAGTGTTGGTGATGAATATTTAACCATTCCTTCCTCATTGGGTAATTAGGGCAGCCAAGAACTCCAAGAACAACTCGTCCATTGTCAATCAAGGCTAACGCAACAGCATATTGATCCCCACGTACAAAACCCAATGTCCCATCAACAGGGTCGAGGGCCCAATGCCTTCCTGTAGGACCCCCACTTGAGTTGCATCGGCTGATGGCCTCAAGAACTTGTGAATTCCCAATAGTTTTATCGGGTCTTTTAAGGCCAAACCTGGGAGCTTCAGCTAAGCATTCGTTCACGGTGCTTACCACTGCATCCAACAGATCAGCTGAATCAGCTTTGGAGAGAGCTTCAACATCTTCTTCGGCAACAATGGACACATTTTGACTACCGAAGTATTCTGACAGCATCCAGCTAACCATTGCTTGCACACTCCAATCTGTTCATGCAGAAAAAATTAAATGAATTAACCAACCAATCATGGAAGTGCATACACCAATATTAACAGTAAACAAGAACATGTAGGTACCAACCAAGGGATAAGAAGCTCCCCAGTTACAGATATAATTAAACCAGTAACTTATGCTCAGAACAGACACAAATGATATATACCTCATCAAGATAATGAATAAATTATAAACTGACGGCTATCAAACAAGTGCATATCAAGATCATATTACTTCTAAGATCTTAAAATATGAAAAACACAGTAACAGTGGAGTTGAAAAACAAAAAGATTGAGATAGAGAGACGCTGCACAATGCTTCTCTTATAAACTTCTATGTAAAAACTAACATAATAGAAATGCAATAATTTTGAGAAAACCAGGGTTACAGTAATAGTTAGTTGCAATTCTTCAGAAAATCACTGTTTAACTCTAGAGTTTTCCTTCAGTGAGAGAAGAGGGAGGATTGAACAAGGGAAAGTTATTACAGAGGAGAGATGAGAGATAAAGATGAGGAGAGAGAAAGTTGGAAAGCAAAATTTATATTCAATAATGGAAGCAAAGTCAGATGGCACAAATGAATTTTTTAACATCAGGAATCCATTAAGATGTATGGGATTTAATGTCATATGGTAGATTCAGACTGGAAATACACAAGCAACTCGAACAGCAGCATTTTGAGCGACTACAGCAAAACTGCTTCCTTCGGAAAGTGTAGAGATAAATAAATAAAACATATTATCAAAAAAAAAAAAAAAACTTAGATGATGCACAGATATTGGATGTCAAAAGGCAATATAGGGAGTAAATCTATCCCAATTCACTTTTTCAAGGAAAACTGACAAGAAAAGGGGCATGCAACACAACACACACACACACACACAAAAGTTTCTAGAGAAACAGGCCTCAATAATAGAAAACACATACATATATATAGACAGAAAACAATGCTCTTAAAAATCAGTTAAGCAAATTAGACACTTAACAAAGAACTAGGCACCCAATTAAAGGTATATAAAACTCCAAATGAAAACCGAAATTCAGAAAGGCACTTCTACAGATGGGAACAAACATAAAAGTTTCACACTTTATACTTGCCTCTTACAGACAAGGTTAGACAAATATGCATGCATTTACAAATAGTAACAAAATTGAACTTGAAGTCTTGTATTTACGACTTGAAGAGACCTCACATTTTGAATTGTTGGCCCATGCATGATGATAATTTTACTCACCACCACTACTTAATGACATCAACCATATGCATGTTGTGTTTGCTTTCCATTTAGCAAAAAGAAAAGGAAAATTCTCCGGTGTGCATTGCACACGGTATGCAACCCTGACATAAAATTACATAAATTTTCATAAACTTATATAAGCGATCTCGCAAAAATACGCAAGTTGAATACAAATTCGCATAAATTCACAAAATCACATAAGTTTTCACGAACTTATGCGAATTTGTGTTCAACTTATGCTTTTTTGTGAGATTACGTAATTTCGTGTTAAGGTTACATATGGTATGCATTGCACACCGGAGCATTTAACATCACTATCCATCAATTCTACTGTTATTTGATTAAATAGGCACCACAGCTGAATCAGGCATGTTAAACAAAAAACGATTTAATTTAAATGTGTACACATAACATAACCTGAATTTAGCATGCATCAAATTCACAAGCTTAAGAAATTACCACTTCAGAAAACTCTGAAGAGGGAAAAAGAGGAATAGAGACTACAATGCCCAAAAACATATAATGAATCAAAAGAAATAGTACAGCACTTTGCCTCACCGGTCAAAAACACCATAATACACTTTGCCACAGGACAGAAAACAATTCAAAAGCATTCAATTTCACAATAACTGCCCAAGAAAAGCCACATAAAATTAGAACTCAATATTTAAAAGGAGTTGTTTTTCTTTTTGATTGAACATTTAGCCAGTGTTTGGTGGATATCTTATATTTAAAGCAGAATAATATAAAGAACGCTCTATACATAATGATGTGATAATGAACTGTAAGATTCAAAATTTACTTTTGTTTTTTCACATTTTCCAAGCATCCAAATTAAAATAAATAAATAAATAAAAGGAGTAATAAAATCAAACACTAGTAATGCAGATCATCTCAAACCTGTAAAAACCCAAAGCAATGCAAACACCAAACATTCCAATCAAAGCATACCCACTGAGAAGAAAAAAAACAAAAACACAGTTCAAGAAAAGGGAAACAGAAACAGAAAAAGCAATTTGGAAATAAAATCAAAGCAATCCAAATTGAGAAAGGAGTAATAAAAGCAAAAACCAGTAATGCAGATAATCTCAAGCCCATAAAAACCCACCAAACACTCAAATCAATGAACCCACAGAGAAAAAACAAAAACCCAGTTCAAGTAAAGCAAAAACAGAAACATAGAAATCAATTTAGCACCTGCAACAGTAACAGGCGAATCATCGTCCTTGGACTTGACATGATCACCGTTGGTAGAAACCAAACCCTCTTGCACTCTCTGACACAGAAAACACGCCAAGTGCACCGCTCGGACTGCCACATCCAATTCTTTCGAGTACTTTTCGTCCTCCATATGATCAAATTGGGCAGACCCAGATGGGGAATCAGAGAAAACCAGCTCAGGATTTGTGGGTTTTCATAATTCTGTGAAGGGGGATGACCCTAAAAGCGGAGGGAAAGTGGGTGAAGAAGATCTGGGCCAGATGGGGTTGCGTTGGGGAGGCTATAGGGGCTGTTTGGTTTGGGAAAAAGGTAAAAAAGTTGGTTGGAAACAGACTCTCTCTCTCTCTCTCTCGCTGCCACATTCACTTCTTTCTCTTTCAGGTGGGATGACATTTGGCAGGAGACAGTTTATCTCCGTTTCATATTGGACGACTTCATACGAATTATTGAATGAATAAGACTAGTCAAATATTTTATTCTTTTAAAAATTATATTAATTAAATATAAATAGTTAATTAATCAGATCACATTTATATTAATGGTAATTATAATTTTAAAAATAAATTATTAATACAAATAGAATCAGATTAAATAATTATCAATGTTTAATCAACATAATTTTTATAAAAATAAAATATTTAATAAACTTTACCTATTGAACAATTTGAATTTCGGAACAAGCCTACAGTGTAACAATACTTTCCAATTGAAAAAACTAATTGGCGAGAAACGTGTCCAAAAATAAAAATAATATTTTCGCCACTCACCAAAACTTGTATACTTTCTTTTTTTATTCAAAAATCTCGGAATTCTTTTTTAATAGGAAAAATCTTATATTCTTTATGTATGTGTGAATTTAATTAATTAAGATACCAAAAATAAATCAAGGATAAACATCACTTTGATACTGAACTTTAATTTTTAAAAGGTAAATCATAAATACATCGAGATTTATATAAAATACGAATTGTACATTGTAAATTTAAAAATTACATATGTTCTTTCAAATTTCTTATCACATAATAAATTATCTATTTTATTAATAAATTATTAAATCAATTAACAATTCTAGTAATTTTATTATTATATAGGATAGTAGTTAGGAATTTCATTTTTTATGTTAATTCTATTAAATAAAATTTTTTGACAGAGAAATATTTGTAATTTTTAAAATTACAGAGGATAATATATATTTTAAATAAATCTCAATAAATGTATTTGTAATTTATCTATTTTTAAATTGGGATAAAACTCATTTGGACTAGTTGATTCTTCTGTCCATCTCCATATTTCTCAATCAAATTAAATTTATACCAAAGGTCCTTATAGTTTCTCTCGAATTTCATTTTGGTTTCTAATATTTCAATTTGAACATATTTACCCTTCAAATTGTATTTTTATGTCAAATAAGAATAATTGTTGATGAAAATTAAGTTTTTGAATGGAAAATGATCACGTACGTTGCACATGACTATCTTTTATGAGCAAAAATGAAAAGATACGCTAGTCTATTGAGGTCATTCAATTTGAGTCACTTATTGGGTTGACTTAGTCACTTTGTTTACTTATCAACCCCATATCACCAAATTCATCACTTTGCATGGCAACACAACCAACACACGCTTCTCCTTCCATCTCCTTCACCTATGACTCCATTATCTCTTCTCGTCCTTTCCTAGATCAAACTATCGTTATCAATTCCTTTTCACTCTTGCCCAAACCACTCTTCATCTCCTCTCTATGTGTTATGTGTATAAAAAAATTTCACTACAGGTTGTTGCAGTAGATTCAATGGTTTGCTTTGTTGAAGATACAGATTTTCATAGGAGGATTTAAGTTGGATTTAGGATGGTAAGAGTGGCAGGGTAACGAGAGTTTGGTGGGATACTCTGATAGTGGTTCAAGGGTGATGATGAGAGGTGGATTTTGGGTGGTAGAGTGATGAGATTTGCTACTGGTTTGAGGCAGATATTTTGTCAATTTAAAATTACTTTGATGAGATGGTGGTGTGGAAGAGGGGGTGTTTTGGTGGTGCTTGGTGGCTATGCGTAAGGTGGTAATGTTTGGAGGTAGTGGTTCATGGTTGTGGGTGGTGATGGTGGAAGAAAGAAATAAGATGAATTATAGAGAGAGAAGAATAAAAATACTATTTTGTCCTTAAGAGATAGTCATGTACAATGCATGTCACCAATTTTCATCCAAAAACTTAACTTCCATCCATAATTATCCTTATTTGACACAAAAACAAAATTTCAAGGGTAAATGTATTCAAATCGAAACATCAAAGAACAAAATAAAACTTGTGAAAAACTATAGAGACCTTTAGTGTAATTTGTCCAACTAAATTTTAGAGCAAATTAACTTTTCTCAATAATTGCGTAAAGTATAATTAGTTTTGTTAGTATAAAAAAAAAGTCTCTCTACATCTTTTAATTGAGACCCTTTAACCCCACTTCAAATGATGCGGCAAAGACATATGTGAAACAGTTCCATACTACTCTCTCTCTCTCTCTCTCTCTCACACACACACATATCTTTAGTCCTCTTAATTCTACATTATTGAGAGTAAAATTAAGAGTCAAAATTAAAAAAATGAATCATTTTTCATAAAACAAAAAAATTATACTGACATTTCTTAATATTTAAGTGGTATTTCATTTTGACTCTCGTCATTATGGAACTATCGAAGTGTTGGACGAAATATTATAGACAATATTAATAGAACTAACAAATAGAGTAACATAAATCGAGTAATTTATATAATGGTAAATTCCATCATTAATTTGATATGTATGATTAAAATTAATTTTTTTTATTATTGATTCATTATTTGTAAAATTATTGCGTAATATTAAACCAAGTCGTGACATGTTAGATTAAAGTCTTAAATATTTTTAGACCCAACAAGGTTTAAAATAATGAAAAGTATCAAGAATGTATAATTCTCACTAAAAATAAAGCAAAAAAAAATCAATATAATGACTCATTGTGTTGACATTTACACTCTTATTTATTTATATATTTTATTTATGTTTATATAAATATTTTTTTCCTCCAAACATTGTGGCCACCCTATCCCGACAGTGAAGGTAATATATATATATATATATATATATAATATAAAAATAAATAGAGAAATTGACACACGATTGGATGAGTTTGACCTCTTTATTTTGAAGTAGTTTTAGATTATTATTATTATTATGATTATTATTATTATTATTATTATTATAAGGTCAAGTTTGGCAACTCAAAAATAATCCATCTTTTTATCTGTTTTTCATCACATCACCTCTCTACTTTTCTGCACATCTTTTCATAAAAAGACAAAAAGTACACTTATTTAGGTCATCCCAAACAACCCCTTAGACAGACATTGGCATGAGAGAATCAAAATTGTACATTTTAATAATATATCAAAGAGGACTTTTTTTCCTCATCTGTTCCACTTGTGGTACACACAAAAGTTGTTTTGAAATTAATTAAAATAAATTGTGTGATAAATAAGATTAGTTTCAGTATTAAATAAGGTCATAAAATTTATTTTATTTTTTAAGAAAATCACCTCATCAAATGTATACCAAATCTTGTAATAAACAAGCTACTCGTACCAAAATACAAGTTATTTGATACTAAAATACAAGCTACTCGTGCCAAAATACAAGTTATTTGATACTAAAACTTATTTATTTTTTGTGTGATGTTGTAGTTGTTTGGCATGTGTTAAAATAGCACATGTTATTTTAGCACATTATCTTATTTAGATGACAATTATCTTATTTAAGTCACATCATCTCTCTATCACATTATTTTAAACTCAACTCATATTTTACGTTTTTTCGTAAAAAATCAAAAAGTGTACTAATCTAGCATTTCCCAAATAACCCCAAAAGCCTAGCCCAAATGCCCAAATGCCTAGCCCCAAAAGCCTATTTTTGAACCACATGAAATGGCCCAAGGTGAACTAGTAATTTAGATGAAGCCTATTGATTATGGGCCTTGATCTTTGTGCGGAATTAAAAATTTTTGATAGGGTTACATTGGACTAATATTTTCTCCTTTGGACCTACAAACTTTGAAGCTTAAAAATAAGGGGAAATTTTTATCAGTGTATAATTTAAAAATTAATTACAAATAAGTGGTAAAATTTATAAATATTAATAATTAAAATTATAATTTTTTTTCATAAATATGTAATAATTATGTTAAATTACCACTGATTGATAATTTCCTCTAAAAATAAAAAACCTCAAGCTTAGAAATTCTTAGTTGGGAAAATTACTCATAGGTCCCATGTGAAACATGTGGTCTCCATTTAATCCCAAAACTTTTTCACTGCACCCAAAAGTTCTTTCCCCTCTCTCTCTCTGTTTTTTGCTTTCCTTCCTCTCTCGTTTTTTTTTTTCTGGTTTTTTGCTCCCTCTTTACGACCTTCCGATCTGAACATCTATGCCGATCTGAACCTCTGCGGCACCACCGTCGCCACTTTCTCTACCACGCAGATCGATTATTGACGCCGAAGATCTGATCAGAGTGACCAGATTTGGTACGATGCAGAACTGAAGAACAAGAAGACGATGAAGAACAAGAACAAAAAGACGCTCATCCTCAGATCTGTGCTTAGATTGAACAATTTGTGTATATATCTTTGTCAATTTCTCTCTCTTTCTCTCTCTATTTACAGATTTTTTTTGGGATAGTTGTTGATCTATGGTTGTTGTTGTTGATGATGAAATAGATCTATAATATCATTGAAACAGATCTGTAATGACTCAGATTTGTACAGCTATCACACAGATTTGTAATGAGAAAATTTTCGAATTCTGAACAAGTAATTTTTGAGTTTTAGTTACAGGCGGTGAAAACTGTAAAATTTTGCAGTTTGAATTTTTTTTTTTTGGTGCTAGAATGAATCATGGTTTAAAAACTGTAAAATTTTGCAGTTTTATAACATGCTTTAGAACTGTAAAATTTTACAGTTTCATAACATGTTTTAAACATTCCGACGACTTTCCGGCGATGTTGAACATTCCGACGAGTCTCCGGCGACCGTTTGACGGAAGTCCGACGATAGTAAGATGTGAACAGTGTCTGTAAATTAAAAAAAAAAAAAAAGGATTTTTTGGTAACAATTAAAAATGTGTTGGACTAATTGGTGTAAGTATTTTATTTTGAGATTAGCTGGATCTTGAACTTAGTACATGGACTTATCAGTAAGTTCCCCTTTTTAGTTTAACCAATTAAAGCCATAAAGCCCATTGGGCTCCAAGAAGATGGATCAAACTGTCTACTGCAGCTAGTGCGCAAAATGATTATTCATTTGAAGGTTTTATTTTTTTTAATTATTAATGAAAGTTCAATAAAGGAAAAATTACTCATAAATCCCATATTGGAAAATGTTACACCATTTAGTCCTGAAGGTTTTTTGTTGGACTAATAGGTCCTATTTCTCAAAAAAGCTTACTATAGGCCTTTTTATGTCAAACATTATTCATCAAACATCAAACATTAGCAACATCATGATTATTTATCAAACATTAACAACGTCAGGATTATTCATTCAATATCAAACATTATCAACGTCAGGATTATTCATCAAACATTAAACATTATTCATCAAACATCAAACACAACCATTAAATATTATGATTATTCATCAAACATCAAACATTATTCATTAAACATCAAACATCAAATTTATTTTTTAAAAAATTGAAACTATTGCTCGAGATCCATCATCAAATTCATTAGAACATCAGATTCATCAGAATTGGGAATGTTTTAATCATAAAAAAATTAAAACTATTGATCCAGATCCATCATCATCAAATTCATCCTTTAGTAACTGGAATAAAAATTGGGAACCATATCAACAATATAAAAAAAAGGAACACAAACCCTAGCCTCCACCCTCTTCCTACACAACACATCTCTTCTCAAACTCATTGAACAAGAAAACAAAAAATTCAGAAACTTGAATCGCTTTCGAGATGTCATACGACGATGTGGAGATCGACTGCAACATCGAAGATTTCATCGCCGATTCTTCATCCAAGAACAATCTCAAGCAACAGCCCGTCCCCACCGCCACGGAGGCGAAGGCTCGCCGCCATGACGCAGCCACCGTCGCCGATCGCTTTAACATTGCAGAGGCCATAGATTTGTACTGATAACACCTCGCTTTTCTCAATTGCTCTCTTCGTTGATTCTTTGTTGCCGGTGGTTGGTTAGCATGTTCACAGGGGATTTTATAAAATTGATATAAGCTTTTCTCTAGGGTTCTTATTTCAATTGGTTACCCAGGGAAATCTTGGGCAGTTTTCAATATAATAGCCCTTTTTTTCTAATCTCTTCTTGATGGGAATTTAAGTTTATTGCTTATTATTCATTGTTTATTGTTTATTCAATATGAATCACAAACCGTTGCGAACCTGAAAATTCGCAGAAATCATAGGGCTTTTCAAGATGCTATTCATGGAATTCAAAGTTGAGGAATTCATAGTTGAAAGATGATGTTCGTATAGATTAATAAACCAGAGGGACTGCCATTCGTTATGTTGATGTTTGATGTTTTTTTTAATTGTTTATTTTGATGTTTAATCGTTATTAAAAAAATCGTTTAATCGCTATTTTGATGTTGTTTTGATGATAATGTTGTGATGTTTAGTTTTATTTTTTTAAAAAATAAATCTGATGTTTGATGATTGATGAATAATCCTAATGATTAATGGTTGGAAATATGTGTTTGATGTTTGATGAATAATATTTGATGTTTGATGAATAATGTTTGATGACGTTGGTGATGTTGAAAAATTTTGAATAATGTTGGTGATGCTGAATAATGTTTGATGTTGGTAATGTTGAATAATTTTGAATAATATTGGTGATGTTGAATAATGTTTGATGTTAGTGATGTTGAATAATGTTTGATATTTGATGAATAATGTTTGATAAAAAGGCCTATAGTAAGCTTTTTTGAGAAATAGGACCTATTAGTCCAACAAAAAACCTTCAGGACTAAATGGTGTAACATTTACTAACTTAGGACTTATTGGTGTTTTGCCCTTCAATAAATAACAGTTATAATAAAAACTAAATACAACATATAATTAATATGAATAAATTTTTAAAACGAGAAAGAAAAATTCTAATAAATTTATGAGGAATACGACTTTGAGAATTGACTTTTTAGTTTTCTTTTGACTTTTAAAAATAATTATTTTTAATTGTATCTCAAATCATAAATTATTGAGATATTTGACTTTTTTTAGTGGTTTTGTTTAGCTTCTTGACTCTTTTTTTAACATTTAATTATTTTAATTAAAAAATCAAATTGGCAAACGCCACCTCAGACATAAGTGTGAAAATTCGAATTTCAAACCTTCTCAAATTAGACTTAAAAACTCATATATTGTCATTAAATGTCTTATTCTAAAATCATATGGTAATTCAACAAGAAGTTATACATGTCATGTAAGTTTGTAAATAAAGGGTATTTTAGACAAAAATAGCATTATAAAAATTGTCATCAAAACACATGCCCATTTTAGGAAATAAGTTAAAAGTCAACTTTTTGATTTTTTTTTTTTGGTTGAAAAATATGCAAAAAAATAAAAAAGTGATACGACCTAAAAAAACTAAAATCCAATAAATGATTTTTAACCTAATTGTCAAAAGACATCACAAGTTAAGTGAGGCCCATCTTATTTTAAAAAATATAAAATAAAAAATAAAAAAAAATAAAAAATAAAAATCAAACAAACAAAATTTAATGACAATTTTCGAGACAATATTTTGGTTGCTCTAATTTTCTCTTTTCTAATTAGAGCTACTACAGAGCCTGTAATAACCCAACCCTCTTATATGCTTTACATTTCTAATTATATGACCAATTACCTATTTAATGTGAAATTCCATGTGAAGATGTGCTCATCTATATGAATCATTTAATTATGTTATTCTATCTGTTGGTTATAGGAAAACATCTGTTAAATTAGGAGTTTAACTTGAAAATTGAAAGTCGTAGAGGCGCGATAAACTGAAATTGAGTATATGAATATGTTAATGGAGATTTTTAGAGCCATTTAGGAAGTTTAATTGAAAATTTATTTCGCCTGATTCGTTAAGACTCGTTTGGCAAGCAAGGTAGTTAAATACATATATATGTACATAAGTCCCTTTTAAATTCATCTCTTCATATATTTCGAGTGAAGTCTGGAGAGCACCCAAGAGAGAAAGAAAGAAGAGAAAAGAGAGGGAGAAAGGAGAAGAATTTAGAGATTGAAGAAACTGTTGGATGAAGTAAAGCTTTAGCTCTCAAGGTAAGTGGGAATTAACTAAACTACTCTTAATCCTCCATTTTTTCATTGGATTCAAGCTTTGGGATGAAGTTCTATACCCATGAAAGTTAGGGTTTATGAATTATTCTCATAGTTTAACTTATTCCATGAAATTGAATACCTAATCTTGGATTTGGTTAATAGAAGGTTGATTCTTCAATTTGGGATTGTTTTGAGTAGCTTGAGATGATATGCCTTCTAATCCTCAAGTTTGGTATGTTTTGAACCCTACATGTTGTATCTCCTTATTAGACCATGAAAAGATGAAGTAATATGAGAATTAAAGTAAGTTATAATTTACTTGAGTTAGGGTTTATGCTTAATGTGATTATATTTCATACTGTTGAAGTGAAATTGTTGAGTCAAGCCTTGAAAATGCCTTGAAAAAGGGCTTGAGTATACTGCAGTTTCGGACTGCCAAACAGAGTATGCGACCGCACGTGCGGGGTCCTTGGCCGCACGTGCGGGGAGCAGAGTTGAACCACACTGAAATAAAAGCACGTGTGGCGCACCTGCCCGCACGTGCGGTGGGGACTTCCGCACGTGCGGCCCAAGCCGGATAATTCTGTAACCTTCTTTTGTTCTGTTTAACCCTCCAAATGGGTCTAAATGTCCGTTTGATTTTTCTTTAATACGTTTAATTACTTGTAACTTAACAAATCAGACATTTGAGAAATAAAAGAAAATTAAGGAAAAATGATATACTTGATGTACTTACAAGTTGCGTACTACGTGTAGGGCATCTACAAGAGGGGACCATCGTTCACCCGTATCACAGTGAGTGATAGTAGTTTAATATCATGTTCTATTCGCGTATTGTGTTTATACTTGTTAATCGAGATCTTATTTACTCTTTTAGTAAACAACTCATGTTACAAGAGATGTTTGATATATGCTTGAACTTGACTCAAGAGATATGGACCTGAGGTCGTTCTGTTTGCTTATATGTTGGGCCCGAGGCCGTTTTGTACTTTATTGGGCCTAAGGTCGTTCTGTATTACGTTGGGCCTAAGGTCGTTCTGTCTTATGTGGGCCCTAGGCCGTTTAGGAAAGGAAATATGAACAAGACTAACCTCTGGATATGAATATACACTGTCAAATTACGCTCATGCTCTTAACCTGTTTGTGTTACTATCATTCACTGAGCCTTACTCACTTCATTTCTTTTTATGGATGTTTTGTTGGTAATCAGCTCACGGGATAATCGTAGGTCAGCCCAGGAGTCTTTTGGTGCACCCGTTTTACTAAGTCACCCAAAGTGACTCTTTTGCTTATATTTTGGAGAAATTAGTATATTGGCATGTTTTGTTAGAAATTGGAGAAATAAGCATGTATCTATATATATTACCTAACTACTAGGTTGCTACCCCCTTCTACAGTATGTAAATGATAGATGGAATGTTATGTACTTTTTGTATTGTGATGTGTCAAGATCCTGGCATTTAGACACAGCTTAATGAATGCTTGTTTTACTATTATTTTGCTTCCGTTTAGGCCCCAATATAAATAAAACTTTAATTAACAAAGATAAAGCCTAAGCTAGGTTGGTCATGTCCAAACTTTTAGGGGCAGGTTTGGGTCGTGACAAAGCCCGAATAGGCGGTGGCCCGAATGGCTCAAAAGTGTTTTCCCTCCGAAAATTCGATGCACATGGAACTCACGTGTTCTGGTTTAGAGATCAAACTAATGTAAAATAAAACAGAAACAAGAGAGAAGAGAAGAGAGAGAGAGAGAGAAAGAGAGAGGTTATGAACCAAACGAGCAGGACTTCACGACGACGAAAGAGACGACCACAACAACCACTGACTTGGTGTTCACCAACGACCGTCGCTGACCACCGTCCACCTCTATTCGGAATCTCCATGCCGAATGTCCTCAAGTAAAATATTAGGTAAGTTATTGTTCTTTTTTATTTATTTATTTATTATTTTTTTTATCTGAGATGCATTTGTGAGAGAGACAATTTTGTTGCATATGGCAAAGTGTGTGACATGAGAGAGGCAATTTTTTTATCTGTCTGTAAAATTTTTATTTTTTTATTTTTTGGTTGTTTTGGAAGCAAGCCCTCTGTTAAACATCTCTATTGTAGTGATGCATGCCAATTGTTTGATGAAAGTCCCCATAGAGAAATTATCTTGATTTTATGTTTTGAATTCAAAAGAATTATCTGTGTCTGTAAAAAAAAAAAATTTGGTTGTTCTGGAAGCAAGCCCTCTGTTAAACATCTCCATTGTAGTGATGCATGCCAATTGTTTGATGAAAGTCTCCATAGAGAAATTATCCTAATTTTATGTTCTAAATTCAAAAGAAAAGACAACCATTTTACCTTTACTTCCTAAAGTTCTTATTAGGAAATTTGTATGATGGGCAAACCTTCATGATCCGTAAGCAATGAGAAGAAATGGAAATAAGCACAGTTCTGTTCTGTTCTATATGGAGAACATGCTTATGTTAGAGAACCTGCTTAACAAAACATGCTTATGTTGGATAATAAGCAATTAAAAGAAGCAAGTTTCAAATAAGCAATTAAAATAAGCAATTTTTAAATTAACTGATGTATGTTCTGTTCTATATGAAAAACATTACTGATTTTATAATCTGTTAGAAAAATTAAAAGAACCTTACTGATTTTATGTTATGTTGGAGAACCTTAAAAAAATTGAAATGTTGTTCATGAAAAATCACCCAAGTTGCATGTGACAATATTAAGTTAAGATTTGCATTAGATTATCATCTCACTACATGCACTTACACTTTATTTTCTATGTGGTTACTAGTTATGTTGTCTGAATTTTGGTTTGAAGCTACACGCTTTAATGGACATTGATTCAAACAATCTGTGATACCCCTGTTCCGTAATATGTTAATTGGTCCTTAATATGAATGTGATTATGTGTTTTGATATGATTTTGTGCACCATTATGTAGTTTTGAATTTCTATCTGTTCACCGTAGGAATATCTGTTTGAATAATCTGCTTTGGAAATTAAATTGAGGGCCTTATCGGCCACAGAACCTGAAATTGGTTACGCCATTGTGATTGGCATGATTTTTAGAACCTACGGTGAAATTTAATTAGAAATTGATTCTGGTCAGATTAAACTGATTAAATTGAGTGCCCAATTATTTTATGTTAAAATAATATGTGAGTGGGGCTATTATAAGCCTTATTAAAACCAAGTCCTTCCCTTACATTGATGTTGGCTGATCAACTCTAAGAAGAAAGGAGGAGGGTCGGCTGTTAGAAAGAGAGGGAGAGGATTGGGTGATTTTGGTTCAAGGTTTGGAGGACTTGAAGATCAAACCCAAGATTTTGTTATAGTTTGAGAGATTGAACTCTTAGGTAAGTAAACTCATGGATTTTTGTTTGTAAATTTGTAAATTCAAGTGTGGTTAATGACCAAGAACATGAGTTAGCTTGATTATAAGGAAATTGAGTTGTTTGTGTTCAATTGAAAGTCAATGAAGGCATGCATGTATATAATTGTTGTGGAATTGCATAATCTAGCATGTATTAAGTTGAATATGGAAATGTGAGTGTTGAATCATACATGCAAGCATGTTTTTGTTGAGCTCCATGAGAATGAACACCATTTGCATTATTTGGAATGGAAATGAAGTCAAGATTAGCATGCATGTTTGAATAATTAAAGATAGGAGCTTTGAATGCATGAATGTGTATGATAGAATTGAGCTTGAACTAAATTGAGCCATGCATGTATTTGATTTATGAAATTGGGCTCCATGAAGATGTGTTTCGGTGTTTATACCATGTTAGTACAAGTATATGTGAAAATTGGAGCCATTAAAGGCAAGAAATGATGGTTTGAATGTTGAAGGGAACTCAAGAACTCAATCTGGAAAACTTAGAAATTTTATGTCCGCTCGAGCGGGGAACCTGCCGCTCGAGCGTGATTTTCGTGCTTCCAGTACTTTTTGCAGACTTGGTGTCCGCTCGAGCGAGATATTTCACGCTCGAGCGGGGGAGCTTTGTAGACAGGCCTTCCGCTCGACCTCCATATTTAACGCTCGAGCGTATTTTTCATGCAACCAGTACTTTTGCAGGCCTTAAGGGTCCGCTCGAGCGGGGAAATCCATGCTCGAGCGGGGACCCTGTTTTGCTGAAATTTTGTTTATGCATTCTGTGTTCTGTTTTCCGTTCCCTTTCACTTCCAAGCACTCTTAGGCATGCATTGAGCATTGTAATTAAATTAAAGAGATAAAAATGAAGCCTAAAGAGGAATATGTGAACTAAAGAACGGATTGAATTAATTGTGACCCATATGTGTTATGTGATATGTAGGGTCAAACTCCAGGGCAAATCCACAAGCCGATCACTGTGAGTAATATCTGACATATGTTATTGTCCAATTGCTACTTCTATGTGAGTTTTGTAAAGTTCATTAATTTGAATGGTGGACACAGTTTGATATAACAAGTTTGAAAGGCTTAAATGCTAGTTTGAAATGAAAGTTCGAAAGGTTGAAAGACCCGTTTGACACGAAAGTATATATGGGCCGAAGGCCATTTGATAAAATGTGGGCCGAAGGCCGATTGATAAAATGTGGGCCGGAGGCCGTTTGATATAAATGTGGGCCGAAGGCCGATTGACATGAATGATTGGGCCAAAGGCCGATTGATAAATGATTGGGCCGAAGGCCGATTAATAAATGATTGGGCTGAAGGCCGATTGACATGAATGATTGGGCCGAAGGCCGATTGATAAATGATTGGGCCAAAGGCCGATTGATAAATGATTGGGCCGAAGGCCGATTGACATGAATGAATGGGCCAGAGGCCGTTTTGACACGAATGAAAGTTTGAAAGGCCTAAAGGCCAGTTTGATACGAAAGTATGAATGGGCCAGAGGCCAGTTTGATAAGAATGATAAGTCTAAAATGAATGATAGTCTGACACGAATGGAAGATAAGTGGGCCAAGGGCTAGTATGTTTGGAACCATAGTCACTTGACTTAAATTGTGTATGTATATGATAAATGGAAATATGAAGGGGGCCCAAGGCCGTTTGAAGCATGTTGTTTTACATATTGTTTGTGTATCTTCTTTATCTGATATTATTCACTGGGCTTTCGCTCAAGCTCATTCATGTGTTTGTAGGTGAGCCAAGAGAGGTCCAGACCCAGCCTCAGTGAAGTTAGTTCGGAACAACTAAGGTTTTGAGGAGTTAGCCCTTGCGTCTCACGCACGAGACACGTCTTCGCCTTTTCGTTATGTATTTATATTTTGTCAGGTTGGCGAAGTCTTTGAATGTGTCTGTATATAGTTTTGTTTTGGCTGACTTAGATTGAGTGATCCTGTTTGTACAGAATTTTTATGTTATTGCATTTTCGGATGTGAGTTATTAACATATGTATGTAATGATGTGCATATAAGCACGGCTCTATGGACAAAGTTTCAAATTGCTTCCGTTTGGCCCCTATGAACTCTGTTAAAATACGTTTGGTTTGGTTTGAGGCCGTAGGTAATCTCATGATTACTGGCCGGTTATGTCCTTAACCCACGGGGGCGGGTTCGGGTCATGACACAATCCTTCATTGAATGGGACTGAGGAAGTTGAAGAAGTGGAGAACAATCCGTCATTAAATGAGATTGGTGAAGTTGTAGAACTTAAGATGGGCATGTGTTTTAGCTTAAAACAAGAAGTATATTCGTTTTATGCAAAATATGTGAAACACCTCGGATTTGCTGTAGTTTATAGAACACAAAATATTGGACAAGATGGAGAAGTAAAATACTTTGGAATTGAATGTACTCGGGCACACAAGAGAACAAAATGATCAGAAGTACACCCTTTCGAACCATCTTTGTCATCATTCATTGAATGTAAAGCAAAGGTTAAAGCACTTCTACAAAAGGATGGAAGATTTAAGTTAACCACAGTTGTACTTGAACATACGTATGAGTTGATTCCTAGTGACTCACGACATTTTGCAATGAATAAGAGAATTCTTACTCCTATGAAGAGAAGACTAAAAATAAATGATAAAGCAGAGATAAGGGTGGCTAGGAATTTTCATTCTATAGTTGTTGAAGCAGGGGGTATGAGGCATTAACATTTGATGAACGAGATGCAAAGAATCATATTGAGAGTATGAAAAGATTGAGGCTTGGGGTAGGAGATACTGAATCAGTTGCACTTTATTTTCATAGGATGCAACAACAAGATTCGAACTTCTATTCTGCAATTGACCTCGATGAAGATGGTCGCATGCGAAACTTGTTTTGAGCAGATGCAAGGAGTAGGGCAGCTTATAAAGCAATAAGTATATTCGTTTTATGCAAAATATGCGAAACACCTCAGATTTGCTGTAGCTTATAGAACACAAAATATTGGACAAGATGGAGAAGTAAAATACGTTGGAATTGAATGTACTCGGGCACACAAGAGAACAAAACGATCAGAAGTACACCCTCTCGAACCATCTTTGTCATCATTCATTGAATGTAAAGCAAATGTTAGAGCACCTCTACAAAAGGATGAAAGATTTAAGTTAACCACAGCTATGCTTGAACATGCGCATGACTTGATTCCTAGTGACTCATGACATTTTGCAATGAATAAGAGAATTCTTACTCTTGTGAAGAGAAGACTAGAAATAAACGATAAAGCAGGGATAAGGGTGGCTAGGAATTTTCATTCTACAGTTGTTGAAGCAGGGGGGCATGAGTCATTAACGTTTGATGAACGAGATACAAGGAATCATATTGAGAGTATAAGAATATTGAGGCTTGGGGTAGGAGATACTGAATCAGTTGCACTTTATTTTCATAGGATGCAACAACAAAATTCAAACTTCTATTCTGCAGTTGACCTCGATGAAGATGGTCACATGCGAAACTTGTTTTGGGCGGATGCAAGGAGTAGAACAGCTTATAAAGCATTTGGGGATGTGGTTTCATTTGACACAACCTATCTCACAAACAAATATGATATGCCATTTTGCTCCGTTTGTAGGAGTTAATCACCATGGGCAGTCAATTTTGCTTAGTTGTGGGCTGTTATCTAATAAGAACATTGAAACATTTGTGTGGCTATTCAGAGAATGGTTAAGTTGCATGTCAGACGCTCCTCCAAAAGCTATAATAACGAACCAATGCAGAGCTATGCAAAATGCCATTGAAGTTGTATTTCCACAAGCTCGACATCGTTGGTGCTTATGGCATATAATGAAGAATATTCTGGAGAAATTAAGAGGATATGCCTAATATGAATCCATCAAGTTTGCTTTGCAAAATGCAGTTTATGATTGTTTTACAAAAGATGAATTTGACGAAGAATGGCAAGCGATGATTGCAAAGTTCAATCTGGATGATAATGAGTGGTTGGGGTATTATACAATGAGTGACACAGGTGGATTCCTGTCTATGTTAAGGACGTTTTTTGGGCTAGTATGTCGACTACACAACGAAGTGAGAGTATGAATGCATTTTTTGACGGATATGTGAACTCAAAGACAACTTTAAAGCAATTTGTTGAACAATATGATAATGCCTTGAGAAATAAGGTCAAGAAAGAGATGAAAGCAGACTTTAAATCTCGAAACAAATTGTATGATTACTTAACGATATATGAGTTTGAGAAGCAATTTCGTGTAGCCTACACGAATGCAAAATTTAAAGAAGTGCAAGTAGAATTAAAGCGACTATTGTATTGTCGTGCGAATCTTGTCAAAGAGGAGGGAGCAATTTGTACTTATCATGTGAAGGAGGCTGTTCTTGTCGGTGAGAAAATGAAGACTGTGGAATTTGTTGTGTACTTTAATGCAAGTGAATGTGAATTGCAATGTATGTGTCGATGGTTTGAGTTTAGGGGCATTATGTGTGCCCATGCAATTATTGTGCTACTTGAGAGGTGCATATATCAAGTTTCAGATAAATACATTGTATCAAGATGGAGGAAAGATATCGAAAGAGGGTACACATGCATTCCAACCACACTAAAGCCGAGGTTGTTCTTAATACAAAGTTGCATGATAAATACCACAAGATGTTAGATGAAATCATAAAAATCGCTGCCAATGATGATGGTAAACACGAAGTGCTTGATCTTGGGTTGACAAAAATCAAGGATAAAGTGAGAAAAGATCAATCGGGTAGTGCGAGTCATGTGCCACCTTCTACTAATAACGTGTAACCTTCTACTAGTAATGTACCACCTTCTCATAGTTCGCCGAAAAGTCCATCTGCTCATAGTACTACAAAAGCAAGCATGTCTCGCAAGATGCTTAGTCCTATGCTTGCTCGCTGAAGAGGTCGTCCATGTACCAAACCAAAGGTTAGTAAAGTGGATGAAATAGTGAATCGGTTGAAGGGAAAGAGTAAAAAGCCTCCGAAAGCATAGGTAAGTTCTTTTCTTGTGTGTGATATGGAAATTGCTGAATGTTTTTAAGATCAATTATTCACTAATGTGTTTTACTATAGTGTAACAAGCCCGCGGGGGACCTCGCTACAGTTCGGACTCCCTTTTGTGTTGCGGTTCTAAATCTGAACCAAAGAGTCCAACTCTGGCAAATCGTTTTGAAGAAAAACAGATTTTTTGAAAAGTAGTGCCAAACATGGACTGCTTTGCCAGATTACAGAGTCGCCACCTAAATATTTTTTAATGGGGGAATTTAGGAAACCCTGACTCGGTGCCGAAGGCCACGTGTCCGTCATCACCAAATGTCTTGGCTCGGGAGCTTGGGTACGATCGGGGAAGGTCAGCTATGAGCACCCCCTTTCGCCCGGTCCGAAGACCGGCCTCTACTAACCGTGATATCCGATTTTGAAAACATTATGCGTTCTTATTCCAATTATTAGCCTAGAATTACTATATTATGCGCACAGCAAAACAAGTATAGACTAGATTGCCTAATTTGGAAATAAGCATTGCATACCCGTTTTCTTTGAAAATGCTTTGCAATTTGCTACTCGCAAGTAGGCTAAAATACGGATTTCAATGAGTTATTCCAACTCAAGCAATCCAACCTCCACCCACAGGCATTCAAACAGTTTATCTCATGTAAGCACTTAGCCGCATGGTAAGCATACTGTCATGGCAACATTCACACGCATGCGACATGCTAAAGCGTAAAATACTTACATCGTACTCCGTGCCAAAAACAAGAAACTAGTTAGCAGACATGCATGTCCCTAGGCCATGTTAAGTGGCTAATGCAACACAGGCAATGATGCAATTTAGAGTAGGCTCGACTAACCCTAAAATGGCATGTGAAATGCTACAACTATCACGTATTCAATTTGGAATTGAAAGTACGATGCAGTTTGTATGATGTACCGAGCCCGGTGCATGTAAACAAATGCATGGATGCATGCATGCATTGCATAAGGTATGCTAAAAATAAACGTGCCCTAATCTACCATCATAAGTAGGTAAATAAAAGGGAAGAAAGAAGTGGGGGTTGGAAGACATACAAACCACTTACCCACACTTATTACAATTATGCCCTCACACGGAGGGACCAAAAGAATATACAGTCCCAAATAATACAGTCCGAATACAGAATAAATAAATTATTACAGAAATTTCTAATTTATCAAATTAAATTCAGTATATAAAAAAAGAGGGGCCTCAGCCCTGCCTCGGGATGCGCGAATGATGCATGCTCGAATCCGACTTGCCCGGGAACCCGCATCATGACACTGCTGCCTCTGTTCTTACTGCCCTGTCCCTCCAAAAATTGCCAAAGTCCCAGAACACCTTCCTTGAATGTTGCTGTACACCACCGGCCGGATGGAATGTCCACCGGCCATGTAAAATGACCACCGGCTGCTTGAGAGGTTATCGGCTACCCATAAAGTGCCGGTCGGCACTCTATACTGCCGGTCGGCACAAAATTCCTGCAGAGGACAGTTTGACAGCAACAGCAGGCAGACAGTGCATGATATGGATTTTAGAGCAAATGTAAGCATGGTCAATGCTCCCTATCATGCATGGGACTCAAGGAAGCATGACCCTTGGTTCTTGGGCCATTAACTATGCATCTTGGTGCATGATAGCCTAAGGAACCAAGATTGCATTTTAATGTAAAAATGCATGCAAACACACAAATGAAACCAAGACCTTATCATGTGTTGGTCAAGGGCCTTGGGGACCAAGAGTTGAAACAAGTTGCACCACTTGTAGTGTGAACTTCCCTCAACCCTTATGCTTGGTTTGACAACCCCAAACCAAGCCATGGAATGCATGTATGCAACATAGCTCAAATGATACAACATGGGAATTAGGATGCAAGCACACCAAATGTCATACAACTACCATGTTAAGCATGCAAAATGCTAGAGTATACAAGATGCAAATGTCATGCAAACATGGATCAATCAAGCAATAAGACCAACATACTACAACACTTAATGAACCAATTAAGCAATAAACACGAGCCAAGCATGTGATGGTGGACTAGACTACAATGGGGCAGCCCTCAAACCAACCCAAAATAGTGGCAAAACATGCCCAAAATGGTGACCAATTACCTATGCAAACATGCAAGTCAAAGGGCCTAAGGTTAAGGCACAAAGGGAGCACTCCTTGCTACCATTAACATGGCCACTCATGGCATATATTAGACGAGCAAAACAGATTTTTAGCATGCAAAAATACACCCCAAAACCTTGATATGGCAGCCCTAAAATGCATTAAACATGGAAGTATGCAAAAGGCCTATTTCAAGGCATAAAATTGCAACATTTCGAAGCATGAATAAGATGGTAAATGGAAACATATAGGCATGATAGGGACTGAAATAGCATGTGAAAGGACTCCAAATCACTTAAATAGCCTAACCAATGCATGTTCATGGACCATATGCTCAAGACTAACAAGCCATCATGCAAAACAAACATGTCAAGCATGCCAAAGGTGACGAAATCAGTGGCCCACAGCCTCTAAACATGGCAAAATGATGCTAATATCTTCATGAAGTGAGGTTCATACATGCAAGAAACATGGCCTAAACTCA
The DNA here is from genome assembly GCA_030407325.1 of Camellia japonica. NCBI lineage: Eukaryota > Viridiplantae > Streptophyta > Magnoliopsida > Ericales > Theaceae > Camellia > Camellia japonica. Next base: position 25,127,560 of record JAPPVO010000031.1, on the reverse strand, counting down.
TGGCTCATTTCTAAGCATAAGAGAGCATTACAAAACAAGTATGAGAAGCATGTTAAGGGGTACAAATCCAACCTTGGACAGAGGTTAGATATGACCTAAAACACCCAAGAAAACTCTGAAATGAAGCCAAATGCAAGTATGCATACATGCTACCTTGTGAGCCAAAGACAAAGGCAAGAAAGGGGCCAAGGGGAGAGGGGTGTCCCTCCCCTATTCATGTCTTCAAAATATCTCCCTCACCACTGAAAACCCACTGGTTTTCAGTGGTGAGAAGACCAAGAACACCAAGCAAATAAAGCCTTAGAAAAGGTAACAAAATGGCCAAAACAAAGGCCTAAGAGGGTGAGCTTTCACTCAAACCACAAAACACCCTTAATGAATGTTCTTAAGCATGAAAATGTAAGCCTTTTTTATGTTGAACACAAAGCTAAAAACACAAAGCAAGATAGGTAGAAAGCTAGTGCAAGTTTGGGGAAACTAAAGCAACATGCTCACCTTTGAAGAACACTTGAAGAACAAATGGTGCAGCCCTCCTCTAGTGAGCAAAACCAATCCAAAAACTCAACAAACAACCCTCAAAGTCCCTCAATCTCGAAATAAGGTGTAATGGTGTGTGTATTGGTGCAAAAGTGAGGTAAAAACACACTATTTAGGCCAAGAAACACACACAATGGATGAGGGAAGGGAAGATATAGATATAGATAGATATATATAAGAGATATGTAGATATAAGCTCTGGTTTTGTGTTGGAAAATGGCTAACCCCTCTCAAAGGGAGAGGGGTGGTGCTTATATAGGCCAAGGAAAGCTATATAACTTAGTGGCTAAGCAAAGAAAAAGGGTTCAAGGGGGGCAAAGGGGTCTTGGCTTCTTGGAGAAGCCAAGACAGCTGGCCAAACTTCTCCAAGAAGCTTTGGCTAAAGGGTCAAGCTTCTAGAAGCTTAGGGGGTTCAAGGGTGCAAAATGGTCACACCTGTGCACGGGGGAGTGTGATGGTGCATTCCAGCTAGCCAGCTGGCATGCACCATGTCCCAGGGGTTCAAGGGTGCACGCCGGCCGGCCAAAACAGTCATCGGCACAAAAAAGTGCCGGTCGGCAACATACAGTGCCGACCGGCCAAAGTGTTTGAGAAAATAGTGCCGACGGCCAAGAGAGAGTGCCGGTGTGGTGTGGGGGCAGCCGGTGGGCTTCAGGGATGGCTAACAAGCCTCCCCCTACCCTCAAATGCAAAAACACACAAGTCTTGGTGCAAAACCAAGCACAGAACAAGCCGGTTGAGAGGTCTTGAGGCACGACGCGCAGCGGGGAACTCAAAACGAACACAAACATGGATAATCACCGAGCATTCCAACGGTGACGTCCAAGTCTTGAGGACGGTCAAAAATGGGGTGTCTACATATAGGGACGTACAATATCTCAATGTTAGCCTCGGAAGTTAAATTTTCCTTGTACGGATGATATGCAAGAAGTATGTATGACCCGGTATGTGTTTGACAAAGGACTTTATATTTTGTTCATTGTTTTTTATTTTAATGTCTGAAATGAATAATGAAATTGTGTTACTATGGTCATAAGGTGACGCAAACTTCACCTTACTATTTTCCTTGCATGGATGGCACGCAACAAAGTATGTATGTACCGGCATGTGTTTAATGTCTGAAGTAAAATATTTGTTCTTGTTTTAATTTTTATATATGTTTATGGACAATATTTGTAAAGTTTACTTGTATATTGAATAGGTACAGTTTAATCCAATGCAAATGGTGGACAATATTGGAGGCATATCTCATACTTAATCAGGAATGGTGAACAACATCAGCAGTCAAAATTCGACAATTGCTTCAAATTTTGTTCACTTGAGTGTAGATGCGGATCCAAATGTGTCATTTTTTTTTTTTAGTTTCGCATTAGTACTTTGTATTTATTTTGGTTTGTAAACAATGGATCAGAAACCTTCATGGCTTTTGTAACCTGATGGATATAGTGTCTTAATCATTTTAGTGTTTGGTTTTGGATATATGAAGATGGGTTAATCAAATTCTGTTATTCTGAGATTCTTGTGTTATTTTTGATTTGCTGTATGAGTAGGTTTTTCTTCTTCATAATTTTTATTTTTCATTTTTGATGTCTAGTTGAAGTTAATAATACTATTTCTTTTGTAAGTGATGTCAAATTAGATGTTCTCGTGTTCAATTAAGTTAGGGTACTAGATTATTGTGAGGGTGAAGAATCCCTTCTGCTTTTTTGTCATTTTTAGGATATTTGGACAACCTATGCACTTGGTGATTCACATCACTACATGCTTTTACACCTTGGAAATGTTCCATGTAGATTCTATTGCTAAGTAGAAGCCAACTGTGAGTTGTTTTTGGTGCTGTCCAAAAACTAGCAACTTTAAGAAAATGAATTACCTGCCTATCAGCAACACAGGTAACAAGGCTTTGGCTCTCTGTGTAAGGCCTGAACTTTGCTTGGAAAACATTGTCATTATGAAGCCAACCAATATTAGACCAAAGAACATTGTATTTTTTTAAGAGATTTAATTAGGGAAGGACCAAATTCCTTCAGAAATTCCTTCAGTTTGTTTGACAGATTACTGTGTTAGATTATGTTCTTAAATAACTAGCCAAAAACAAAACAAGAAAACTAACAACACATTACATGCATAATTAAATTCCTACAACACCACATTTAATTAAATTCCTAACATACAACATGTCCATTACATCCATAATTACAATCATCAAATTTCCCAAAAACTAACAGTCAAGTGTCTTACATAATAAAGTACAAAATGATACAGACTACAATTACATAAATCATAGCCTTGAAATTCTTCTCTATCCTTTGAAGCCTTCTACCATGGTCACGAATTTCATTTTCCATCTTAGAAAGCCTCGTCCTTACATCATTCAATTCTTCTGTTCGGATAGCTTTACAAGGTCTAGTATTGGAATGGATTGTGGAGGTAATGTTCCCATCATCATTGTCCGCAAACTTGAAGTAATTGCAGTGTTCTTTGTTACTCTACAATGCATGACAATCAATTATTCAAATTACACAAATAATTTCCGACATTCTACAAGTTTAATTTCATAACACATACTTACATATTTTGATAGGCAAACAAAAAAGAGACGCCCTTGATTTCCATTCTCATTGATTTGTACAATATACATTGCAGCCCCACAATCACACATTCTTGGTTTTAATCTAATGTTACTGTTATTAGTAGAAGAAGAAGCCATTTTTAATCTGCATAAACAATACAAAACCCATTTCAATTCCATTCCTGCCTTCTTGATTTCAAATACACCATTCACAAGTTCACCATTCACAATTTCCTTGCATGGATGTTCATCAAACATAATTTTTCTATGCGGACTTTGTGAAAGATGGCTTCTTGATTTTTCCTTGTTAAACATTCACAAATTTCCTTGTTAAACATTCATAAATAAAACCTATGTTAAACATAATTTTGGCTTCTTGTAGTTGTTCCAAAAAAAGGAAGTGCGCTAAAATCCTATTGGATGTAATTTATTTATTGGAGGAAAAATATGGTTACATAGTCACAGAAACTACGATTATTATATCAAGATTGATCATCATTTGTGAATTTTTTGTAGATAATATTTTGCCTGATATCTTGTTGGCAGATGTAGAATAACACAGGCATCAGTTCTCATAACTAATTTTGTGGTTCAATTTTGATGAGAACAATCTGCTGGGAAAAATACAGCAATGTCTCTAATGTTCATACGAATGGCGACTAGGACTAAAATTGAAGACATGAGTTGGAAGTACTTAATAAGCTTGAGATAGATTTAAAAAAGTGAAAAAAAACAGTTGAAGATGCCAGAGACTTTACACAACTTATTACTATTTCTATGTAGACTTTCAAGAAACACCTATGCCACAATAGAGAAAATGCACAAATCAAATAGATGTTTCCTGATTTTTCCTTGTTCAACATTCACAAATTGTTTTTTGAATTCCTTGTTAAACATCCACAAATTGATTTTTCCCTTCCTGTTTTAATCTAATGGAAGATGTTTAACAGAGTTTGATTCCAAAATAATCACAACAAAAAAAATTACAGACATCACATTTCAATTCAGAATATAAAATCAGGCATAATTTTTCTATGTGGACTTTCATCAAACAATTGGAATGCATCCATTTACAATGGAAGAAGTTTAACATAGGGTATGATTCCACAACAACCAAAAAAAAAAAGAAAAGATTTACAGACAACAACATCACAAATTCACCGGAGAACATGTATACATAGAATACCGAAGAAAACCCTAAACAGAATTGTGTGATCAATACCTAGTTTTGTGATAGAAAGGTTAACTAAAATTATTGGGGCAAAATACAAAACCCTCAATCATCAAACCCTAGTTTTGGGTTTACCTGAGATTCGAATGAGATTGGTCAGTAATTCGGCAGTGAGGGAATCGGGTGTGAGAGTGAACTTCTGAGAGGAGTATCCTGCTGACAGTCATTTCCACAGTACAACTTTCCGGCGTCGTTTGGAAGGAGAGAGAAGGTGACAGAACAACAACTTTCCGGCGTCATTTCGGAGGAGATTGACTCGAATGATTCGAAGATGATTCGGAAGAACGATGACAAACAGAGCAATAGAGAGAGAGTTTGAGAGCTTCGGTATAACATTGACAAAAGAGAGGCGAGCAAGCTAACACTGAGAAAAGAGAGAAGAGAGAGCAAGATAGAGCTGTTCTGGCACGTGAGCCCATGTTTTCGGGCCATTCGAGCCAAAGTATTCAAGCCCTGAAGCATTTTTCCTTTTCCAATTGGTAGTCCATAGAGTAATACATGAATCATTAAAGTTTGGTACTGGTAGAAAGAGTGTTGCTCAACCCTTACGAAATGAATTTTTTTAATGTGTATTCTTAATTGATATGTTAAGAAATTTTTTAAAAAATAAATTATACATTCTCTATGAAATAATAATAAAGAATCATATTTCATCATATGTGCAGTGAATTAAACAATTTTTAGCGTTTTACATTTTTTCAAAATAACCCAAATAACCGAAGTTGGACTTACTACTGTGCGACTTGCACAGCAATAACTGTTGTGCGGCTCGTGAGAATTTTTTCGAACTTTATTTTGATAATCCGAACCGTTCAATTTTTAAATAACATTAAGTAGAACATACCTGTAAAAAATCAAGTTGATAAGATATCGATATACTCTTCATCAACTCATATTTATATTCAGTTTAATACTTATATATTTACATATATATATATATATATATAACTGTGAGTTGATGAAAGGTCTATCGATATCCAATCAATTTGATTTTTTATAGGTATGTTCTACTCGATATTCTTTAAAAATTGAATTATTCGGATCATCAAAATAAAATCCAAAATAATTTCCATGAGCTGCACAACAGTCACTGTTGTGCAACCTAATCCCAAATAACCTATCTATTTTTCTAATGGGTACTCGATTCATAAATTCAAACTTGAATTTTGTTTGGCAAAATCCAAGTGCTGAAACATTTTATTCATAAAGATAAACTTAGATAAAATGACAAAAATACCCATACATATATATACCTAGGGTTAGAGGCATCTCCATCACCTTTTTTCACGTTCTATTTCTCTTTCTAAACCATTCATATCTCTCTCTCTCAAATATCCAGAAAGCACCAGAATTGCCGACTTTTCTCTATCCACCACTGGCGGCGCCTCTCCTTTGTCCACCGTCTCATCCTTACTTACTTCAAGATTTGCCACCAACGTCTCCATTTCTAATCTGCTCTTGTTTTTATTTCTCTCATCTCCAGCACCAAGATCTGCCTTCGACAGTCAGATCACACCGTTACCCAATGGTGGAGCCAGAAAATTAAATTAGAGGGGCACTTATTAATTACAATATTGAAAATTTTTACAAAAATATTTCACGCAAGTTTGTACGATTGATTTCGAGAAACATTAAAAAAATAATGTTATTTGTAACAAGTGTATCATGGACAAAAAAAAAGGGTCCAGCTTGTCTCTAGTTGGAGATCAAGACTAGGCCATCCAATCCGGCCAGTGGGCCCATTTTTGGGCCCCGTTTCAATAATCTGAACCAATCAATGTGTAGAACTCGTCAAGTACTATAACCTTGTAAAAAAATCACATTGATATGATATTGATAACTATTTGATCAGATAAGTTTTATATTAAAAAAAATGAACTGTAAAAAAATAAACGGTTAACAGAAATCCGATCTGATCAAATAGCTATCGATATTTGATCAACGTGATTTTTTTACAGAAATATAGTACTCGACGTTTAGATTATCAAAAAGGGGCCCAAATATGGGCTCACGGACCGGACTAGACGATCCAATCTTGATCTCCAATTGGAGACAAGCTGGACCCAAAAAAAAAAGGATATAAGTCTTAAAATAAATTATATAATGATAAATTATTTTTTTATACAAAATTTGATTAAAAATGCAATATAATGGTAATACCACTTCATTATTGGTATGTGATATCACCAACTAATAGTAAATAAATACATAGAGGGTGAACCTTACATGTCAAATGTAACTAACAATCTAATAAATTTCATATCTTTATAGTGAGATTAATTATACTTGCATGTCAATAATAATGACATCACCATTACATTAAAAAAATTTCATAAAATTTTCATAAATAATACGGTTTATAGTCGTCTCTTCATTTTCAATCAAAACAACCATTATTGTTTTCATAATTTTTAAAATGTCATTGACATTTCATTCTAATAATATTTTTGTAATTTTTTTATTTAAAATATTTTCTTTATATTTACAAAATAAAAAAATCCTAAAATACAGGGGCATGTGACCCCCCTGGTCCCTCACTCTCTCCGCTTTTACTGTCGCTAATGTGTGTTTTGCTCTGTCAGCTTCCATTTGATGGCCAATTGTATCAATGATCAAACCCTAGGCAGATCCGACCACACAATTGTTCTTTTTTCCAAACAAACGTCTGTTGCTCATATTCTCTTTCTCTCTATACAACACCAAATTTGGACCAGCATTTGACGATAGTGATTTTCTCACAAATCTGAACTAGTGTTTTGTGGATCTGCACCAGCGTTCAACGACGGCGGTCTAGGGCTCTTGATGACGGTGATTTTCTATGCTGGCGGCGGTCTAAGGTGGTGTCACAACTTCTTGATTGGCTATCTCGGTGATTGACGAATAGAAATTTCTCTCTCTCTCTCTCTCTCTCTCTCTCTCTCTCTCTCTCCATCTTCCTCTCTAGGGTTAGGGTTTGTTATGATCATTTCTGGTTCTGTTTTGATTGGATTCAGCTTACATTGAACAAATCAATGTGTGTATGTATGATGTGCTTACATTGAACATATCTGTGTGTATATATGATGTATTGTAGGGGTTGATCGCTGATAAAAAGAGAAGAAACAAAAATGAAATAAAAAAATTTGTGTTACATTGTTTCGTTGAGAATTAAAATGATCTCCACTGCTGGATATTGTCTTTTCTTAGTTTCCAAATGATAGAAGATTTGAGATTGAAAGTTTCAATATATACATTTTCATTTATTTTAAATTATCGATAGGTCCTAAAATTTAGATTTAATTCCCATCAAGTCCTATTAAAAATAAATCCCACTAAAATCGTTGCTAAAAATAATTTTTTTGTGACAAATTTTTGCGTATGTCATTAAAAATTGACGATTAGTAATTTTTTTTTTATCATTTTTTTTTATAAATTGTCGTTAAAACTTACAATTAGTGATTTTTTCCGTGGCGAATTTCTCAAACTATCAGTGAAAGTTAAAAAATTAGTTTTTTTTTTTTTTTTTTTTTTGTGTGAAGATTTTTTTAAACCGTCGTTAAAACTTATAATTAGTGACTTTTTTCTAACAAAATTTTTAAAATGTCATTGAAAATTAACAATTAGTAGCGTTTTTTAATAGTGTTTAACGAAAAATGTTATTAATTCTCATAGGATCTATTAGATAATAAGTTCACCTATTAGGACTTATACGTAAGTCTACCTATATCTTATGTATATTTTTATTCGCCAAACAATCAAAGGATTAGATCTATACCCTTTACTTGGTTATGAGAAGCTATTTTTGTGTGGAGTTGTCTAATTTACATGTGAATCATTTCTACAATGTAAGACTGTGAATTCCACCTCTGGAATACATAGTTGCATTCTATTTGTGTATATACTTCTATACGAGATGTGTACTGTGGGGATATATTTCTGAAGTACCAACACGTGGCAAGGTGACGCCGACGTGTCAGCCGAGGTGCCACGTGTCGTGGTAAGTTATGCCGAGGTAATCTCGGAGTTGTCGAGTTTATCTCCGAAGATATCGGAATCCGAGATAAGCGGATAAAGGACAGGAGTCCTAAATTGGGAGAAGACTTCAGTTTGGATAAAGGTAAAACTCTTGGAGAGTTTTGTCCTAAGCCCATTGGGAGTTCCAGATTAGCAATAATCCTGAGTCCATTGAATTAGGCTCCTATTGGGACTAGGACTGTATTGACTATAAAAGAGAGGCACCCCCATGGGTCAAAGGTATGTTTTTACACTCAAGCTTGTGAGTTGAATAATTGATTATGTTTAAGAGATATACTGACTTGATCGTCGGAGTGCCCCCGGGTGGAAGAACCACCGCCGGAGCTTTTTCTTTCTGTGCAAGACAGCAGGGTGCCATCTATTCTGCCTGTGTTCTACAACTGAATCACTAAGGAGGGCAGTGTGATCAGAAAATCACTCACACAATTTGGCGCCGTCTGTGGGAAAGAAAGACAAATAGATGGCCAGCAACGCACAAAACGAAAAGGTTGGGGACGACGCTCCCACTGGGAGTGGCAGGCCTATCGACCTTGACGTCAAAGGAGACAACCACAACGAAGGAACCCGCGACCAAGGGCATGGAGGAAAAAACGTCGGCCAGGAGGGCGACACCTCAAAGAAGACAGACCAGGACAAATACTACAACGAAGATAACCTCCAGGTATGGAGGGATAGGTGCCTACGAAGGGATAACGAAGTAAAAGAATTGGCAGAAAAGTTGGTAGACCTGCAGTCGGTCGTTAACTTTTATGATGCAAAACAAGGTCATGCAGCCACCATACCCGCTGCAGGACATGCCAATTCTAGCGGATAATACTCAGAAGGGAGGAAGGAAAGTAATTCCCGAAGCACCTCGACATACCAGGAGCGCAAGGCCACCCCACCCGCCTTCCAGGGAGATCGGACGAGAGGAACCGAGACAAGAGAAATCCCGAGGACATACCACACGAAGGACCCAGAGCCCAGAGAACATCGGCACGTCCAAAGGCAGGCACTCTGCTTTGACACAACCCATGGAGAAAGATCAACACGGGCCCACCATGAGGCCAAGAGCAGTGTGCCGAAAAGACTGAAGTCGAAAGATAGCCGAGCTCCAGGGAGGAGTAAAGAGGACTTGAGAAACTATCTCAAGAGGAAGGAACAGAACGCTGAAGCTGAGGTTAATTCACCCAACAAACCGAGGACACCATTCTCGGTAGAACTAGACAAATTCGAGGCACCAAAAAGATTCAGCATACCGAGGTTTCAAGTATACGATGGTAAGTCAGACCCTAACTTCCACGTTGGTCTTTTCCTGAATTCAATAGCAATTGTACAGTGAAACGAGCCCACTGCTCTGTAAGTATTTCCCCTCGTCCTTTGGGGAGATTGCAATCAGATTGGTTCCACAAGCTACCAAAGGGAAGCGTGAAGACATGGGAAGGCCTGTCCGAAATGTTTGTGGCCAGGTTCATGACGAACAAGCTACAGCCATTAAGGGTGGACGCACTAATGGCTTTGAAGATCAGCCAGGATGAAGGCCTAAGGGCCTATGCAAAAAGATACTACGAGGTGTTCAATCGAATACCCGAGTGCAACCAGGAAGTGGTGGTTGTATCCTTCAAGAACGGCCTGAAAGATAACTGTTCGCTGCGAAAATCTTTGGCAAAGACATTGCCAAAGAGCATGGAAGAACTCATGGCGAGGATCGAAAAGTATGCCCGAGCCGAGGAGGATACATCGGCCCACAAGGAAGTCAAACAGGAGAAGGGGAACGGCTCGCCAAAGCGAGGCCGAAGTAACAACGGATTCAGCAAAACAGAGATGGAGTTAAGGGCCAAACAGGCCGTGACAACCGTGTTCCGAATTCCAATTCAAAAAGTCCTAGGAAAAATTCGGAACCAGCCCTATTTCAGAACACCAGCAAGGGAACCGGGAGAATTTATGGGAAGAAACATGGACAGACATTGTGCTTATCACAATGAAGACGGACATACAACACAGGGCTGCAGAGCCCTAAAAGCACACTTGGAAGATCTGGTAAGGCAAGGCCACCTGAGAGACCTTGTCGATGAAACCAGAACAAAAGAAGAATAGGCAAGACTGCCTCAGGCTCCAGCAGCCCCACCACCTCCGCAACCTCGGGCAGAAGGACTTCGGATAGTTAATGTGATTCATTCAAAAGTTAACAAGAACGAAGTCAGAGGAGAGACTCAAAGGGTAAGGCATCTGCAGCATGTCTACCAAGTCGGGGAAAAGAGACATCGGCCAGCGGAGTGCCAAGGACCGATGATAACCTTCACCGAAGCCGATTTAGAGATGGTACAAGCACCCATATATGATGCCTTGGTAGTATATCCCTCCAGGTTGGGGAGTGCCAAGTAAAACGCATCCTGATAGATCAAGGCAGCTCTTTGTGACATCATGTGCGTTAGATGTTACAAAGAGCTAGGCCTTCACCCAGACGACATGGAGCAATCAAATGGCCCAATGGTCGGCTTCAATGGAACGCCGACGTGGCCACTGGGCGCTACAAACTTGGAAGTACAGGCCGGCACTAAGAAGATCAGGACAGAGTTCCTCGTGATTGACACACCTTCACCATATAACATCATCTTGGGAAGGCCGTGGTTGCATGCAATGGGGGCAGTTCCCTCAACGTTGCATCAACTATTACGCTTCCCAACAGAACATGGGATTGAAGAAGTCAGAGGAGACCAATTGCAGGCCAAAAATTGCTCCATGGCAGCAATGAAAACAACCTGCAACATACAAGAACTAGGGAAGGCAGAGATTGAAGATGAGAACATTGAGGTCCTAGATGATGTCGGCAAGGAGCCGACCGAAAAAAGTGAGGAAACGCTAAAGAAAATTATCGTCCAAGAGGGCGACGAAGAGCGCTTCTTCCTCTCTCGGCTCAGGCTTAGCCGAAGAAGAAGAAAAAGAACTGGAAAGCCTTTTTGAGAACAAACATAGAGGTGTTCGCCTGGACACCTTATGAAATGCCTAGCATTGACCCCGAGGTCACATGTCACAGACTGAACGTTGACAGGTCGGCTAAACCTGTAATACAACGAGCTAGAAGACTGACGTTGGTGCACGTCGAAGCAGTAGATGAGGAAGTAGACAGATTGCTGGAAGCCAGGGCCATCAGAGAAGTCAACTATCCAACATGGTTATCAAACATCGTGGTGGTAAAGAAGAAAAATGGTAAATGGAGGGTCTACGTAGATTTTACAAGCCTGAATAAAGCCTGTCCCAAAGATAGCTTTCCTCTGCCCAAAATCGATCAATTAGTAGACGCCACATCTGGACATGGAAGGATGAGCTTCCTGGATGCTTACAGGGGTTACCATCAGATAGCCATGTACCCCCCAGACGAGGAGAAGACAGCGTTCATCACCCCAAAAGGCCTGTACTGCTACAGGGTGATGCCTTTTGGGCTGAAGAACGCAGGAGCAACCTACCAAAGGCTGGTAACCAAAATGTTCAAACACCTAATAGGCCAAACAGTAGAAGTCTACATCGATGACATGGTCGTGAAGACCAAGGAGCCTAAGAGTCATCTTGTCGACCTGAAAGAGGTATTTGAAATACTCAAAACATATCGGCTCCGACTCAACGCATCTAAATGCGCTTTGGAGTCGGATCTGGTAAGTTTCTCTAGGGTACCTGGTAACAAGAAGGGGAATAGAGGCCAGCCCAGATCAGATCAAGGCTATCCTAGATCTATAGAGCCCAACATCGGCAAACAGGTTCAAATGCTCACTGGCAGGGCCGCAGCCCTAAACAGGTTCATAAGCCGAAGTTCAGACAAGTGTAAACCCTTCTTCAACCTGATAAAAAAGACCGCAGACTTCCTATGGACTGGAAGAATGTGAGGCCGCTTTGGCCGACCTAAAGAAGTATCTGACCACGGCCCCAGTCCTCTCCACACCTGAACCTGGGAGGAGTTGTTTTTTGGACTTAGCCGTGTCAGAGCACGCAGTAAGTGCAGTGCTAATCCGAGAAGAACAGGGAGAACAGAAGGCTGTCTATTATGTAAGTAAAACCTTGGCAAACGCTGAAACAAGGTACTTACCACTGGAGAAGTTAATGCTGGCCTTGGTAATGGCCTCAAAGAAGTTGAACCACTACTTCCAGGCACACAAAATTGTAGTGCTAACAGAGCACCCATTGAAGTCCTTATTACAACAAGGAGACTTAACAGGAAGAATTGCAAGGTGGGCAGTGGCCTTGGGCCAGTATGACCTGGAATTCAGGCCCAGAACAGCAATCAAGGGCCAGGTTTTGGCCGACTTCGTGGCAGAATTCACACCTGAATGCCTCGAACATCGGGCTCCGTTGAGCCAGGATGAACGAGGTCCTAGCAAGCAAGGAGAATCCCAGCCAAAAGCAAGGAGCAAAGAAGGAAAAGCTCAGACCTTGCAGCATCTACATCGGCGACTCATTCAGACTGTTTGTCGATGGAAGTTCAAACCGACAGGGAGCGGGGGCAGGAGTACTGCTGATATCCCCAGATGGAGAAATAATAGAACAGTCCATCCGTTTGGGATTCAAGGCCTCAAACAATGAGGCAGAATACGAGGCATTAATTGCAGGACTAAAGCTGGCAGCAGCAGCAGAAGCAGACGAGGTAATAGTTTTTTGTGATTCACAGTTAATTGTTAACCAGTCAACAGGGGAATTTGCAGCCAGGGACGAGAGGATGTCGGCATATGCAAAAGAGGTTATCAGATTGGCCGAGTTATTTCAGAACTGCCGACTTCTTCAAGTAAGCCGAGATGATAACAGCCACGCCGACGCGTTGGCCAACCTGGCAAGTTCAATACAAACTGGAAAGACAAGAACAATTATGATCGACTATATGTCGGGCCCGAGCATAGAACCACAGAACGCAAAGCAAGAAGCAATGTGTGTGGACATGGGGCCAAGCTGGATGGATGCAATTGTTGCATTCCTGAAAGAAGGAAAGCTGCCAGAAGACCGCAAGGAGGCACACAAAGTCAGATTGAAGTCGGCAAGATTCAGCCTGACTGCGGACGGACATCTCTACAGAAGGTCCTTCACTGGACCCTTTTAAGGTGCGTACACCTTTACAAGTTGAAGATTTTTTATATGAAATTCATGAAAGGGATTTGTGGAAGCCACATTGGGGGCAGATCATTAGCCCATAGGGCCATCACCCAGGGGTATTGGTGGCCCTACATGCAAAAAGATGCAGAAGCATACGTAAAGAAGTGCGAACAATGCCAAAGGTTTGCACCTTTGATTCATCAGCCAGCTGCTGACCTGAACCCAGTATCCAGCCCTTGGCCGTTTGCCCAATGGGGCATGGATCTGGTTGGACAACTTCCCCAAGCAACTGGGCAGAGAGAAATACTTGCTGGTAGCAACAGATTACTTCACAAAGTGGATAGAGGCAGAACCTCTTGCCAAAATCCGAGATGTGGACGTCAAGAATTTCATATGGAAAAACATTATCACCAGATTTGGCATCCCTAGAGCCATCGTTGCCGACAACGGAACGCAGTTTGACAGCAAACTTATCAAGAACTTCTGTGCAAAATTCAAGATCAAGAATTACTTTTCAACACCAAGTTTCCCCCAAAGTAATGGGCAAGCAGAAGCATCCAACAAAGTAATTTTGGATGGAATAAAGAAGAGGCTGCAGGCAGCAAAAGGGAAGTGGGTAGACGAATTGCCCAACGTACTTTGGGCATATCGGACTACGCCGAGGAGATCAACGGGGGAATCCCCCTTTGCCATGGCCTATGGCACAGAAGCAGTAATTCCACTGGAAGTCGGCATCCCAGGGATCCGAACCCAGGGAGTTGAGAATGGGACTAATGACATACTCTTAGCCCGAGATCTGGATCTTTTAGAAGAGCGAAGAGAGAAGGCTGCAATTCAGCTTGCAGTATACCAGCAACAGCTTGCCAGAGCTTACAACAAGAAGGTCAACCCAAGAGATTTTCAAGTCGGCGACCTAGTCTTGAGAAAAGTCGTCGGCAACAAGAAAGATCCCAGAGAGGGCAAGCTTGGCCCAAACTGGGAAGGACCTTACAGAATTACTTCGGTGTTAGGCAATGGAGCTTATCGGCTTGAAGACAATGAGGGCAAAGCATTACCAGACCCTGGAACACTTGTAATTTGAAATTTTTCTATCATTGAGATGTTCATTATTTTTGACCGATGTCATCAATAAAATCTTTTCAGAATTCTTCAAACACATATGATTGATTAAGATACTTAACATTGCTTCTGGAAGACACAAACCCAAGTGGAACTTAGTTCACATTGGGGGCAAGAGAAGACAAAGTCTACCACTTGTTGAAATTTGTAGCAATTTACAAGTTGGTCAGACCGATACAAAGTCTACCACTTGTTGAAATTTGTAGCAATTTACAAGTTGGTCAGACCGATACAAAGTTTACCACTTGTTGAAATTTGTAGCAATTTACAAGTTGGTCAAACCGATACAAAGCTTATCACTTGTTGAAATTTGTAGCAATTTACAAGTTAAAGGTAAGCCGAGATGGTTACTTAACTTCACTTGTTGAAATTTGTAGCAATTTACAAGTTGAAGTTAAGCCGAGATATCTGTTTCTCTTCGCTTGTTGAAATTTGTAGCAATTTACAAGTCGAAGTGAAGCCGACGTTATTGCTTACAGACTTATAGCAATCTACTGGTTGGATAAACCAAAGAAGATGTTTAACACTTGTTGAAATTTGTAGCAATTTACAAGTTAAAGTTAAGCCGACATATGATCATCTGTTGAAATTTGCAACAATTTACAGGTTGAGGTAAAAGATAAGTATATTGTTTAAACCCTTGTTGAAATTTGTAGCAATTTACAAGTAGATCATTATTTAATACTTATTCTAACTTGAGAAAAGTTTACTGTATATGTTAATCCTTGTTGAAATTTGTAGCAATTTACAAATAGGACAGATTGAGATTACTGTTTAAACACTCGTAGAAACTTAAGAAAAGTTTGCAAAGTTAACATTGAATAGTGTATGTTGAAATTTATCAGAAGATTACATGTCAATGTCTTGCCAAAGTAAAATTTGCAGTTATTATACCCGAGGTATGTAAACCCTGAGAAGATTGTGCAAAGGAAGAATTATGTAAATCATGCAAAATATTCTAAGTATAAAGCCATACAGAAGCAATGAAGAGAAATTAAAGACTAAAGCATTCAGAGAAAAACAGTTTCAGTTGTGTATAATAAAGGCACTATGGCCTAGCAAAAGTTAATTGTTCACAAGTGACAAAGAAAGGCGCGTCGGCCATAAAGAGGAAGCTTACATTGTTCTGAAAACACAAGTACAAAAAAGAAAAAAGTACAAAAGACATTCAATCTTCTTCAGCATTAACAGATGGTTGGGCTAGGACCTCGGAGGGCTCTGGAAGAACCACCTCGGCATCTTTTTCCCCCACAACCTCTGCATCCTTTTCTACAGAAACCTCGGCATCTTTGTCTGCCGCAATCTCGGCGTCGATCTCCGCAAGTGTTTTATCAAGACTTCTTTCAGCTGGAGGAAGGTCAGATGATAAATAAACTGGATCAGCTTCCTTGGGCACCATCTCAGTCTCCTCATCTTGGGTTAAGTCTAGGATCTGCTCAACTTGAGGAAGAGACTTGACCTCAGCAGCATCCTTAGATTTTCTCACCAAGGCCTCTTCATCATTATTGTCTTCATCCTCGTCTTCAGCTCGGATTCAGACTCAGCTTCTTCCTCAGCCTGACTTGGAGGTGGAGGAGGAGGAAAGGGAAGAGGAATAGCATCAGCCTTGCGCAATGGCGAGTCATCTGGGATATTAAGCTTCTTGACAAGAGACATCCAACCAAGGGAAAGCCCCTGTTGCATGCCTGCCTGACTTGAAGTTTGTATTCCTCAGTAACGTCGGCCATGCCTTGGGCGTATGCCTTATCATCAGCCGCCTTGATCTCAGCATCCTTGGTGGCCAAAGCCTCCTGGAGTTCCTTCTCGGCTTGGGCTGCTTTTTCCTCGGCTTCTTTCTTTTGGGCTTCAGCCACCGTCTTTATAGCCTCGGCCGATTCAGCCTTTTCTTCGGCTAACTGTTGGGCTTGAGTAGCGGCCTCAGCCTGGTCCTCCAACGTCTTCATCTTTGCTTGAAGATTTCTGTTTATCTTTTGAAGGGCAGAATACTCCTTCTTTAAGTCATTTAACTTCTCCCTGGTCTCAAAGGATTGCATGGAGAAGGAATGTGCATGCTGGACAGCCTGAAAGGCACAAAGCAAAAAGTTAGTGCAAAATTTACAAGTATAAAAAGATAGCAGACAGGTTACAAGGTAAGACACTTACTTGAACGCAACGTTGAAGCATCAAAGCATAATTTTCAAATTCACTCATCTCAGCGTTCTTTTCTAGATCACCTGGGAGAAGTAAGGCTGTGCTGAGTGCAACGCCGACGTTGATGTCGTCGGCGCTGTCACTGGCAAGAACAGGCTTATTCTCTAGGTAATCTCAGGTGTCCAGGGGACATTGGTATCTTGGACTTTGAAGTCGTCGCAGAAGAAGACCTCGGCTTCTTTGATTTTTGGGATCTCTGATGGTTGAGCTTCAGCAGACCTTTTGACCGAGGTAGAAGCGGTTTTCTTACTCTCGGCCAATTGGAGATGGGCAGAGCATCTCAGCCTCAGCCTCAGTAGCCTTGGACTTCGGCTGGGCCTTCTTGGTTCTTTTTGGTTTTGGCGGAAGCACTGTTTGAGCTGGTACAGTCGGCATCGACTGGGAGGTCGGCCAGAAGATCTTGCACAACAGGCTTTGGGCGAACCATTTCGGCGGTTTTGACAAGTCTTCGCCGACGTTTTCTTTCTGGTATTGGGACTAAGTATGGGGCTGAAGTGGATGGTTGATCAGCTGGATCAGAAGTTGATCCTTGGTCAGCCCGAGATGTTGATACGGTTTGTATAGTGGTAGCAGAAGGAGGCGATAAGCTCTTTTTCTTTCTTTTTGGAACGTCGGGCAAGGTAGATTTGTAGGAGGGGATGAAGTTCAACACCAGTGGAGCCTTGCGCTTCTGGATCGGAAGGTCCAGGAGCTTCTTTAGGTCTTTTCCAAGGAAATAGGACTGGCGAAAGTTCTTGGGTGGCTTGCGAACGTCTGCAAAAAAAAGGAGCACAACATCAGAAACAGATAAAATCTTTTGAAGACTTGGAAAAAAACAACAGCTAAGTAATTGGCGTTGGGCTCTTACCCTTGCCCTCTTTGACTGTTCGGGGAAGAGGGTAGAGATGGACTTCTTCGTCTGGGCCAAATTCCCAATTTCCAGAAGCAATAAGATAATCGTCTCCAGCCCCTTTGTTGGAGTCTGGGAGGTCGGCTACGATTTTAAATTCGGTAGACCTCGGCTTGAGGTAATACACATAACCCTTTTCTTTCAGGTTAAGGGCGCACATAGTATAACAGTATTGGATATCGGCGAGAGTGATCCTAACATTCTCCTGCCGAGCTAAGGCTATGATACCATTAAGTGTTCTATAGGAGTTGATGGTGAGTTGCATAGGGTTCAAGGTGTAGTAGTGAAGAACTTCACGAAAGAGGGGATTGAGTGGGAGCCGAAGTCCACATTCAACAAAAGCTACAACAGGGAAAGGCATTGTATTGTCTGTAGGCATGATGGAATCATCATCCCCAGCTAGCCTAAGGTGGACGTCATCAGGAATAGAGAACTCTTGCCTAAAAAATTCAAGTTTGGTTGGGGTGTTTACCCTATGTCTCCACATGCCCATTGCGTCAATCTAAGTATAAAGGGCTGGGTTTCAGAAGAGGGTTAATTCAGAAGGTTGCAAGAACCTCGGCTACAAATCTGGGAAATTACAGGTTAGGCTTGTTTCAGTTTTTCCTAAGAATCGAAGGTTCTATAAACAAATCCCAAACCTAAAACTATGAAGACGAAGATCAAGGGCACAGATCTGGAAAAAATACAAAAGGCAGAAAACAAAGGCGAATTTCAGATTCAAGAACAAACAATGGGCTATTAGAAACACAAAGATTACAAAGGGTTGAGGGCCAAGAACAGTGGTGAAACAGTGCAAAGTGTTCGTGACATGTGCAAAATCATAAAATAAGATACATTCAGGTGAGTGATTCACAAATTGAATGCTTGAGCAGAATAGTAAAAGCAGGAAATTTCAGAAACGATCAAGAACTGGGAAAGAAGGGTCAGTTGCTTACCAGATAAAGTGAGGCCGGAATGAAATTCGCCGAGGACAGACGACGGATGAAACAGTAGCGAAAGCTTCGCAGGAATGGCAGAAGGAAGACAGTTGCAGAGTTTGAAGCTTGGAGCAATGGCGGATTCGAAGGAAAAGAGCTTTAGAGAGAGAAAATGTAAAGTAGACAAATGAAAAAGTGAGGAGACAGAAGAGAGAAGCAGGAGCTTTTGTCAAAACGTGAAACGGCGGCAAAATAAGGCATTTATTACGCCTAGAATAACGCATGCGTCAGACGGCGCAGACGGATAAAAAACGGCTTACAAGCGCGTCACAGGCACGGGCCAATAGAGATAAAAACGTAAGAGAAACGGTTGAGAAGTAATGCAGGACAGCTCATACGCGTAGAAGAGTGCATTTGATTTCTTGTTCTTGAAAGAAGACATGTCGGCTTAAAGAAAATGATCTCGGCTAAAGAGTTTTTATGCCGACGTACTGGAAAGGAAACTAACGTGTAGGTTCCATCACCTCAGAATGCCGAGATAATAGAACCTAGGGGCAGTTGTGGGGATATTTTCTGAAGTACCAACACGTGGCAAGGTGACGCCGACGTGTCAGCCGAGGTGCCACGTGTCGTGGTAAGTTATGCCGAGGTAATCTCCGAAGATATCGGAATCCGAGATAAGCGGATAAAGGACAGGAGTCCTAGATTGGGAGAAGACTTCAGTTTGGATAAAGGTAAAACTCTTGGAGAGTTTTGTCCTAAACCCATTGGGAGTTCCAGATTAGCAATAATCCTGAGTCCATTGAATTAGGCTCCTATTGGACTAGGACTGTATTGACTATAAAAGAGAGGCACCCCCATGGGTCAAAGGTATGTTTTTAATACTCAAGCTTGTGAGTTGAATACTTGATTATCTTTAAGAGATATACTGACTTGATCGTCGGAGTGCCCCCGGGTGGAAGAACCACCGCCGGAGCCTTTTCTTTCTGTGCAGGACAGTAGGGTGCCATCTATTCTGCCTGTGTTCTACAGCTGAATCACTAAGGAGGGCAGTGTGATAAGAAAATCACTCACACATGTACGATGCTTGGTTTTGTGTTGGTATTCTTTTGTATTTGGTTTGCTTTTCTATTAGTTGGAAGTTGCTAATGTTGCATTTTCAGCCTCAATTTTTTTTTTTGGACATCTAATGTTTAAAATGATTTGCAGAATTTGAAATAAAGCATTAAAATTAGGGATGTAATAATGGCCCGGCCCGGTTCAAGCTAGCCTCGCGGGCTCCCTTTTTTTAGCGGGCCAGTCCATGGGCCGAAAAGTGGGGCCCAGGCCTAAGCTCACTCATAATAGGGCCTGGGCTTGGGCCCAGCCTAGTCGGGCTTTTTTTTAAAATTTATTTATTTAAATGAACGATAAATATATTATCTATATAGATTATTTATTAGGGATAAAAAAAAAATTTATACTAGAGTATTTTAGTTAAGATTAATGAGATGTTTTATTTGATTATGTTTCATAATGGTATTTTAATTTAATTATATATAACTTATGTTTTTTTATTTATGAACTTATAACTAAGAAAGTATGTAATTATATAATTTTTTTCTTTCGAAATGGATAATTTTATATATATGAAAATGAAACTTTCAATATTACAATATTAAGTTAATTATATAACATTTATTGAATGAATAATTTTTATTTCAAAATGAAATAAAATATTACAAAAATTTATATGATCAAATAAAATAGGAGTAGATTATTGATGATGGTAGTGCAATTGTATCACTATAGGTTAAGTACATCCCAACTAGGTTGGCACCTGCTAGCCTACGAATCATTTGCATTATACTCCACCTCAATAATAAAAAATAAAAAATAAAAAAAAGAAATGAAATGAAATAGTAAAAAATAAATTGTTAATCAATCATTGGAGGAGAAAGACATTTTAGTCGCATTGCTCGATGATATTTCATCCAAATCATTTTGAATTTGCTCATTTTCACTATAATTTTGTCTTCTCGTAAGCATATGCATATGATCTTTGGATATCATCAGTGCCTCAACCATTTGGGATGAAAGCCTATTGCGGTAATCGCTCAACACTCGTCCACCTCCACTAAAAGTTTTTCCCGAAGTAACTATAGAAATAGGAACGGTTAGTATATCACGGGCCATTTGTGAAACCACATACCACATAGTTTCATTTTGTTTCCACGATTCCAAAATGTCAAAATCATTAGAATCATCCACTGACTGGCTTTCCAAATAACGTTGTAGTTCAGAACTACTTACGCTTGTTTGTTGAAATATTTTTCTACTTTTTATTGTTAAAAAAACACTTAATCTCCCGCCTCTAAATGAGACTACTAGTGTAGTGTGTGTAGGTATATTTATAGATGCAGCTGCCCTGTATTCTTCAAATAATCTATTGTATGTTTGCGTAATAGGGGCAAACTGTGTTTGATCAACGAAAATACATTCTAAAAATTCTTGTAAACTAATTTCTTTACACATAGGATCAATTATTATGGCTAAACCTAAAAGATGAGGCAAAAGATCAAAATATTTATCAAATTTTGCTTTCATTGAAGTAATAATTATTACATAATATTTATTACCTATATATTTTACGAAAACTTTAATTATTTATGCTAGCATATGTAAAACAAATGGTGAAATAGGAATATATATATATATATATATAAGAAAATTGTGACACCTCGTATTTTTGAAGTATTAGTATTTAGTAAATGGTATTGGTGGTTTATTATGATAATTTATTCTGATATGATAATAAATTAATTTTCCCTACAATTCTCCATCACGTGAAAATATATATATATATATATATATCAAACAAACCGTGGGCTATCAAACAAAACAAACAAACTGTGGGTAACACAAGCCACAGTTCCCTGACTTGCCACCAAACCCACCAATTCCATCCTTTCACCTTTTCATTCTTTTAAATTTTTATAGGTGGAAACGTGGGCAGCAAGCCCACTGCCATGTTCAACCATCCATTTTCCTTTCCCATAAAGTTGTCCTTTATTTTCCTTTTTATTTTAATTCTTTTTATTCTACTTCCTTATCCCTAAGTTCCTTTCACTATAAATTGAGCACAACCCTCCTTCATTCTCTTAACTTTCTCTTTTTTTTCTTCTTCTTCCATACTTGCGTTGCTCTCTCTCCTTCACAATTTGTTTTTTTTTTTTAGATTGGGAGTATTTAGAGTGAGTGTTTGTAATTTCATTAAGGAGGAGAGTTGTAGATTTTGTCAAACCATACATATCCTATACTTTAGAATTTTAATAAGAGTTATGTTTTAGAGGTCCATGGAGCAATTTCAGATTTGGTGACGGAAATAATTATTTTGAGTTAAATTCGGGTTGTATACAATATGCTCTATTTAAATCTCTTTGCAAAGAGTTCTCTATTTTTAATCATCCTCAATTTGTAATCCACTTGATCAATGTGGTTATTAATAGATTTCGTAAAATCATTCGTTGTTGAATCGTTGATATTCTGATCATTTGGTAAAATTCTCTACAAATATTCTGTGTTAAATGGTGATTTGTCTGACTGAATGACATGGAAATACTCCGTACATGGACCGAATGAATATTATTAATTGTTTACACCAATATGCCCGGATAAGCTATTCACTGGTCATGTACTGAGTAGGACTGGGTATTTGGTCTAAATAAATTATGGTTGCATTGTTGTGCAATTTGGTAAATTGCTTGATTATCGTATCGTTGATTTAGTGTCTTAAATTGTTGGGTTCCTGTTAATTTATTCTGTATCCGAGCCTTGTATTCCTGTCGTATTGTATACTTCCCGAATTAATTTATTTTTCAGGTGCGAAGCAGATTTTAGTAGAGGTTGAAATTGAGATTAAAAAGATATATTAATATAGACACTTGGGATCCACTACTTTAATTATTAATATGGAGATAGTTGTAATATTGTTTATTTTGGAGGTAATTGTGCTATAGAATATTTGGAGGATATTGTACCATTTGAAGACAATTTTGTAGTTATTATTTTTGAGAGCAAAACTTGTAATTTTTTTTAAGGCTATTTTAGTGTATTTAACGACCCGGGAGTGGGGCGTTACAAAAATAATTTTGTTGAAGTATCAAAAACTTTTAAAAAATCTTTATACAAGGTTACTTGGTGCCAATTAAGTTCTGTGGAAGTCAGTACTCCTCCTATTGATATTATTGCAAGAAATAAATCTATTACTCTTCTTTGTTTAGAAGCTCTTTTAAACATATTATACGTTGAATTCCACCTACTATCTATATCTAAATTAATTTTTTAAATTGTATATTTTTTCGATGACAAATTTTTCTATATTCCGAAATTCGATTAGCAGAAGACATAATAGTAACAACTGCATTTTTTATGACAAGTACAGTAGTCTTGTATACATAGCTTCTTTAACAATCAAGTTTAAAATATGGGCACAACAACAAACATGAAATAAATCACCATCAATAAGTAATTGTAAAGTTTATTTTAAATGCGCTATAATTTAATTATAATATGCTGCATTATCTAAACTAATCGTAAATATTTTATTTTGTAAAGCCCACTCATATAATACATTTCTTATTTCTACACCAAACGAATGACCAATGTATGGAAGTTCAACTAATTTAAATGAAATAATTCTTTTATTTAATTCCAATCATTATCAATAAAATGTGTAGTGATAAATTGATATTCGAAACCATTACTTGACCACAGATCAGATGTTAAACAAACTCTTCCATTCAATTTTTTAAAGATATTAAATAATTTACTTTTAACATCCTCAAATTTCTTTAAAATCCTGTTTTTAGTAGTATTTCTTGAAAAACTTTGATATTGCGATGCAAAACTTTCGTGAATCATTTCAGTGAAATTGAGACATTTACTAGTAGTAAAAGGTCGTTCTTTTTTTTAATAATATAATCAACTATAGAATTTTATACATGTATAGGATCATATAAAAATGTTTGTAAATTACCAGTTAATGAAGCCCTTAATTGCATTTAACTTCTAATATCTGGTTGCTAACTTTGTAAATGTTTGTTAAAATGTATTTTTAGATGACTAATACCCACTACAGATGCAACATCAAGTAAATGTGCATAATATTTACATTTTTCTTTAAATGTAATTGTACTATCAGGATTATTTATAGATATTTTTTCAAAATATTCCCAAACAATACTAGTTGTGCCCCTAGATGATGATCCAATTGTTGGAAGAGGGATATTAAAAGGAGAATCAATAGATTCATGTTGTATAGTATATGTATCAATATCGACATAAATATTAGACATATTAGGATTCATAGTATTGTAAGTAAAACAATATATAAGAATTAACAATTAATTTAAATAATGTGTAAATACAATGAGTAAAAAATAATAATTAATATGTGTTCACAAATAATTAATGAAAAAAATGAGTAGTTAATAAATTTAATTAAACTAATTAATGTTGCCGACTGACGAATGCGATACATAAATTAACTTCTTCAGATAAAAGTTTCTTGTTGCACAGTTGCAATTGCCACTTAAGGATGGCATATCAAAATTAATTGACAGTTAAGAGAGATTGAGAGAGTTTAAGAGAGAGTAAGATTATTTGTGTGATTTATTTTGGAAAATGGGAAATATTTATAGTAGTTTGAAAGATTGAAGTAAATTTAAAATATATATATATATATATATATATATATATATTACTGTTGTATTAAACGGTAATATGATCATTTGAATATTTTTTTTAAGTCTGCAGAGGTGCTTAGATACAGAATAATTTTTTTATTTTTTATTTTTCATTCAATGAATGTGAGTAAAGAGTGAGTTGAGTGATGCAAATATAGCATAGGGGTAGGCCGTAGTGGGTGGCAGAGGCAGGCAGCAGCAATTGAGTTGTAGTATTTTATTTTTATTTTTATTTTTCTCATTCATTGCAATAATAACTTGAACTTGATTGTGAGTGAGAGTGATGTGATGCATGAAGGGCAGGGCAGGGCAGGGGGTAGGCTGGGTAGGGGCATGGGTTTAGAATTATATATATATATATTTCATTCATTCATTGCAAGGAAATGACCGTTGTGTTGTGTTGTTTTGTTTTTATTTTTATTTTTATTTTTGCAAGATCAATCTTTTATTTTATTTATTTTTATTTTTTTAATTATTTAATCGTTGCAAGTTGCTTTTTAAATTTTTTTTGAAATTTGACCATTGGCAGAAAGAGGGCCGGGCCATCCACATGGCCTGAACTTTTTTTAGGTCAGCCGGGGTTAACGAGTCGGGTCGGGCTTCAAATGGAAGGCTCAGGCCCAAGGTACTGGGTTGGACTCGGGCCAAAATGAGTCGAGCCCACCTCAGGCTAGCTTCGCGCCGCCCACGGGCATTGGGCCATTTTTACACCCTAACAGTTAGGGTTTGAGTTAGGGTTCTAGATCTATGTTTGGAAAAGGGTAAATAGAATAGATAGAAAAAAAAAACATGTTTGTTGAATTTTAACAAATAAAAGATTATACAGATAAAAAATTCGACAGATAAAATTTGTATAGATAAAATTGAACAAATAGGAAAAAAATAGAACATATAGGTTTAAAATTGAACAGATAGATATAAATTTGAACAAATAGTAAAAACAAGTCAACAGATACATTAAGGGTAAAACTGAAATTAAAATATCCTTCAAAACAAATAAAAAGACTTCTCACCAAAATATTTTACAAAAGGTAGATATCTTATCAATAAAAAAATTCACTGCATCTAATGCCTTATACTCTCTTTAAGTTGGACTTTTCAACAATTAATTCTTTTCTAATTTGTTTTGTCTTTAGTAACCTTTTCTAAAAATTATGTCAAAATTTTTGTTTTTTCGATCCGTCTTTTATAGGCTAATCTAAAAGGTTAAAATGTTTTTGAAAACTTTCAAAAAAAAGTAAAAAGTAAATAAAATAAATTATTTTTACAATTTTAATTTTTTTTTTTTTTGTCTCAGCAAGTAGAATAGAAGTCTAGTTTTCAAAAAAAAAAAAAAATCACTAAAACGAAAATAAGCCAACAAAAAAGTTATCAAAAAAGCAGATCTCAAGCACCCACTAACACACACACACCCCTCCCACCCAAAAAAAAAAAAAATTTATCTCAAGCACCCACTAACACACACACACCCTCCCCCCTCCCCCAAAAAAAAAACCCCTCCCCCCCCCGAAAAAAAAAAAAAATATTGTAAAAAATATTTATAAAAATTAATGAATGAATGATTGATACTCGTAAGGTATGTAACAATCGGATTTTGTTAAGATTGAGCAATTATTCAATGCTGTTAAAGTAATATTTTATTCTTTTTATAGATTGACACTTAATTCTTTGTCTCTTAAAAATCTAATATTAAAGTGGTCGATTTCATGATTTAAATCAATAACTATTTATTTGGAGTATCACTTATACTTACTCTAAAAATATTTGAATAATTTTTTTGTTAAGAAGGCTTACTAACTGTACGAGCACAAAATATTGTCCTCGTATAATCCTGTTGATCAAGTTTGCGCTCCTCCGTACAACGTCGCTTTACTCCCTGAAAACACAAACGTGAGCTAGCCGGCGGGTGTGTGCCGAATACCTCTCCGATACCTAAGTCAACAAAAATAGACAAATAGACAAAAAGTTCTGTGTATTCGAGAATCAAAGTTGTGTTACCTCTCCATAGGTGATGTTGTGAGTTTTTATAGGTTCCGCGTGGCATAATCCTAGTAGAACTCTTACTCCTCCATGTAAAGTCCTCATAGGAATCACATTCCTGAAAGATAATGCTTATCCTTCAACACCCCCCACTACTTAAGCCAAGTAAGATGGTTTTACCATGGTCGGATGTCAATACGACCGAGATAACATGGCCATGCTAAAGCCGCAGAATAGACCGAGCTTTTACTAGCTCGGTTCTTCCTTTCACTGCGTGTACCTCGGTACTGGTTGTCTGAAACCGTGCTAACCATGATGAGTTTGGACCGAGCTAACTAATAGCAAGGTCTTGTGGTAGGCTTCAACATACCTCGGCTCAAAGGTGTGACCGAGCTAACTGTTGTCACTCTAGCCGTGGTGACCGAGTTAACTGCAAAGCCTTTTTGGACCAGGCTAACTACAATGCTCTCTGTGACCGGGCTAACTCCTAGGCCCTTCTTACCGTGGCCCACAGAACGGCCCACTACCCAGCTCGGCCCAATTTACATATAAATTACTGTAACGCCCTCAAAAAAAATACATAAAACCCATCACTTTAGACATGCATTGATATAAGAGAAATCAACCATTTCCATTCATCAGAGTAGTTCTTACAACAGTATTACATGTTAACAACAAAAGCAAATGCCCTACGGGCTTACAGCTTTCCAAGTTAACACTTGGTTACACAAAAGAAGAGTACTAACTCTATACAAAATAAGCCCTTGCTTGACAAACATGTAATACAATCAATTAAACAAAAAGGAGTCCTCAACTCTCATCATCATCCAAACTATGTCCTTGGAGGTGGCATGTTACCTGTAACTGAAAATAATGTCCCATATAGGGTGAGCCAACGCCCAGTAGAGATATGCTAAACACCGTATGAGCAATAACTAAGACATTAGCAATTGATAAATGTTTAATTCCCATAAATCAATTCATAATCCATTTCCACTACATGACTACTATGTCCATGTTTCCTTTCATTTTCCATTTCTTTTCAACTTTGAGTTTGAAAACAAGGCTCAACACTTAACCAAATAACTTAATGAGATTTAGACTCATCTTTAAACACTTTCGAAATTTATGGTGGATACACATTTTAATGCTGTATCGATAACACATAGACTACTTCCATACTTTACGAAAGATACACATTTCGGTGCTGTATCAACATAACATAGAATTAATTCTATACTTCACAATTGATAGCGATATACATTTCAGTGCTATATCAAATCAATTCGAACACTTCCATAATCAACACTTGATACACATTGTAGTGTTGTATCAATGTCACACAAAAATCCGGTTTAGAGGTCCATCCCCTATCTTCCCCTAAACCGTGGAGTACATCCCCTATCTCCTCCCACACAACACATGGATAGCATACAATCAGTCAATACATCCCCTATCTCCTCCCACACAACACATAGATCATATACAATCAGTCAATACATAAAGTTAATGTGTTATTCTAGTCGCTGTATTCGATAGCATACTCAATCGATTAGTTTTAGTTTGCCTAATCATCATGCCCTTTCTACAACAATCAAAACTACCCTCCACCGGTAGCCCAAGCAATTATTTCTAAACAGATAATAAAAGCTCCAACAGATAAATTATCAATGTTTTCAAAGTGAGCGATTAACATATTCAACTCCACCATTCCACAATATAATGAGTCAATTTCATTATTTCCAACTCAATTCCATAATCCGCAACTTTTTCCAAATTAATTATACCAATTAATTTATTCAACAAATTAGGGTTTTCTACCCATTTTCCCAATATTGACCCAATGGTCTAAATATCAACAACCAACAACAATACCATTATTTTGAAACCCAAATTACACATTTTTAGAATCAAAATAACAAAACTCCCTTTTAACATTTTGAAACCCTAAGTTCCAAAATTACCCAACTTCAACACTTTATCAAAACAACCAAAAATCTATGTCAAAGACCATAAGAGTGACTAGGAATCTCTACCTCAAAAGTTGACACCCAACGAAGAAGATGAGGAAAACGAAAATGCTCAAAATCCCGAGATTCTTGGATCAAAAGGTAGCCCTTGACGATCAACAACTTTTTTGTAAAGGCCAAAGGTAAGGAGACAACTCCTACTAGATCAATACCTAGAGAGAAGGCAAGGTTCTAGAGAGAGAGGCTCAACAATGGAGTTTTGGAAAAGTAAGAGAGAGAAAAGGGTGTGAGAAAGTGATCCAAAAAGTCGGATCTCGGTTTTATATAAGAGTCGCCCCGCTCGAGCGTGGAAACCCCCGCTCGAGCGTCACTCACAGACTCCCGCTCGAGCGACGGATACACACTCCCAGAACTTTTTGCTGAACCAGGTCCCCGCTCGAGCGTAAAACTTCCCGCTCGAGCGTCACACACAAACCCACGCTCGAGCGTCAAAACTCCCGCTCGAGTGTCTAACACTGCAGAAGAAATACTGGAAGATGGAAAATCACGCTCGAGCGTCAAAACTCTTGCTCGAGCGGAGAAGCAACAACGAAGGGCCCGCTCGAGCGTCAAAAGCTCCGCCCGAGCGTGAAGGCAAAAATCTGGGCAACTACTCTTGGTTTCTAAGTTCAACCAACCTGAAACAAACCTGCCTAACACATTCTATAACTCAAAAACAAGTACGAGATGATGCAAACAAGATATACACAACTACTAACATCCACGGAAACAAGTCCGGATCACTGTACACAAGAAGTAAAAACTCGGGATCGCTATAACCTCCCCCCCTTAAAGAATTTCGTCCCCGAAATTAAGCACAAGTTTTCAAAAACAAGTTTTTCTCCGTTTAAGCAATGTTACATTTCAACATTAAACAACTTGACCCATTACCGGTCATTCCGTCTCTTGTCAAGAGGCATTTCACAACACATACATTTCAACATGCATTTCCTTTCCAATTTCAACAATTTCATACCATAACTAATGTTCATGATACATTTCTAATTCTCCAATACTCAACATATGCAATGTTGTATCAAACTTCCATTTTGAGGCAAGTTCCAAAACACTTCTATTAAACCAAAACATAAACCATGTTTTACAACCTCAGATATATTCAATACTCTTAAGGTTCAATCATACAACAAAATATACAATACATGCTCAAACATCCACAAATAGATCCAGATATTTCTCTCGGACCTCCAACTCTCGTTCCCAAGTAGCTTCCTCCACTCCGTGATGTTTCCACAAAACCTTCACTAGGGGAATGGTCTTGCCTCGCAAGACTTGCTCCCAGCTATCCAAGACCCCAACCGGTCTCTCCTCATACGAGGCATCCTCATCAACCTCTAAGTCGGTCCAATCCAATACATGTGATGGATCCGGCTTATACTTCCGAAGCATACTCACATGAAACACGTCATGAACTCCGGACAACTGCGGCGGCAAAGCCAAACGATAGGCAACCTCGCCAATCCTCTCAAGGATCTCAAAAGGGCCAATAAACCAAGGGGATAACTTCTCACTCTTCCCAAACCTCATCAATTCCCGCCTAGGTGATATCTTCAGAAAGACATGATCACCCACCTCAAACACCAAAGGTCTCCTTCTACGGTCGGCATATGATTTCTGACGACTCTGGGCTGTAACAAGTCTCCTACGGATAAGTTCAACTTTCTCCGTCGTCTCCCTCACTAACTCCGGGCCCAACAACGGTGCATCACCCACCTCGGCCCAACAAACTGGAAACCTACATGGTCGGCCATACAAGGCCTCAAACGGTGCCATACCGATGCTAGACTGGAAACTGTTGTTGTGGGCAAATTCCACCAAGGGCAAGTGCCTCTCCCACGTCCCACTAAAATCAAGGACACAACCTCGAAGCATATCCTCAATGATCTGAATAGTACGCTCGGACTGCCCGTCAGTCTGAGGATGATAGGTCGTACTGAAGGTCAATTTAGTACCCAAGGCACTCTGCAAACTTTGCCACAACCTGGCAGTAAAACGAGGATCTCTATCTGAGACGATCGTCACTGGGACCCCGTACAATCTCACTATGTCCCGAATATACAAATCGGCAAGGTGATCTACCGAATCTCTCACGCGCATAGGGATAAAGTGCGCCGACTTAGTCAACCGGTCTACAACCACCTAAATAGCATCACTACCCCGCTGAGTCCTCGGAAGACCTACAACGAAGTCCATAGTGACATGCTCTCACTTCCACTCGGCAATAGGCAAGGGTTGCAACAAACCGGCTGGCCTCTGATGCTCGGCCCTCACTTGCTGAAAGTAAGGCATTTTGATACGAAAACTGCCACATCTCTCTCATGCCTTCCACAAAACTGGCGCCCCAAATCACGATACATCTTAGTGCCTCCCGGATGCACCGCAAGGCGTAAATAGTGAAACTCTCGGAGTACCTCCTCTCGGCAAGACTCCGGTACAAACAAACGGTCTCGGTATCTCACACTCTGGTCGGGATACTCAGACAAACCCTTCTCAACCTTCCCACTAGAGATCTTCTCTCGGAGGGATTCTACCTCAAGGTCACCTCTCTGTGCCTCTAACACTCGAGTCACAAGTGTAGGTTGCGCAACAACAGAAAACAAGGCCGCAGCCTCAACAGATTCGCTCAAAAGCAAATCGAACTCGCCAAGTGCCCCCAACATCTCCCATTCCCTGATGGCTATACAAGCTACATCACTAATGGATTTTCTACTAAGTGCATCGGCCACAACATTGGCCTTTCCCGGGTGATAGTGCAACTCGAAGTCGTAATCCTCAATAAACTCCATCCACCTCCTCTGCCTCAAGTTCAAGTCTTTCTGTGTAAACAGATATTTCAGACTCTTGTGATCCGAGAACACCTCGAATCTCTCACCATAAAGGTAATGCCTCCAGATTTTCAAGGCAAAAATCACTGCTGCTAGCTCTAGGTCATGTGTAGGGTAATTCTTCTCATGTATTTTCAACTGATGTGAGCCATAGGCAACCACTTTCCCCTCTTGCATCAACACACAACCCAAACCTTCTCGTGACGCATCACAATAAACCGCATAACCCAACCCTCTCTTCGGAATAATCAAGACCGGAGCGGTGGTCAATCTAACTTTCAACTCTTGAAACGACTTTTCACAAGTCTCACTCCATACAAACTTGACTTCCTTCCGAGTCAGCCTAGTCAACGGTGAAGCTAACCTGGAGAAATTCTTCACAAACCGGCGGTAATACCCAGCTAATCCCAGAAAACTGCGGATCTCAAACACACTCTTAGGCTGTGCCCAATCTTGCACTGCCTCTATCTTGGATGTATCAACAGACACCCCTTCCCCGGATACTACATGGCCTAAGAACTTGACTTCTCCTAGCCAGAACTCACACTTCCCAAACTTGGCATACAGCCTATGGGCTCTAAGCAACTCAAGCACCACTCTCAAGTGTTCTTCGTGCTCCTCTTCTGAAGGCGAATAGATAAGAATGTCGTCCACGAAAACGACTACAAAACGATCTAAGAATTCTCGGAAGATCCGGTTCATCAAATCCATAAAGACTGCCGGTGCATTGGTGAGCCCAAATGGCATCACCAGAAACTCATAATGGCCATACCGTGTACGGAATGCCATCTTCGGAATATCCTCCTCCCTGACCCTCAATTGGTGGTAATCCGATCTCAAGTCTATCTTAGAGAAACAACGGGAACCCTTCAATTGGTCAAATAGATCATCTATACGGGGCATAGGGTACTTATTCTTGACCGTAGCCCGATTCAACTTCCGGTAATCGATACAAAGTCTCAAGGCACCATCTTTCTTTTTAGCAAAGAGGGCCGGTGCTCCCCACGGTGAAACACTAGGGCGAACAAAGCCCTTATCCAGCAACTCCTGGAGCTGAATCTTCAACTCACTCAACTCGGCTGGGGCAAAACGATAAGGTGCCATAGAAATCGGCGCCGTGCCGGGCACTAAATCAATGGAGAACTCAATCTCATGGTGAGGTGGCAAACCAACGAGATCCTCGGGAAAGACATCCAAATACTCACAAACCACCCTTGGTAAAACAATCTGGGTCTCATCACACTCACCACTCAAAAAGCTAGCAAGTAGACCACTAAGCTCACTCCGCCCTCGTGGATCATACAGCGGTGGCAACACACTACCAACCCGATCCCCCAAGAAATGAAAACACTCCCCGCTCAAGGTACATACTGTGACCCTCTGGCGGTAGCAATCGATAACAGCCCGGGTATGACGATAGCCAGTCCATACCTAAAATAACATCAAAACCCTTCATGGGCATAACTACGAAAGGGAACGGAAGCCGATGATCGGCGACCTCTATATCACAACCTCTACATCCGTGCTTCAAAATCAGTTCACCCCCAAGAGGTGATACAACACATAGAGGAGATGCCAATTGTGCCAACTCCAATTCCAAAACAGATGCAAATGCAGCAGATACAAAAGAATGAGACGCACCCGTATCAATCAATACACTAGCAACCGAGTTGCAAAACAGAAAGGTACCTCTCACAACTAATGGAACCGGTACCAGGTCCTGCACGGTAACAGCATACACGCGCCCAGTAGGCCCTGATCCACCTGCTCACCCCTCGAAGCATACGACTGCTGCACAGACTGGGACGATGAAGCCCCCTGATTGGCCCTCGAGGCCTGCACTAACTGAGCTGGCTGAAGACTCTGCCTCTGCCCAGATGCACCACTCAACTACAGGCAAAACCTCTTCAGGTGCCCCGCCTGACCACACTGATAACAAGACAGTGGCTGGCCCCTGCCCTGACTCTGGCTCTGCGGTCTAGCTGAAGATGAAGCAGCTCTCTGACCTCCTCCCCTCTGTGGGCAAACCGAAGCCTTGTGGCCCCTGACCACACTTGTAACAGGTGAAATCCCCCTGATTGCCTCCCCGAGCCTGCACTCGGCACTGGAAAGGTCGATCTAGCAACACCACCCTGAGACTGCTGAGGGTTAGTACCTCTCTGTCTCCTGCCATCACCCTGACCATCTTGGCTCCTCTTGGAGCCTCTCTGTCCCTCCTCGTCCTGCATCATGATCTCCATATGGGCTGCAACATCAACCAAGCGCCCATAGTCTCGAATCATAGAACCACAAACTCTCATCTTGAGGCCGCGCCTCAACCTCTTCTCGAACTCGATACAGCGGCGTTCCTCGGACGCCACAAGTTCAGGTGCGAACCTGGACAAGCTAGTAAAAGCAGCCTCATACTCGGTCATTGAAGAACTCAACTAGAAAAGCTAGCAGAACTGGTCCCTCAGCTTTTCTCTGACTGCTGAAGATAAGAACTTCTCCTGGAAAGCACCCACAAAAGCCTCCCAAGTGCCATCCAAACGACCCTTCACGAATTTCCACTACTGACCCGCATCCCCCTTCAATTGGAAGGATGCCAAGGTCACTTTCAATGCTCCGTCCTCAATGCCAAGTATCTCGAACGTCTTACTCATCTGCTCTAACCGTTCGTCCGCCTTAAGTGGCTCCTTCGGATCTCCAACAAACTCATCCGGATTAGACCAGAAGAACTCCCTCTTCAAGAAGGAAGGCCCTGCCTCAGCAACCTGGGCCTGCACTGGAGCCTGAATTGGATTCTCAGCTCTCAGAATACCCATAGACTCTCTCAAAGCATCGGCTATCCCTCGGGCCAAAGCGCCCATAGCCTCCTGACCTGCTGGCTCGGCTACATTGGCCAGACCAACCCCCTCCTACTGTGTCGAAATATCATCCGGTAAAGGCATCTCCTGCCTTCTAGGCCTACCTCGCCTACCACCTCGTCCTCGTCCTCGTCCTGACATCCTAATAAAGGTAACAGAGAACGTTAGCACATTCACAAATGTGCCGAAGCTTTAACACTCGCGTCCTAATGCATGGACAACTGTAATTCACTCCACGTAAGCACATAGACACATAAGCACTTACGAATTTCATTTCCGGATAATGATAGTCCCGAGGCGTTACCAGAGTTCCGGTTAGAAACAGCATTGATCAAGTGCTTTTCCAACAAGACTCACAGAAACCCAAGGATCCAATCAACATCCTAGAAATCAAATCCCATACCCAAGTAGTCACATAAGCATGTTATCACATAAACACATAGCATATGACACTACATCTAAGTCTCTATCAAGCGAGACAAACCCATTGTGATACTAATCACTTCCCACGTACCCAAAGTATTCGAACCCGGTACGCTCTGATACCAAGTTGTAACGCCCTCAAAAAAAATACATAAAACCCATCACTTTAGACATGTATTGATATAAGAGAAATCAACCATTTCCATTCATCAGAGTAGTTCTTACAACAGTATTACATGTTAACAACAAAAACAAAAGCCCTACGGGCTTACAGCTTTCCAAGTTAACACTTGGTTACACAAAAGAAGAGTACTAACTCTATACAAAATAAACCCTTGGCTTGACAAACATGTAATACAATCAATTAAACAAAAAGGAGTCCTCAACTCTCATCATCATCCAAACTATGTCCTTGGAGGTGGCATGCTACCTGTACCTGAAAATAATGTCCCATATAGGGTGAGCCAACGCCCAGTAGAGATATGCTAAACACCGTATGAGCAATAACTAAGACATTAGCAATTGATAAATGTTTAATTCCCATAAATCAATTCATAATCCATTTCCACTACATGACTACTATGTCCATGTTTCCTTTCATTTTCCATTTCTTTTCAACTTTGAGTTTGAAAACAAGGCTCAACACCTAGCCAAATAACTTAATGAGATTTAGACTCATCTTTAAACACTTTCGAAATTTATGGTAGATACACATTTTAATGCTGTATCGATAACACATAGACTACTTTCATACTTTACGAAAGATACACATTTTGGTGCTGTATCAACATAACATAGAATTACTTCTATACTTCACAATTGATAGCGATATACATTTCAGTGCTATATCAAATCAATTCGAACACTTCCATAATCAACACTTGATACACATTGTAGTGCTGTATCAATGTCACACAAAAATCCAGTTTAGAGGTCCATCCCATATCTTCCCCTAAACCGTGGAGTACATCCCCTATCTCCTCCCATACAAAACATGTATATAAACATAGATCATATACAATCAGTCAATACATAAAGTTAATGTATTATTCCAGTCGCTGTATTCGATAGCATACTCAATCGATTAGTTTTAGTTTGCCTAATCATCATGCCCTTTCTACAACAATCAAAACTACCTCCACCGGTAGCCCAAGCAATTATTTCTAAACAGATAATAAAAGCTCCAACAGATAAATTATCAATGTTTTCAAAGTGAGCGATTAACATATTCAACTCCACCATTCCACAATATAATGAGTCAATTTCATTATTTCCAACTCAATTCCATAATCCATAACTTTTTCCAAATTAATTATACCAATTAATTTATTCAACAAATTAGGGTTTTCTACCCCTTTTCCCAATATTGACCCAATGATCTAAATATCAACAACCAACAACAATACCATTATTTTGAAACCCAAATTACACATTTTTAGAATCAAAATAACAAAACTCCCTTTTAACATTTTGAAACCCTAAGTCCCAAAATTACCTAACTTCAACACTTTATCAAAACAACCAAAAATCTGTCAAAGACCATAAGAGTAAGTAGGAATCCCTACCTCAAAAGTTGACACCCAACGAAGAAGATGAGGAAAACGAAAATGCTCCAAATCCCGAGATTCTTGGATCAAAAGGTAGCTCTCGACGATCAACAACTTTTTTGTAAAGGCCAAAGGTAAGGAGACAACTCCTACTAGATCAATACCTAGAGAGAATGCAAGGTTCTAGAGAGAGAGGCTCAACAATGGAGTTTTGGAAAAGTAAGAGAGAGAAAAGGGTGTGAAAAAGTGATCCAAAAAGTCGGATCTCGATTTTATTTAAGAGTCGCCCCGCTCGAGCGTCACTCACAGACTCCCGCTCAAGTGTCAAAAATCCCGCTCGAGCGGCGGATACACACTCCCAGAACTTTTTGCTGAACCAGGTCCCCGCTCGAGCGTGAAACTTCCCGCTCGAGCGTCACACACAAACCCACGCTCGAGCATCAAAACTCCCGCTCGAGCGTCCAACACTGCAGAAGAAATACTGGAAGATGGAAAATCACGCTCAAGCGTCAAAACTCCAGCTCGAGCGCCCCTTAATTCCATCTGCGCAGCATGATAGGGATTACCTGTTATCAGCCGAGCTAAAAAACTTTATCCTCCCAACCGAGCTAAATTCATACCGTGCTACCAATCTATCCGGTCAAAACGTCTCTTCAGTTTATAATCTGAATCGATTTCCATTCCAAGGACACGTGGCAAATTCTGATTAGTCCAATGCAGCTGTCACGCCGCCTTCATACTCTGCGTTTTTTGAACAGTCCTGCCTTTTTGTGCTTCCCTCTAAACAAAATAGCCCCTTTGTTTTGATTCCCTCATTTCACTATTCACCTTCTCTCTCTCTTGCTTGAGCCTCCATTTCTGCAACCACTGTTTCTCGCAAAACTCGTGTTTGTTGTTGCTACTACCTCCATTTTCAGTGCCTCTGTCTTGAACTAAAAAGTGTTTTCGAATCTTCTTCCTTTTTGTTGATTTCGCACCTCTTTTGCAACATAAGGCATGTTTTTATTTGTATGTTTTTCAAAGCACATTCCACTTTTGCTTCCATATTTTTGGGAACAACATGAAATAGAACCACTTGATTTTACGAATGAACTGAAAAATACTGTATTTTGATCCAAAATCACACATCAACCGAACTAGCATACTGTTTGTATTAGATACAAGCCTAGCCACACCCAACAACCGCACTAAAACATCACGCCATACTTACGGTTTCCATAGGTTAGGGACCTTTTGTTTCTTTTAACCGGGCTACCGAACCGTACTAGGATTGCGCAACACTATGCTAGAAAGCCTCAACCACTGACCGAGCTAAAACTTGGGACTAAACCAGCTCCCTTAGTTCAAACCGAACTGAGAATGCTCCCCTAAATACTCAACCGGGCTAAAGCCCCTTGCTTAGAGCGAGCTAAAAACTGATAGCATCTTGTGTAGCTAAGCTAGGACTCCATTTATCTTGCCCTTGTTTTCTGTAGCACAGTCCAATGATCAGTGCTTAACACCCTTCTTTTTTACTTTGCAGACTTAGGTTGGCCAGGCACTCATCTGATTGCTTGACCGAGCTACTAGGCGCCTTTTCTTGACCGAGCTAATCCTTCAGCTAATTTATTGATAATTTAATAATCAATGGGAAAATATAGGTTTTTAGTAGACTCACCAGGGGCCATAGCCGAATTCCGCAGGGACTACCAAATTCCAGATGATGTCCACCTTTCACTAGCCGAACTAGACACGGTCCCCTGGGGAAAACAAGGCTTTGTCCCTTTTAATGTTATTTCCATCGTAGAGTGCGGTCTGCGATTCCCTGTACAACCCTTTCTTTGTGAATTCCTTAGACAAACCAACCTCTGCCCTACCCAACTTTCCACCAATTCTTACCGCATAATAAACGGCATAGCCGAGCTAAACTGCCGGGCTGGCCTTAATCTCGGTCTAGCCAAGCTCTTCCATCAATACTCCATAGGGTCGGCTGAAGATGGCTGGGTTTATTATCTTAGAATAAGGCGCCGCCATGAAAAGATAATAAAAAATACCCCGGATAAAGATGTGAATGATGACGATTTCTTCTGGGTATCTGGAAATTTTGAGGACCAACAAGCCCAGATCCCTGGCGACAGAATAAACTGGAACAAGGGTGTAGCCGGTAGGATTACCTCGGTTCGATTCCATGCTTTTCTTTACTTCGGTTTTCTTATCTCGCACCGTTCTAACTGTTGTCTTCCTTAATGCAGATTTGGATTTTCTCAAGTCCCAGTATAGTTACCCCAACTTGGATGTACTACATGCCGCGCTGCGATACCCAAACAGAAGTTGGACCGAACTGCTGAATTTTGAGCCGACTTATCGTTACAGCGGCAGACGAAAGGCCAAGGTAACTGATTTTTTGTTGGAACCCTCTCCTGAACCGGACCCATCCTTGCCTCAAATCAATCTGATCCCTCTCACTGCTGAGCAAGAGATGGCCAAGAAGAGAGCCGTAAGAGCCCTCCTCACAGAGACAAACCAACCTGAGGTACCACCATCTGGTCAAGCACAGGAGACCATGGTAGCCTTACCATCCCACCAGCCTTCATCATCTCGGGCAAGCAAGCGTGTTCGGACTTCCATAACCGAGCCACGCCTTGTCGATGAGGATGAAACCGTGGTACCTCAAACCACTCCACCAAGGCCCCCACCTGAGCGCTCAGACCGAGCTAGCTCCTCCAAGTGGGTACCAAAGATCACATTTCAGAACCGCGCTATCACGGATTCTGACTCAGTGGTCGCAGAAAAAGACCACTTGATGGCATTCAACCTTGCTAAGAGTGTTTGCCTTCCAGCCGACATGAGGCACCACGACCACCTAACCGAGCTGAAGGCCCTTCGCTCGTCCACCAAATCAATGGTGCTGGTAAGTTGCTCCTTTGCTTATTTTTTCAAAAATATTTCTGCAACTTTCGGCTCGGTTTTTTTGAAAAGTGCCTTACCATTCTTTTGCAGGCCATACAGAAAAACCACATCGCTCACAAGCGAGTGTTGGAACTTTGAAAAACCACTCGGCAGGCCATGGCCGAGGCAAATGAAAAGGCAGCCGAGCTAAAAGAGTCCCAACAAAAGATGGCCGAGCTAGAGACCGATGTAGCTCGGCTCACCTGGCTCGTTACCTCGGCTGATACAGATAAACAAAAGGCCCTTGCCGTGATGAAAGATAAATACTTGCGCGAGCTAGCCAAGCTCGATGGCAAAAAGAGCGCGGAGATCGTCGAGCTGAAGAAGAAGGCAGAAGACGCAGAGGACCGAGGTTACAAGGAGGGGGAGGCCACTTACATGAAGCAATGCGAGGCGGCCAAAGACCTTTTCTTTAAATGTGGATGGAGGGCGGCCGTGGCGCAGCTCGGTCACAGCCCCGAGGCCGAGGTCTTCAACCCTCCTTCATATTTCATACCAAGCTTAATGATGGAGTACGCTGCCGCCGTTCAGCAACAATTTCTTCAAGAGGAGGAGGATGAAGATGCTGCTCCAGAAGAAACTGAGGCTAACAATGCCCCGGCCGTCAATGATCCCGTTGTTCAGCCAGCTCGGGTGGAGCCACCGGTAGAAGACTTAACGACCGAACTATCAGCTGAAACCGGGCTCCGAGTTGAACTGGATGCGGATCTTGATGACCTCTTTGCATAATCTTGTATTTTCTTCTTTTTGCTTTTGGAAAG
This sequence comes from Camellia japonica, assembly GCA_030407325.1. Classification (NCBI taxonomy): domain Eukaryota; kingdom Viridiplantae; phylum Streptophyta; class Magnoliopsida; order Ericales; family Theaceae; genus Camellia; species Camellia japonica. Next base: position 25,087,970 of record JAPPVO010000031.1, on the reverse strand, counting down.
AAATTGTAACCGGGCTGAGGCCCCACCTTTTGTACTTGATTTGAGTTTCCAATGAAATCTTCTTTTGTTCCAACTTTTGTTTCGGTTTAATCTATGCTTGCCTTCTAACTGTAATTTGAGTAAAGTGTAACATTCTCCGGCCGAGATACTTTATCCTGGTCTTAACTTAGCATTTTAACTGGCCATACCTGCCAACCTTTTTAGCCTTGATCCTTATCTCGGCTAAAGAATCAATAAGTATTGGTTTTTCCAGCCAACAACTCTCCAGCCTTGATCTTTATCTTGGTTGAAGAGTACTAAGTCTTGGTTTTTCCAGCCAACCACCCTTCAGCCTTGATCTTTACCTCGGTTGAAGAGTAGTAAGTGTTGGTTTTTCCAGCCAACCACTCTTCAGCCTGAGTCCTTATCTCGGTTGAAGAGTACTAAGTGTTGATTTTTTCCAGCCAACCACTCTTCAACCTGAATCCTTATCTCGGCTGAAGAGGACTAAGTGTTGGTTTTGTCCAGCCAACCTCTAAGTTGGTTTTTCCTACCAACCTAGAGTAAAGTGTTTGGTTTTTCCTGTCAAACTTCCTGCAGCCTGGATCCCTTAGGAGGGGTGTTGGTTTTTCCAACCAACCTCTAAGTTGGTTTTTCCTGCCAACCTGGTAAAGTATTTTTTCTGGCCAAACGTCCTGCAACCTGGATCCTTATCCTGGGCTTAGGAGGGGTGTTGGTTTTTCCAGCCAACCTCTAAGTTGGTTTTTCCTGCCAACTTGGAGTAAAGTGTTTGGTTATTCCGGCCAAACGTCCTGCAGCCTGGATCCTTATCCTGGGCTTAGGAGGGGTGTTGGTTTTTCCAGCCAACCTCTAAGTTGGTTTTTCCTGCCAACCTGGAGTAAAGTGTTTGGTTATTCCGACCAAACGCCCTGTAGCCTGGATCCTTATCCTGGGCTTAGAAAGGTGCACAGTTGGTTATTCCGGCCAACCGTGCTTGCAATGCCCCTAACTCACTAAAACAATCTTTTACAAAAGGAAACAAACATACTGAAAAGAAAATTACTTGTTTTATTGAGGAAAAGAAAATTACAAGTATTTTAAAGAAAAGCTAAAAATAAAATAATTTGAGATTGGCAGTGTTCCATGGCCTGGGAATGGCTTTGATGTCTTTTTCTTCCAAGTGGTATGCCCCTTTGCCTGCTAATCCAACCACCTTGTAAAGTCCTTCCCAATTAGGTCCTAACTTGACATCTCCGGGTACCAAGGTGTTTCCCATTACTTTGCGCAGCACCCAATCTCCAATCTTGAATTGTCTTGGATGTACTGTTTTGTTATACTTTCTGGACAACTCTTGCTAGTACGAGGCAATGTGAACTAGTGCTCCTTCTCATTTTTCTTCTGCGAGGTCGAGCTCCAATGCTATGGCTTCTCCATTTAAGTCTGGAACAAAATTTTCACTTCTAATTGTGGGGAGGCCAACTTCTAGTGGGATTACTGCTTCTATGCCGTAGGCTAAGGAGAAAGGTGTTTCCCCAGCTTTTGCTTTTTCTAACTTTTTCTTCAGTCCATCCAAGACGACCTTGTTTGATGCTTCCGCTTGGCCATTTGCTTGAGGGTATGCTGGTGTAGAGTTGTAGAATTCTATCTTGTACTCTTCACAAAAGCCTCAAAAAAAATTTCCGTCGAATTGAGTGCCGTTGTCTGATATTAGCGCATTGGGTATGCCGAACCGAGTGATGATATTCTGCCAGACAAACTTCTTCACATCTTTCTCCTTTATTGATGCTAGTGCTTCTGCCTCCACCCACTTTGTGAAGTAGTCTATCGCTGCAAGAAAGAACTTTCTGTTGTCGGGTGTTGTTGGGAGTGGTCCTACTATGTCTAAGCCCCACATTGCGAAGGGCCATGGGCTGGTTAGAGGTAGAAGCTCTCTGGCTGGCTGATGTATTTGGTGTGCGAATTTCTGACATTTCTCGCACTTTTTGACATACTTTTCCGAATCTACTTGCATGTATGGCCACCAATATCCTTGCAAAATTGCTTTGTATGCCAATGATCTTCCTCCTTGATGGCTTCCGCATACACCTTCGTGTATTTCAAACAAGAATGCTTCCACTTTGCTGGGGTGGACGCACTTTAGGTAAGGTCCTGTGAAGGATTTCTTATACAAGGCCATTGATGGGGAGAGCCAAAATCGCTGTGACTTTGCTCTTATTTTGTTGGCCTCTTTCCTTTCTTCCGGTAAGACGCCGTCTTTTAAGAACAGTATGATGGGATCCATCCATGAGGGGCCTAGTTTGGCGCAACATACCTCGGCTACTTCAGGTTCTTCAATGCTTGGCCTTGGTAAGTAGTCAATCAATAACGGATGAGGAATGGATGTATCTGCCATCGAAGCAAAGCCTGCTAGTTCGTCCGCTCTGCTATTTTCTTCCCTGCCAATCTGCTCTATCCGAACTACTTCAAACTTCATGATCTCCTTTCTGACTAACTCTTGGTATTTGGCCATCCTTTCATCCTTTGCTTCGTAATCGCCTGAAATTTGGTTTACCACTAGTTGTGAGTCGCTGTAAACCATTAGCTCGGTGGCCTTCATGTAGAATGCTGATTTTAGTCCTGCAAGAAGCGCTTCGTACTTCGCTTCATTGTTTGATGCTGGAAAACCCAAGTTGACTGCTTGCTCCACTACTAGGCCATCTGGTGAGATGAGGACTATGCCTAGTCCTGCACCATGCTTGTTGGACGCTCCATCTACGAAGAGCTTCCACATCTCGCCAATGAATAATTTCCAGCAAGTGGAGGGATCAGATGATGCCTTGGGGTCAAAAGTGTTGCTGGTGTTTTCTTCAGGGTCCATGCTTGCTGTTTGCCCCTCGCTATCTGATTGTACCAAGTCTTTATTTGTTGGTGAGTCTTGGCTTGGTGTAGCATGGTTTGCTTCTTCCTCCCTTACTTTACTCTGGTCTGCCTTGGGGTCTGACTGGGTATCCTGCAACAGGGGTTGCGCTATTCCGGCGTCAACTTCCATCCCTAGTTGGGTTGTTTGAGTCAGGTCGACTGGGCAGATATGATGACTTCCTGGGGTGAATTCTGCGACAAAGTCTGCCAAAGCTTGGGCCTTTATCGCAGTTCTGGATTGAAACTTGATGTTGAACTGTCCCAACTCTACTGCCCACTTCAAGATTCGCCCAGAAAAGTTCGCCCTCTCAAACAAACCTTTTAATGGAAAAGCTGTGAGGATGACTATGGTGTGGGCGTGAAAGTAATGCGACAACTTTCTTGAGGCCATCATCAAGGCTAAGGCCAGTTTTTCCAGTGGTAAGTACCTTGTTTCTGTGCCTAGTAATGTCTTGCTGACAGAAAAGATGGGCAGATGTTGGATTCCTTCCGCTCGGACTAACACTGCGCTAATTGCGTACTGTGAAACTGCCAGGTACAGAAAGAGTTCTTCTCCAGGTATTGGGGTTACCAGCAATGGTGGAGAAGACATGTATTCTTTCAGGCTTTCTAGAGCGCGGTCGCATTCTTCGTCCCACTCAAACTTGGCCTTTAAAGCTTGAAAAAATGACCGACATCTGTCTGACGACCGATTTATGAACCGGTTGAGCGCAGCTGCCATGCCGGTGAGATGCTGCACTTCTTTTGCTGAGTTGGACCTCTCTAGCTCCTGAATTACTTTGATCTGAGAGGGGTCTGCTTCTATACCTCGGTTGGTCACCAGGAAGCCTATGAATTTGCCTGATCTAACGCCGAATGCACATTTGGACGCGTTAAGGCGCAACTTGTGCTTCTTCAGGATCTGGAACATTTCACCTAGGTCCCTGAGATGGTCCTTCTCATCTTTGCTCTTGACCACCATGTCGTTGATGTAAGCTTCCATTGTTCTGCCTAACAATGGCTCAAACATCTTGGTGATTATCCGCTGGAATGTTGCCCCTGCGTTTTTTAGGCCAAAGGGCATGACCTTGTAGCAGTATAGTCCTCTTGGCGTTGTAAAAGATGTGACCTCCTGGTCTGGTTCATACATAGCGATTTGATGGTAGCCTCTGTACGCATCAAGAAAGCTAAGTCGGTTGTGCCCCGCCGTTAGGTCTACCAGTTGGTCTATCCGGGGTAGGAGGAAGCTGTCTTTTGGGCACGCCTTGTTGACTGTTTTGTAGTCCACGCAGATGCGCCATTTTCCATTCTTCTTTGGCACCACTACTGTGTTGGATATCCACTTGGGATAGTGCACTTCTTTGATAGCTCCTGCCTCTAGAAGATTTCCCACTTCTTTTGCCACTATCTCGGCGTGGTGGAGTGCTGATCTGCGAGTGCGCTGAATAATTGGTCTGGCAGTTGGGTGGACGTTCAATTGGTGACAGATGAAGCTTGGGTCAATGCTAGGCATGTCATATGGCGTCCAGGCAAACACTTCGATGTTAGAGGTCCATGACCTCTATTCTCTCAGTGCTAGACATAGATGAGCTAAGCAAAAGGAACTTATCCGGGTTCTTTTCATCTATTCTTATCTGTACCAAGTCTTCCACTGCCTTCTGTTCAGCGGCTTTGCCAATATCCGCGAACAATTCATTGCTCTCTAGTTCTTCTACCATCTGTACAAACCTTTTGGCAGCTCGGCTGCCATTTACTGTGACGAAGCATTGCTTGGACATAATTTGGTATCCAAAGACCTCTTCAATTACTCCGGCTTCGTTGGGGAACCACATTACTTGATGGTAAGATGATGCTACTGATCTCATGGCATGCAGCCATGTTCTTCCCAAGATTATGTTGTAAGTGGAAGGGACTTTCAATACCCAGAATTTCACTTGTTTCGTCATGCTTCCTGCTCTGACTGGGAGGATTATCTTGCCAACTGGCCATTCTGGCATTGAGTTGAATCCGATCAGGGGAGATACAACAGGTGCCAAGTCTTTATCTTCTAGTTTCAATTGTTTGAATGTTTTGTAATACATTATCTCATATAAGCTCCCTTGGTCAATCAAAATCCGCTTGACGTCAAAATCCTTGACTCGGAGAGTGATGACCAGTGCATCATTGTGAAGGCAGTATATCCTTCCCAAGTCTCTATCTGAAAAAGATATGACGTTCGTGGCTTCTGTTCTCCCCTTTTTGATGGTAGGTTGGGCGCTTAGTACCTCCCTTAAGTGCTCAGCCTTCTTGATCATGCCCCTGAGCTCGCATACGCGCTCAGGTTCGAATACCCCATGGATTACGTTGATCACGCCTTGAGGTGGGGCGTCGATTGGCATTCCGTTTGGGTTGTTGTGGTCCTGGGGGGCTGGCTGCGTCCCTCTTTCTATGTACTTGTCTAGATGACCGGCTGCCACCAACTCCTCCAGATGCTGCCTCAATGGTGTGCAATTTTCAGTGCGGTGCCCCTTTTCCTTATGGAAGGTGCACCGGGACCTTTCGTCGTAGTCCTTTTGCGCTTCTCCCAGCTTAGCTGGCCATCTGACGAAAGGTTCATCGCGTATCTCGCTTAGAATCCGATAGATCGGTTTTTTGAATACCGTGGTAATGGCAGTGCGGACTCTCAACCATCTTTTATCCTGGTCCTCTCCGTTGTCTCGCTTGCCTCGCCCGTTTCTGCTTGGACGTTCTACCGTATTGACTTTCGCCGTGGTCTTTTTGTCTGGTGCTGTGGTTGTACCAGACTTTGTTTTAGCACGGGCTCCATCCTCCTCCACCTGAATGTGTTGGTGTACCCTCTCCATTAAGGCCTCCATTGTGAGGGGAGGCATCATGGTGATTAAGTCCCTCAACCTGTTCCCGACTGGAAGACCTCTTTTGTACTGCGCGATGGCAAGATTGGTAGGGCAATCCCCAATCTGGTTGAAGGTCTCCCAGTAGCGACTATTGTAGGATCTCAATGTCTCCTTGTCGCCCATGTCAATGGAGAGAAGCTGGTCGATCTCCACTGGCGTTTTGGTGTTCGTCCTGAACCTTGTCACGAACGCCTCTGCTAATTGTGCCCAGGAGGCGATGCTGCCTTCTGGTAGCCTTTCGAACCAGGTTAATCCTAGGTCGCCAAGGCTGGATGGGAATATGATGCACATCAAAGCCTCGTTTCGTCGGTATACAACCATAACCTGGCGAAAGTGGCTCAAGTGCGAGTAGGGGTCTGTCTTCCCCTCATACGTGGTGAATTTGGGCTGCAGGAAGCTGGAAGGTAAGGGCGCATTCTCAATTGCCAGAACGAATGGCGAGGTCTGCAGCCTTACTAATGCTTTATCCGTAGGTTCGTAAGTAGGGTGCAGTATTAGCGTTCCTACCTCGACGCTTCCATGCGTCCGAGGAGCCAACCGCTGAAGGGCAGAAACTCTGTGTGGTCGCGCGCCCTGGCATCCTCCTTCCATCGTGCCCTTTCTTCTAGCACAGTTCGTAAGTTGGACGATCTAGGTAACTCCGTCTGCCTGGATGATGTCTGGTGCGTGAGCGAGGGTCGATAGGTGCTTCCCTCTGTGTGTGACCTCTGAGATCTCGTCCTCTCAGACTTGTAGTGACGAGTTCTGGAAGTCCTGGATTGAGTGTCGCCTGTTCTGAGGCTCCTACTTTCTGCTTGTGATGGTGTGGTATGCCTACTGCGATCTTCTGAGTGGCGAGGGGGCGTGTTGCCTTTACGCCCCTCTCCTGTCGCAATCCCTTTTCCCTTGATCTGGCGCTTCATAGCCTCCATATCCGCCGCCATCTTCCTTATTAGTTCATCCTGTTCTTTCATGCGATCCTCCAGAGCTTGAGGGTCGATTCTTCGCCTCTACCTTACAGGACTTTGTGAGCGAGAGTGACGGGGGCTATTGTTCCGCCTCCCTCTTGCATCCCTCCGGGGGTTCTGTCGCTGTGGCTCCAAATCCGCCATAGGAGGGATAGAAGGCAAACCTTCGCACCTCCCACCTCCCTCTGGGGTTTGCCCATCGATGGCGGACTGTGGCAAATCTTCGTTGTGCGCCATTGCTTCTAATCAGTGAGGATAACTTGATCAAGAGGTTTTGTTCTTTCTGTTCTTTCTACAAACGGCGCCAATTGTACGAGCACGAAATATTGTCCTCGTATAATCCTGTTGATCAAGTCTGCGCTTCTCCGTACGACGTCGCTTTACTCCCTAAAAACACAAAAGTGAGCTAGCCGGCGGGTGTGTGCCAGATACCTCTCCGATGCCTAAGTCAGCAAAAATAGACAAATAGAAAAAAAGTTCTGTGTATTCGAGAATCAAAGTTGTGTTACCTCTCCATAGGTGATATTGTGAGTTTTTATAGGTTCCGCGTGGCACAATCCTAGTAGGACTCTTACTCCTCCATGTAAAGTCCTCCTAGGAATCACATTCCTGAAAGATAATGCTTATCCTTCAACACCCCCCTCACTGCTTAAGCCAAGTGAGATGGTTTTACCATGGTCGGATGTCAATACGACCGAGATAACATGGCCATGCTAAAGCCGCAGAATAGACCGAGCTTTTACTAGCTCGGTTCTTCCTTTCACTGCGTGTACCTCGGTGCTGGGTTGTCTGAAACCGTGCTAACCATGATGCGTTTGGACCGAGCTAACTAATAGCAAGGTCTTGTGGTAGGCTTCAACATACCTCGGCTCAAAGGTGTGATCGAGCTAACTGTTGTCACTCTAGCCATGGTGACCAAGTTAACTACAAAGCCCTTTTGGACTGGGCTAACTACAATGCTCTCTGTGACCGGGCTAACTCCTAGGCCCTTCTTACCGTGGCCCACATAACGGCCCACTACCCAGCTCGGCCCAATTTATATATAAATTACCCTCTCACTAATATGGTGTAATGTGCTATAGTTATAATAATTAATAATTGATTGATACTCCTAGGACACGTAACAATCCGATTTGGATAAATTTTTTTGTTAAGAAGGCTGACTAATATGGTGTAATGTGCTATAATTATAATAAGGATAAATTACAAATATACCCTTGAGTTTTACTTAAAATACAGATTGCTCTCGATGATTTGAAAAATTACAAGTACCTCCTTGTTAGTTTATTTTATTTAATAGAATTAATTAAAAAAATGAAATTCATAGTTGCACTCCTATGCGATAATAAAATTACCTAAGTTATTAATTAAAGTATATTTCTAACATCATTAAAAATTATTAATTGACTTGATGATTTATTAATAAAAGGGGCCCTTTGTCATAAAATTAGAAACATCAGGAAATAGAATATAATTTCCAAAATTACAGAGGCGATTCGTATTTTAATCAAATCTTAAAAAATATATTTATAATTTACGCTTATAATAATTAATGATTGATCGATACTCCTACGACACGTACAATCCGATTTTGTTAAGAAGGGTGACTAACATGGTGGAATGTGCTAAAAATTCAACACACATTCAAGTTGTTTGTACAAATTGGCCAAATTGATGCAAGGCAATCAATAAATTACATTAATTTAGTGGGAGGACGGTTGGTAGTAGTTGTTTGTCATTGTTCTACTCCTTTGCAAATGTTCGTGAATTGGGACTGCCCAATTAATAACTAATTAATAGTTTGGAAAGTCATCTTTTAGTATTTTTTTTATTATTAAAATATAAAGTAAAAAAAAAAAAAAGTGTTTTAAGAATGATATTTTAACTTTTTATAATAAAAAAAAGTACAAAAAATATAGAAAAAAAAATAATCTGATTTTTTTTTATAATAACTTTTTGACTAAAATTCTAATTTACCAAAACTTTATTAGCTTAGAACAATTCATGATAAAGAATCTTAATACTAAATTGATAAGTAAAACAAATTTATATTGTGAATTGTCATTAATCCTCAATTTTATGACATATAATCATTTATGGCAATTTTGTGGCACAAAATACCAATGATAGCCGACCACGTGGATCCGCTTGGGTTTTAGATCTTCTTCTTGGTCTCTCTCTTTAGCTCCCTACTTTTAATAGTGGAGATGCATCCCAAGATAATTTAACAGTTTAGATATGGTTATTTCAAAAAAAATAATTAAAATAAATTGAAATAGCTAGATTTAGACCGTTAGATCATTTTGAAGTGCATTTCCACCTTTGCAAGTAGGAAGACAAGGAAAGCGACCAAAGAGAGGATCTCAACTCTTGATAATTGCTTTCAGTGCTTTCTTTCCAAATTTTGACTAAGACAGAGTTCAAAGAGAACTTGTTAACATTTACATTTATTGTCATTTGTTATCATTTTAAGTGTAAGAATATCGAAAAATAGTTCAAAAATTACAAATATTTAAGACACAAACAAAATAACTTCCAACAAGGATTCCTGAGAAGAATTAGGAATACTACATATACGATTTTCTATCACATATTCTACCCCGGATAATGTGGACTCCACTCTCATTGCAAGTTGTGAGTATGTGATAAAATATATAGTAAAAATTGATGTATCAATTATTCAACTTTCATATTATTTTAATTTATTCAATTTTACCTCTTAATTTAATAGATCGTATTATATTAGTCCAATAAATAACAGCTATTAGATTTGGTGAATGAAAATTCAAATGATGTGTCAATTTAGTCTTTATAGTTTACATTATGTGTCATTTTGGTTCATATTTTTTAATTTGCTGAATTTTGACACCGACCAAATTAACACATCACGTAAACTATAGGGATCAAATTGACACATCATTTGAGTTTTCGTCCACCAAACCTAATGGACATTATTTATTGGACCAATATGACACAATCTATTAAATTAAGAAATAAAATTAAGTAAATTAAAATAACAATGATCAAATTAACATATCGTGTAAACTATAAAGACCATTTACATAATTTATCAGTCTCAAACTTTATTATGAAATATGACAAATAGTAGCTTGAACTTAATGTGGCCTCATCTTGTATTGTATACTATTATTCAACTATTCTTTTCCAATTTATAGTTAAGGGCAAATTACAGCAATGATCCCTATAATTTACCTGTGGTTTCATTTTGGTCCGTGTACTTCTAATTGCATCAATTTTGCCCCTACAGTTTGGTTTTTGGCTCTATATGGTCCAATAGTTATCAGTCGTTGGCTTTTTGGACAGAAACCTACACGTGTCTTGCACGCACTGTCACGACCCGCTCCCCGTACCCAAGGGTTCAGTATCGTGATGGCCAGTAACCGAGGTTACCTCCGGCCAATTCTTAAACAAATCAATAAACGCAAGCGGAATAAATATATAAATGAGGGTACTAAAATAATCATCGGAATTTCTATTTTTATTACAAAATGTATTGACCAAAAAGGCCGATATTTACATATAAAAAATACATCAATAAAAGTGCTTTGTGCCTACCCCACACGCTGGTCCTGACATGTCATCTGAAAGTGGTAAAAAAAACTATAAGCACATGATAGGGTGAGAAATATTATACTAAGAGCATAAGGACAGAAAATTCACCATGGATCGTTATTGGCTAAAAGAGCTTGATATATAACATACATAGTACGGAAATCATTTGGCATATACCTCGGATCACATAATACGGAAATCACTATACAACCATAATCACGGTACATCACTAAGTGCCAAGCACTACACTGGTCAATGGATCCACGACAAACACTGGACCACAGAGTGGTCAATCACTAAGTCAATGGTTATTTAAGTCCCCCAAGACGTGGGACTCCCGTGGTGGTATTCACAAAACATATTTTCATATAAGGTCATAGCCAAATATTCTTTAAAAGTAAAACAAACATATCCATGGGTTTCCTTTTAAGGAAATAAGATTCAGGAGTAAAACCACGTAGCTGAAGCTTTTATAAAACATAACTTTTATTAATATATTAATAAAACACAAATTATATAAAACAGATTTTGGTAAGTCAAAACATACGTAAAATACATTTTGATGACTCAAAATATAATATAACTCATCTTAACTTTAATACCTTAATCTTCCTTTCCACTATAAAAAAAATCTTCTTAGCTTCCAGTAGTTTTTTCCTCTATTCTTTCTCTATTTTCTCTCCTTCTCTTTTCTTACTTTTCCTTCTTTCTCTTTTCTTCTTTTTCTTTCCTTTCTTCCTGGGCACATGCTCCTTATATACGAAGGCAGCCGTGGGCACCAAGCCACGGCTGCTACGTGTCGGACATTCATAACATCACATTAATTCAACCTTATCTGTAATCAATGGATAAACTTAATTAATTAATTTATTTATTTATACTTTGATCGTTAAATTCTTAATAATTATATTATTTTATAAAATAATAATATATAATCAATTATATATTTTCTCTAACTATGATTAAGAAAATTAATTATTTATTTTAGTACCACACCCATTATTATTATTATTTATATTATCTATATTATTATTATTATTATTTATATTTGGACCCCTAAACTTTTAATAATTATATTATTTTACAAAATTACACATAATAATATATAATAAATTATATATTTTCTGAACTGAGATTAAATAATATTAGTATAAATTCTACAGAATAATTAAAAATCTGGATTATTACACGCACAGGATGAAACTGACTAATAACTTCTCCAAAACAAGGCACTGTTTGTTTGTGTGCTGTTGACATGGCACAACAAAGAGATTATTTGCTTCTAGAAGATTTGTCGCTCCTCCTCAGCTTAGGCTCCATTTGGTTGAGTTTTTAATTATTATTTTTTAAATATTAAAAATTAATTTAATATAAATAAATATCAAAAATAAAATTTAAAAAAATTAAAAATTATTTCCTACCCAAAAATAAAAAATCAGATGAAAATAATATTTATTTTATTTTTTTACCAAACTAATTTTTAAAATTTTAATATTCTTCAAAACATAATTTCTAGAACTCAACCAAATAGATGCGTAGTGAAGTAACCTGTCTATTTGCTAAAATATAGTTTTTTTTTGGAATTTTAGCTAAAACATAATTTATTGACTCAAAATCAACTTATAAAAATTTAATACTAAAAAAAATTAATTTATTTGATACATTGTTAACTTTTTGACTTGTGCAATGTTTGATAATTTTTTCAATTTTTATATTTTTATGTAAAATTACCAATTTACCCATGAATAAAAAAAGTTCATAAGAATGATGAATAGAGAGAAAGTAGGGAATTTACAAAAAGTTGAATTTTTTTTTTTTTATTTTATTTTATAGGAAATATCACTTCAATGTATACTCAAAAAAAATATTTTTAGATCAATAGCATTCATTATAAACATTAATATGCAAATTATAAACACCTTCATAATTTTATAATTAATTTTTGAAAGAATAAAATTATACACACTAATTAGTATATCAATTAATATACTAACAAATGATGTGGCATAATTTTAGAAGTTTTATTCAGAATTATAAGCACCTTTATAATTTTATAATTCATTTTTGAAAGAATAAAACTATACACATCAATTCGTATACCAATTAATGTACTAACGAATGATATGATATAATTTTAAAAATTTTGAGTCTTTGTAATTTATATAATGGGTGAAATTATGTTACATTATTCGTTAGTATATTAATTGATATATTAATTAGTGTGTATAATTTTATTCTTTCAAAAATTAATTATAAAATTATGAAGGTATTTATAATTCTGCATATTAATGTTTATAATGAATGCTATTGATCTAAAAATATTTTTGTGAGTATACATTGAAGTGATATTTCCTATATATATAATAAAAAATAAAAATAAAAATAAAAACTCAACTTTTTATAATTTCCCTATTTTGTCTCTATCCATCATTCTTATGAACTTTTTTAATTCATGGGTAAATTGGTAATTTTACATAAAAATATAAAAATTGAAAAAATTACCAAACATTGCATGAGTCAAAAAGTTAACAATGCATCAAATAAATTAGTTTTTTTAGTATTAAATTTTTATAAGTTGATTTTGAGTCCATAAATTATGTTTTAGCTAAAATTCCAATAAAAACTATATTTTAGAAAATAGCCAGGTTATTTCATTACACCTCTATTTGGTTGAGTTCTAGAAATTATGTTTTGAAGAATATTAAAATTTTAAAAATTAGTTTGGTAAAAAAATAAAAATATATATTATTTTCATCTGATTTTTTATTTTTGGGCAGGAAATAATTTTTATTTTTTAAAATTTTATTTTTGATATTTATTTATATTAAATTAATTTTTAATATTTTAAAAAATAATAATTTAAAACTCAACCAAATAGAGCCTAAGCCGAGGAGGAGCGACAAATCTTCTAAAAACAAATAATCTCTTTGTTGTGCCATGTCAGCAGCACACAAACAAACAGTGCCTTGCTTTGGAGAAGTTATTAGTCGGTTTCATCTCGTGCGTGCAAAGCACGCGTAGGTTTTCGTCCAAAAAGCCAACGGCTGTTAATTATTGGACCATATAGAACCAAAAACCAAACTGTAGGGACAAAATTGATGCAATTAGAAGTACATCGACTAAAATGAAACCACGGGTAAATCATAGGGACCATTGCTGTAATTTGCCCAAAAAAAAGAAAAAAGAAAAAAAAAGACTCAAACCTAACAATTAATTGGTTTTTTTTTTAGATAGGTAATTAATTGGTTATTTAAGTGCATTTTATTTTGTTAAAAATCAACAATTGAGAGAAAGATATATTTTATTTTCCAATAGATTCTCAGGGTCCATCAAGTACTATTTGATGGAGCTAATTATTGGATTATTATCCAGAAATTCATCATCCTCACATGATTTGAGTCTTGATTAATATGATGTGTCTAGCTAGATATAACAAGACATAGTTCACAATATCATTACCGGATGATTTGGTAACCAAATCAATTCTACTGTCAATACAGAAATCACCTAAAAATAAAATATATATATATATATATATATATATGTGTGTGTGTGTGTGTATGAATAAGATTTTAAAAGATTTGTTGATGCAATTCATTTTTGAAAAATTTGCATAGCGCTTTGATAAAATTCAAATTTAGACATCTCGCTTACTAAGTACTACTTGATCTTATATGGTTGAATTAATACAAATAAAAATTGTCCAAATTTCATTTATAATACTTTATTGGTTGGTGAGTAGGGGTGAAATTCTCACTTAGATTGTTATGTTGTCAAGTTATTTTGATAAAAAGTTTACTTGTTATGTTATTGTAGCAGGTTATTTCTTACTCATAATTTTTTTTTATAAATAATAATAAATAAATGGGGTCATACTTTTAAAAATTAGGATGCCTAATTGCAAAACATCAAAAAAGAAAATTTACTCAAATTTTTAGCAATTTGAACCTAGCCCACATGAATACATAGGTGTTTACACTTTTAAAAGGTTAAAATGAAAATTTTAAGCAAAAAATAAAAATATGACATTAGTCATTTATGGTTTTTCATACAATTAAAAAAGTTATTTTCAAACAGATAGGCTCTATTTGGTCAAGTTTTTAGAGTTTGTTTATGCAAAAAATAAATAAATTATTATTTTTTCATATGATTTTCTATTTTTTTAGTACAATTTTTTTTAAAATTCAAAAATGTTTTTTTAGTGTTTATTTTTAGGAAAATTTACCCATAAGTCCTACTTTTTGAAACGTTGAACCATTTAGTCCTAAAAGTTTTCTTATGCTCCATTTAGTCCCATTTTTACATCAGCATGATGTAAATGATGTAAATGATCTGATGTTTCATTCTATAATTTTAAAATTTATTGAAATCTGATGAACATTAGATGTTTGTCATCCTATATTTTCAAACATTATTGAAATTTGATGAACATTAGATGTTTGAAATCTAATGTTTGTAACATGACTCTGATGTTATTAACATTGTATCTGATGTTATTAACATTGTAATGAGACCTTTCAGTCTATAAGAAAACTTTTAGGACTAAACAGTGCATAAGTTATTAATTTAGGATTTATTGGTGCATCCCCCATATTTTTATTAGGCTATTTTTAATTTATTAAAAACAAATTCTGAAAATTCAATCATAACTTTTTTTTTATATATTATTTCTTAAAAAAATTCAAAAATCACTAAAAAAAACTAATTTCAAATAATCTTTATACGTGTCATTTGCCAGAACTGCACATAAACAATGTCACATACTAATTTTTCAAAGTATTGTCATTATTTTATTGTTATTTTCAATATTTATTCTCCAAACACCTGTCAACCTCAAGGTGGTTCGAGTCACAGCCAGCTTGACCCAATGCCATTAATTTATAAAGCCCCACAATACTAAACAAACCAATAAAGAGCATGAAACGTTAGAACTTTGCTAAAAATTAGACCAAGTACAAGGTGGGTAAGCCAACGATATATTGATTCATTCATGGTTTGTTTCTGCTTCTTAGTGGATCAAAAGATGAGGATGAAGAGGAGCAGGCCAGTGGCCGCATCATGTTCACGGTGCAGTAGCGGCGCGAGCATCGCCGACATGAGAACCGACACGAGGTTTTGTTTCATCCCATTTTATTGGAAGTCTTGGAAAGCTGTTGTCTGTACTTTTTGTGGTGCTACTCTTAAATCTTACAGATGAACTTCATGCTTCTCTCTCTCTCTCTCTGTATATGTATACACACTAGATTTGCTTGAAGTATACGGTTACATATCGATAGTTATAAAAGAAGGAATAGTTACAAAAGAAGGATAATTTATGAATAAAAAAATTGTGACAAAAGGGTTCACATAGGCCTTATTTTACTCTGTTTGATTTGGAAATTAGATGTTTGGGTTTTATCTTTTCCACTTAGTGAGTTTTTTTCATTGACATGTAGTGAAGACTTGAGAGGGAGAATTGTGTGTTGAAAGGATCGATAATTCTCTCCATTTCCTTTTCATTTCATGATGAATGGTTGTGAAAATTTTAAATTATCAATTTTTTATTTTAGATGTTATAGAGGATTGGTTTTGAATTTTAATAATGTGTTATCGTTGTATTAAATTTCATGATGTGTTAGATCTATAAAATCTAGCTCATTAAAAATCTGATTAAATGTGCTCATCGAGGTGACAATTCCAAAAACTGAATCAGTTATTGATTTTATTTAGAATTTGGTTATGTAATTGTTTGTTTTTATATTTACCCTTAAATTCAATAAAAAAGAAAACTAAATTAAACTAGATATAGCAAATTTCTTTATGGGTAATTTTAGTATGAATAAAAAAATCTATTGAAATTCAAAAATAAGGAGACCCCAAAATGTGTTTGTTGGAAAAATGGTGTTTTATAAGGTTTATTTTGGGCCAAATTTGAGCCTAAAATTGAGTAGGCCCCGAACGTCTTTTGGGCGCGGGTCCGAAAAGGTGAAGTGTTTCTTGCCTCGTGGCAAGTCACACGGTGAAGACGGTTCATCAAAACCATTTATGAGTGAATGGGAACATGACATCGTTTTCGGGTTCGTAGAATAGGATATTTAAGGAAGTAAATGTGGGTTTCTTTGGAAATGGTTGTCCCACATTGAAACTTTAAGAGAGTTTATTTGTGTATATAAGCTCTAGCTTACAACACTTGGGTTGGGCCCCAAAGGGCACCCCAAGTTTGTAGAAGGGAGGAGTTATGGACAAAGTGAACCTTGGCCAAACCACCACATGCGCGCGCGCCGCCGTCTGGTCCGGTCCGGCTAAGCCGGGCGCGGGTGTGGGTCGGGTCGGTTTTTTTCCAAACATTGTGTCTCTTCCATAACAGATTTTGAACCCAAACTGTTTTCAAATCGGGACAATTAACAGATTTGTTTTGAATAGTAATTGCATCTGTTCATTTATTTCTTTAACAGATTTATTTCCAAACTGTTTTGAACAGTGTTTTAACTGCCCGACAGTTACAACTTCAAGTGTGGACAGTTTCCAAACTGCCAATCTGTTGAAATAGTTGCAGAATTGTTTGAATTTTGAATCAAATCTGTTCAAAACAGTATCACACCTGTTCACTTCCTCTAAGCACCTTTTCGGGTCAGTTTTATTGTCTATAAATACAGCCTTGAATCCAGCAGTCTAGGATCCGAAAAAACCAGTCTGAAAACTTCCTTTTGCTGTCCAAACTTTGTTTTGTTTGCATTATTTTTCATTCTAGTTTTAGAGAAAAAAATAAAGAGAGTATAAGAACACAAGGTTCTAGTTCGCCGTACGAATTGTTTGGAGTACTACTACAATTTGTGAAGATCATTGTATCCTGAGAGATAGACGCCACACAACCATAAGTACCGTAGCGGGGCGAATCTGTCTTAAGGACAGAGTGTCACACACTCGACGTGGTCTTTGAATTTTTTTTTAATTCGGCTCAATAAATAAATTCAATACGCTATTTATTTATTTGTTTGGTTTTGTTTCTATTTATTTTATTTACATAGAAGATTATTCCAACAGTGTTCTCCTTTATGACTTTCTTTTTGTCAAATGATTTTTTTTTTTTCTTAATTCTTTTAAACCAAGAAAATTAAGAGGCCAATAGGCCTTTTCAGACAGCCACAACCCTCTTGAAATGCATGGTTTCATATGCAAATAATCCAACAAAAAAAATTCCAAAATCCCATTTTTATTAATCCACACGCTTCAGTGTTCCTTTTAACCCACTGTGGGTGATGTTCATGGGATCAGATTCCTTTGGGTTCGTTTGGGATGTAGGCAGGTCTTTTAGTTTTTTAGTTTTTTGACTATTTTAATCTGGGATTAAAAAGTCTCATTTGGGATAGATTTTTTTTATTTTTTTTACTTTTGTGAGAGAAAAAATAAAATGATTATGGGTTTGATATAACATTTTATCTTATTTGACAAAAATAACCTATTTTGTCCTATATAACTATTTTAACCCCAACCTTTATCCCAAATGATGCCTTGTCATTTTTTCTATGTAATGAGACACATCAACGAGAAACATAATCCAACAGGTTAAATTTGAAATTAAAGCAAAATAACATTAAAATACTGCTATTTTATTTTAGGACCGTGCTAGGGAGCTAAAAACGAGCTCCCCCGAATCCCCCTAATTTCCTTTTTTTTTTTTTTTTTTCAGCAGAAGGAAGAAGAAGACGGAGGGGGAGGGGGAGGGGGAGGGGGAGAAGGAGGAGGGGGAGGGGGAGGCCTAAAAAATGGGCTGGAGGCGGAGGTGGGGGGCGATCGGCGACGGAGGCGACGAGCAGAGGCATGGCGAACGGCGACGGAGGCGGAGGCGCGGCGATCGGCGACAGATCTGCGACGGATCGGAGACGACGGCGACGGATCTGAGACGACGACGACGACGGATCTGCCTCTTTCTCTCCCTCTTTCTCTCCCTCTCCCTCTCCTCCCCCTCCTCTGCACAGTCGAACGAAAATGGCAGAAAAAAGAAAAAACAAAAAAAAAACCTAATGCCCAAAACGACGTCGTTTTGGGCATTAGGGGGATTAGGGGGGGCCAAATTTGAGCTACCAAGCTTTATTCTTTATTTTAAATTACACAATTCAAAATGACTTTATTTTGCTTCAATTTTAAAAGTTATGGTTAAATTAACACAACAAAAATATTAGATAGAAAATGAAAAGTAGTACTTTTTATGAGCTATAGAATTTGTCTTTTCTTGTTGGGTTGGGTATTTAAGTTTTAAGATTCAAAACTAGTTTGAATTCTAACTCTTCTTTTTTTATTTATGGAAAGATCCTGAAGAAACTGCTGTACAGTGACTAGCTCACTATTTCTGCTATCTTCGGCTAAAGTGTATATATAAGGTTTAAGGTCTTCTATTTCTTGATTTTTCTCGCAAAAAGATTGAATAATAGAATGTCTGAAAAAATACATTCTAACACTCAATTGTTCAAATTCCTCACTGGTGAGTTGTCTGATTTCTAGGTTTAGAAAGGGAGTGGGTGCTTTTTCTGGAGTTAGTTTTTTAAATTGGCTAGTTAGGGTTCGAATTGTTACTTTCAATTGTTTTTCCTCATTTCGGAGCTGGTCTAGCTCTTCACTGACCTTTTTTCCTTTGTCTACAATTTTCTTGAAATTTCTGGTAAGGCCTTCACAATGTCTGCACATTTAGAGAGGATTTTGAGAATCTGACTGAGGATTAGTACTATTGTTTCCTGTTATCTGGCTAACTGGAACTCCACTAGTAGTAAGAATAGTTGACTGCATCTTGCTCAACGTGTCCAGATAATCTTTAGCTATTTGGCTAATAAAATAACTAGTTCCTATTTGTCTGCGGCCATATGTACTGACTGACTCAAAATCATAAAATCCCTTAAACTGAGGTATGGAAAAAATTTTAACTAAAGATTCAACTTCTATCCAGTCATGGTAAATACCAGGCTTGGTTCCTTTAGCTACTACATAGAACGAAAAACTTTTAGAAAAATATTTATTCTGGATTTTTGAAAAATATGTACTGAGAGAATTTAAAGCAAACAAACATTTGGCTGGGTGGTTAAAATTGTTCCAAATGTTATCTAAAAGACACTGTTGAACTGGGTCTAGTTCAATTCCTATTAGTGGTTTGAACTTGTTTATGCTTTCATAAATGGAAAGAGCAGATCCCCTAAAGTTCATTGTTTTGCTGTTCTTCATTAATTAAACTGGTCATTTTCTCTTTTTAAATAAATTTTCCTACTTAGCCAATCTGTTAACTTATTATTACTCCCTTTAATATGTTCAAATTCTACCTTATATCCTCGTCCTACTATACAATTTAAAAATTTTGCCCATCTTCTACACACTCATTAAGTTTATTATGAAATTTAACTATAGCTTCACAGTCTGTTCTAATTGTAAAGGGCTTGTGTAAAAATAATCTAAATTTGTTTATTGCATATACTACTCCTAATATTTCAAAATCTAAACTGGTCATAGTTATATCTTTTTCTTTAAATTTTCCAAAATTATATCTACAAATACGCTCTTTATTTTTACTATCATATTTGTTAGGTTTAGCTAATAACACTGTTCCCCATCCTAATTGGCTTGCATATGTTTCTACGACTATATATTCTGATTCTAAGGAAAGTTGTAAGTCTTGTAAATTTTTACAAATGTCTTTAATTTTTCTTACTAAGATTATATCTTGTTGGTTAAAATATTTTTGTCCTGTAGGTGTAGTCTTGCTATATAGAGGTCCTATTATCTTGCAAAGGTTAGGAATGTACATTCGTGCATAATTTAGAATTCCTAAAAATGATTGAAGTTGCTTTGTATCTTCTAATTTATTTGGGTAGTCTAAAATTTTCTTTACTATATGAGGTTGTAGTCTGATTTTTCCATCTCCTAACTCCATTTTTAAAAATTCCATATGAGGTTTATTCAATACCATTTTTCTTTTACTAATTATTATTCCATTGTTTATAAATTCTTCTAATACTATATAGAAATGATCTATATAACTATTTGTATCTGGGCTAAATACTAATATATCATCTATATATACCAATACAAAACTATATTTGTTGAATATATTATCCATTTTACGCTGAAATATGGAAGGTGCATTTTTAAGTCCAAAAGGTATGATTAGCCATTTATAATGTCCTCGTGGGCAACAAAAGGCTATCCAAGGTATGTTTTCCTTTTCCATTTTTATTTGCCAAAAACCTGACTTGCAATCAAATTGGCTAAATATTCTTGCTGTCTGTATTCTATTTATAAGCTAATCTTTATCTGGTATATTGTATTTATCATCTTCTTTATTATCATTTAATCTTTTATAATTTATAACCATTCTAGTTTTCCCTCTTTTTATCTCTGTATGATTTCTTACCATAAATGCGGCGCTTCTATGTGGACTATTATTAAGTCGAATTACTCCTAAATCTAATAACTCTTTAATCTTTATTCTAAATTCTTCTATATCTATTGGCGTATGATCTATTTGTGCTGATGCAATCATATAATCTTTATTTTTTATATCTAAGCTAGTTAAAACTTTATTTCTTTCCCAGTATTTCATGGGCTGTCCTCCTAAAATTTCTGTTATTTCAGCTAATCTTATTATTTCATCTAAATCATTTTCTGTTATTCTATATACTGTTTTTTTCTTCAATTTTCCTATTTTTGCAAAAATTAATTATAAGTTAACAATTTGTTGAAAATCTTCTAAACTCTAAGAGTCATATTTTTCTTCTAATTCAAAATCTTCTATGTCTAAATTTTCTAAAAAAGTATTTGCTATCTCTTCATGTGGTATATACTTTTGGGCTAGCTCAGGAAAAATATTTCTACTAGGAAATAAAAAACTGGCGGGAACAGAATCTACTCCTATGGTACCACCACGCTTCGCATGCACTCTGATGAATGAGCAATGATACTAAGGGCATATGTTGTGGGTATATATACTGTTCGTTTGAAGAAACTAATGCTACTATGGCTGATAAACATGCCACCTTGTAGACTCGGTATGAAATTAAGGCCTAATATAAAATCATGATTTTGTCGAGCATTCCCAATCCAAACTTGGGGTAAAGGGAACCATTTTATATGTTGAGTTTGAGAGCCTGTATAATGAAAACTAATTTGTGCTCCATTAATGCAATGTGTATATGTTTGTCTAGTGTCATCAGCTATACTTACTAAAACTGGGGTTGTTAAAGGTGAACTCCATCCTGGCAGAACTATGTGTTGTTCAATATATGATTTACTAGCGCCGGTATCTATCATGGCGTTTACACTAAGAGTTTTTTCTGCAAATTTGATTATGTAAGAAATCTTAACTAAATTTAGCATGGGTATAATAGGGTAATTAAATGGTAAATATGCATTGTCAGACTGTGCTTGCGAATATTGACTAAAGGGTTGAGAATCAACTAGGTTGACTAATTCTAAAGAGTGCACATGTTCTTCAACAAGTTTATCTTTTAAGGGGTATCTAGTATGAAATTGTTCTAATTACTGTTTATTTTCTGATTCTAAGCATTCTATGTCAAAATTAGTCAAAATTAACCTTAGTTTCTATCTCACGTATTTGTAGTCTAAGTTCTTTTACCTATATCTCTAATTCTCTAATTGTTAGGTGTAATTCTTTGTTTTTTAGACTATGATCTTCTCGCATCCCTTTTTTATTTTCTAATATTATCTTGTGTGTCATATTTAATTTTTCTAAGCAGACTGTACAATAAGTTATACTGTATAATAAACATTGAACTCTCTTATTTTTAGCTGGAAACCAATTACAATAACTGCATCTAGGGGTATCAAATCCTAGTCCAATCCTAAAGTTATGCTGACATTTAGTATCTGGATTACATTCCATCATCATAAAGAAACTATTATGGGAAGAGGATAGCCCTATTTCTTGGTTAAGTTGTCCTAAAAGATTGTTTATATCGGTATCGCTGAATCACTATCTAAGTTTAGGGCTTCTATTTGATATTCATAATTACTGACTATGTTATAAATGTCTGAGTCATCACTGCTTATGCTTACTATATCTTCTTCTAAATTTTCTATAATATGTGATATTTCTATCTGTTTATTAGTATTGGGCTTATGTTTTTTTGGGCAGTTTTTTGCAAAATGATTAGGTTCTCCACATATAAAACAATTGCATTTTTTACTACTAGGTTTCCTAACATATCTTTGTTTTCTTTTATCTTTCTCTTCCTTAGATAATCGCTTATAATTTATTCTATTAAAAGTTCTACTTTTTCTAATGAATTTTTGTTTTCTCCACGGTTTCCTATATTTTTTTCTTCCAATACTTTTCTTTTTTATATTTCCCATAATTTTTGTATTTTTTCCTATTGTATTTACTTTCATATTGCTGAGGAGTATATATTATACTGCTACAGAAACCACAATTTTGTTTTTTCAAATCTTTCTGTATTTTGACTTCTATACATTTTTCTCTAAGCTTATGAAATTTAAAGACTAGTCAAGGTCTTATTCCTAAAGCTCCTCTTACATTTACTTCTCCTGAGGCTATTCTTGCTAGTAAGTTTGTATAATAGATTAACCATTTATTTTCTATCTCTCTTCCTAATTCTCCTGGGAATTTCCTAAAATATTTATTTCCTATTTCCTCATCAAAACTTTTTCCAGTTTTGGTTGTCATGGCTAAATATTCCTTGCTAAAAGATATAACATATTTCCAACTTCCTAATGTTATCTGATCTAACTCAGTCAATGCTATGCTTTGAGTATAATCATTTCTTCTAGAACGGTCGTATCCAGAAGCATTTCTTTTATAAAACTAGTAAAATTTCTTGGGTTATCTCCTAATCCTTTAAGCTGTCTAATTGTCTCCTCGTATGTTCCTTTAAAAGTTAAATATGTAATAAAAGCTAAATCTCCTAAAAGTGTTTCCATATATTCCCACATATCGGTTGATTTAAAGGGATTATTCATCCATACTTTTACCGCATCCTTTTCCCATTTCTCTATTACTTTTTGCCATATCTGTGGGTCGAATTTAGCTAAGTCTAAGAGGGTTCCCTGGTTGGTTGCTGGTTGTAATTGTATGCTCATATCTGGTTGTTTGCGCTTTCCATGAAACTTATATTGTTTATTAGGATCTGCTTTACTACGTCCTGTATTGGTTAGTGGTCTCATTTCTCCTACTTCATATTGCATTGGTTCTACTGGTTCTTTAACCATATGCCTTGGGTTGCTAGTTCCTGTATTTTCTGTTGTTTGAGTGTTCATATAAAAAGTGTCTTCTAAGTTAGATTGTTTTGGTATTTTAAATATTTTGCTAGGATGTGTTTTATCTTCTAAAATATCATTTACATATTCAGTATGAAATTCTTGGTACAAAAAAGACACTGCTTCCTCATAGGTATCTCCCCTAACTATATATTCATAGTATCTGATATCTAATATTTTATTCATATCACCTAGAGTAAAATTTTCCAAATCTATCTCATCAACAGTATATATCTTATTTTGTGATATTGTTTTTTCTTTTGTCATTACATAAAGTTGAGTTATGTCATTATGATTATCTTGATTTTCATCCCTATCTATATTGCTAAATTCATCATCTTCGGATTTTTCTTGTGCTACATATGTGTATTGAGTAAATCTTATTGCATAGCTTCCATCTGTTTTTTGATACAATAAATTATCTTGAGGGGCTAACCTCTTTTGTCCTAGGAAATCTCCAAAATTCCAATCTAGCGCTGCATTGTCTTCAAAGCTATATTTTTTAGCTGGTAGTGCCTTTATCCTTTGTGCGCCTAACATCTTAACTATTTGATCATTTGTAAGTCTATAATGGGTATTGCTTTCTAAGACTGCTAAGCCTAAAAGTCCTGTACAAACTAATAAATTCTTTTCTCCTTTTTTCATTTTATATCATCTACTCTTAATTCCTATTTTTATCTTTTTATGAAAAGTCGAGGTTAGTAAAAGGAAATCTGGTGTAAAATAAACTATTCCTCCTTTCGAATTCATATCCAATTCATAGCTGCCTAAAATACTTTGTTCTACATCATTAAACCTATCATCATAAAGACATACAAAAACTTTAGCTCCTAAATTTTCTCTAGTTAAAGTCTTAACTCCTATCACAACTAATCCTAAGTGGGTCATTTTGAGATATTCATGTACAACATATTTATAACTTTCTCTATTTATTAAATTTAGCTCTATTTTTTCATCTTCTTGAGTTACACTAATCATTTGTTCACCATAGTGTTTAGATAAATATTATTTTTTATGAATTTTTCCTAGCTTATATACATACTTAGCTGGAATTAACTCTAGTTTTTCCTTTTTAAATTTTTCTATTTGTTGTTCTACATCTATAAATTCTTCTACTTTAACATCTTCATCATCATTAAGTTTTTTACTGTTACTTCCTTTTACTAACTGTGTAAACATTCTTATTTTCTATAAGTTTTACAAACAAGTTTCTTTGGTAATTTAAGTTTTTCAAAATATTTAGCTATATCTTCTTCATTTATTCAAAACTGGGCTTTATTTGCTTGTCCTTCTACTCATTTTCCTTTTTGAAGTACTAGTCTTTCTAACGAAGCTAAACGATTTTCTAAACTGTGTAGTTGTTCTGATAATTCTTCAAATTTTTCACACAACCGGAGAAGAAATAAAATTTCTATATTATTTTGTCTTACAAATATTTTATCTGACTGATTTATTCCTTGATAGCTACTAATTCCCTCTGGATTATTATGAAAGTCTTCTACTTGTTTTAAAATGACCTGGTAATCTCTGTTGGCTTTTTTATCACTACTCATAAATTAAGATCTTATTAGTTGTTCTAAAATTTCTAATTTTTGTTTGAAATTATCTTGAATTTGGTTGATCTGTTCTCTTTGTCTAGCTATTTGATTTATCTGATTATGAATTTTTTCAATTAGTTGTTTAAATTCTAACTCTATTTGCTTCAGACTATTAATATTTATAGCTAAAATTAGAGTTTCTATTTCTAGCTTGGTGGGGAATTTTTCTAAATTTAAATCTATTCGCTTTTGTAGAATTGAGCTACACTGATCTTGGATATAATCTAATTTTTTATCTTGATCTTTAATTATACTGCGAGTATTACGAAGATGGTATATAGACGAAGTAAAAAGATTACTGTTTTTATCTACGTCCTTTTTAATATTTTCTGCAAAATTAATCTAGTGATCAATAATACTATTTAGCAGAGAATTATGTTCGCTGTGTAGCTGGTGTGTAAAAGTTCCTTCAAAATTACAATGGAATTTATTTTTATCTATATTAAGGCGATGGTTATAATTACTAAGTTTTAAATCTAAATATTATTCTCTTTTCATACACAAAATTAAATCCTACTTTAAAATTATTAAAAGTTACTATAATATGAAACTTATAACTAAATTGTCCAATAATAACAACTACTCTATTTCCGTAAGCAAAATGCATAAACTAACTTAAACTGTACTAAAACTGAACACTGCTCTAATACTAATTTTTTGGGGTGTGTGTTAGTGGTTTACCACTATTTTGAAGTTGGGCTGAGAATTATCTAATTAATTCTACAGTTTTGCTGATATTATATCCTCAAGTTGCTGTATAACTAGCTGTAAGGCTTCTTATTTTATAGTTATCTGTCTATTTATTTGTGTGATTTTCAAACTATAGTGTACTAGAGATCTACCAGAGGCTAATGATAACAGAAATTGATATCTTAGTTTTTGATCTTCTAATTCTTGTATAAGCTCAGTACTGGATCTGATTTTAATTCTAAGTTCTTCTTCTAAAAGTATAAAATTTCGATTTTAAAACTCTTATATTGAAAATATTTCCTTGATATTTCTACTCAGGTTGCTCTCCTTATATTCTAAAATTCTTTTTCCTATTTGGTAAAATTATTTTTAAGTAATGTTTGCTTTCATTACATGTACTCCCACCTTGAAGCTAAGCCTCGTTTAACATAGAATATTTTCATTTTCTATTTCTTACCTTTCCCTTTCTGCTAACAATTTACCCACAATGTCTAACCATGGCTCACACCGGTTCTTCAACTAAGGTCACTCAGTAATGAAATAGAAAACAATAAATACTACGAAGGTTCAAAGCATGTAATATTAATGAGCAAGCAAGCATTTTGTAAACTTAATTTTTCAAAAAGAAAATAAATTTTAAAACAGAAGAGTTACTCGTTTGAAATATCTAAGGAAAAGAGAGACTACTCACACTTCATATTAATATATATTATACTTACAAAGATTTTGTTACAAACTTTGAGATACTGAAAGACTTGAACACTTAGAATTTTTTAGACAAGGGCTTAAGAAGTTGGAGAAGTTTTTGCAAGGAAGAATGGAGAGAATTTACATTGCATTGTCCGTTGGCATGAATGCCCATTTATAATACAATTGATGGATACAAACAAAAACCAAAGACCTAGCCTAAACTTAATGCCTATCTCAAACTTACGGCCAAACTTTGCACAAAAGTCTAAAGACCTAGTCAAGCCTAGTCATAGGCTTTGCAATATTTCTAGAAGGTAATAAATACAAGGACTACAATTATATGCATATCTTTGACAAACTCCTTATTTTAATAGACACCGACTATAGAAAGAATCAATAAAGAGTTAGCATAAAGATGTCGGGTACTGCTTTGGGCCCCATCGCACATCATTCAATCCTCTTCATCTTGATTCTTGATTTAAAAATATGACACTACAATACACGTGTAAGGATTCTCATAGCTTTTCTTTAATGGAGCAGGGTAGGGGTCATTTGCTCTATTAAAATAGTGAGTGAAGGAGAAACCTTACTACTGAAAGACGCAAATAATTACAATAACTGTTGTCGTTTTTTGGCATATATCTTGCTGCTTGTTGAAGTGAGGCCTTATCTTCTACAGACTAGCTATTTGTCTTTTTCCTCTGATCATCTTGAAGCCAATTATTGATGTGGACAGGTGGATGCTTGGATAATAGAGAGTCTTCAAAGCCAATCTTTCCTAGATACAAAAACTTTAAAGAGTCAAAAGTCAAAGTCTAAAACCTATGAAGCTAAAAGTCCAAAATAGTAAATGAAATAGGGACTTTAAGACTACAAGTATGCTTCCAGAGTTTATAGAGTGCACTGTTTTGTTTTTTTTCACCCATACATTCTATTTGAAAGATCTTCAAGATCTGCTACTAAGAGTTGATCGTAAAAATCGTCCTCATTATCTAGTTCATTCTCTCATTGGTTATCTTGGTATTCTTCTTCCATTACTGGTCACACATGAGAGACGCTACGCTGATAGTTGGGATACTGACTTTCATCGACGAATGTTTCTCTGCTGAAGGGAAAACCTGGGATGGCTAAGTTACAATATATTTTCCGATTTCTATCTTTGCAGACGAGATAACCATAGTTTCCATTATAAGCTAATAGAGGATTATTAACAAATTTCCTCCATTTATTAAGCTGATCTCTGAGTGAAAATTTTCTGCAGGGCCAAGGTCTTCGATTGAGAAGTCCTGGGTATCTTGGGAATGTTGAAATTCCTCTGAGGTACATTGTAACGCCCCAATTTCCAGGCCGTTAATAAATCAAATCAACCTCAAATTTAAAATTCTAACTAATTAATAATCTCAAAAACACAAATTGGCTCCAAAATAATTACACAAATGTCTATAATTTATAATTTATACTATGTGTGTCAATTTCCTACCACACTACCAATCAAGCACTCAGCTGGAGAACACTGGCAGAATAGATTAAGCTCGAATGACCTGTCACAAAAAGAAGAGATTCCGGTGGTGGTTCGTCCACCCGGGGGCACTCCGACGATCAAGTCAATTATCTTTTAAAGATAGCAAAAGTGCTTAACTCACTATTCAAAGCATACCTTAGACCCATGAGGGTGCCTCTCTTTTATAGCCAACACAAACCTAGTCTCAATAGAAGTCTAGCTTCAATGGACTTAGGATCACTGCTAATCTTGGACTCCCAGTAGAATTGGGATAAACTCTCTAAGAGTCTTATCTTTATCCAAACTGAAGTCCTCTCCCATTCTAAGACTCTTGTCCCTTATCCGCTCATCCCGGATTTCGGTTTCTTCGCAGATAACCTCAGCCTAGCCGAGATCATCTCAGCGTCATGATCAGGACACGTGGCACCTCGGCTGGCACTTCGGTGACACCTCGGCCACTTGTTGTCATTCAAAATTTATGTCCCCACAACTGCCCCCCAGGTTCTATTACCTCGGCATTCTAAGGTGATGGAACCTATATCGTTTGATCCTTAGCACATCGGCTAAGCTTGCTCGATCTTTCACTACCGAGGTTATCGCACGTTAGCTTCCATATGATAAATACCTCAATATAGTTGTACCAATGCTCTAGAACCAATAACTAAGTTTGTTCAAGATCATTTAGCCGAGATCATCCTCCCAGCCGAGGTTCTGCTCCATTAAATTGAGAACTCCAAGAGCTTCAACACGCGTATGAGCTGTCACGCATGACAACTCAACCGTTCTTACCACGCGTCTTTCCCCCTCTGGGCCGTACCTGACACGCGCCACTAAGTCGCATCGCTCTCGCATGCGCCGTCTGACACGCACGTCATCTTAGGCACATTAATTGCCTTTTTACCGCCGCTTTGTGTTTCAACAAAACTTCTTTCCTCTCTCTTCGTCGTTTCACCTTTGTATCTTCATTCCCGTGCAAGCTATCTCTCTTCCCTCTCCCAAATTTGCCATTGATTCAAGCGTTCGAGCTCTGCAACCACTTCCAGTCTCCCCTTCCGGCGAAGCTTCTGCTGATTTTCTCCGATTGTTGTCATCTCCTGACTTCGGCGTACTCAACACCGGCTTCACTCTTCTGGTAAGCCACTATTTCCCTTTTGCTTTAACTTCTCGTTCCTCCTCAAACTGTTACGTTTGTATTCTGCTATTATGACTTTATTCATGTTCTTGAATCTTCGTTTTTGTTGCAAATTTGTTCATAGAAATACACATATACACAATTTGTTTCGCACACTTGGTTATTTGCCACTGTTCTTTGTCTCGCACCCTTGTACACACTTTGTTACAGCGTTTCTTGATAGTTCTTCTCTATTCATGATTCTGAATCATTGTTCTTTGTTTATGTTTTCTGTGTCTTTTCCAGATTCTTGCCTTCAATCTTTGTTTGCCTAGACTTAGGTTTTGGGTTCCGTTGTAGAACTTACGAATTTTAAGAAGAACTGAAACGAACTTCACTTAGATCCTCAAGATTTCTTGCCCTATCATTTTCCTGGGTTTTGCTGAGGTCCCTCAAACCTTTAAAACACACCCTTCTGAAATCCAGTACCTTTCCCCAAGCCGATATCATGGGTATGTGGAGGCATAAGGTAGACACCCCAACTAAGTTAGAATACTTTAGGCAAGAGTTTGACATCCCAGCCAACGTTCACCTGAGGTTGGCTGGCGAGGACGACTCCATCATGCCTGATAGAAACCTCATGCCTTTCCCTATTGTTGCCTTTACAGAATGTGGACTTACGTTTCCACTAGACACCCTTTTCCGAGAAGTTCTCTATTACTATAAATTGAACCCAATGCAGCTCGCCATCAACTCCTACCGAGTTATTAATGGCATAATAGCCTTAGCCAAAAAAGAAAACGCTAGGGTTACCCTTGACGACATCCAGTACTGCTATACAATGTGTGGCCTTAAGTTAAAAAAAGGCTACATCTATTACCTCAAACCGAGGTCCACAGAATACAAACTAGTGGCAGACCTCCCAGACTCTAACAAGGAAGCCGGGGATGATTACTTCATTGTCTCGGGCAACTGGGAGTTTGCTCCAGATGACGATCTTCACCTCTACCCTCTCAGCCGAACAGTATTCATAGAGGGTAATGGTAAGAACCAAGTGTTACACTCACTTATTTTTCAAGTCTTTAATACTTTGTTCCTTCTGTATGCTCTAACGTCTGTTTTTCCTGCAGCTCTTCTACAGCCACCAAAAGACTTTCATAAGTCCTTCTTCCCCAGCAAGGACTTGAAGAAGCTATTGGATCTTCCAGTTCATCAGTGGAGACCTCCTTTGTTGTTCAACTTCATCCCGATCTACAAGTCGGTGCTTCTCGACGCCCCGAAGAATGAGAAAAGTAAGTCTCCTCCATCAGCAACAACTCCACCAGCAACTTCATCATCTCGGCCAGATCAGGGGTCAACCTCTGATCCAGCAGAGTAGCCATCTACCTTGGTCCCACAACTGATACCACCATCTCAATGCTGACGCTGACGCCGAACTGCAATTGCCACCGAGATGGGTCGCAAGAAAGCAGTCACTGAAGATCTTCTAGCCGACATCCCCAACACTGTCAACGCTCAACCAGCACAATCCCAGCGTCAACCAAAGCCAAAGCCCAAAAGACTGAAGAAGGCCCAGCCTAAGGCAACGGTGACTCAGATTGACATTGAGGACACCTTGTCTCTTTCAAAATTGACTGAGAGTGAGAAGACCCCCTCCACCGCCAAGAAGAAGCCTGCCGAGGCTGATCCATTCCAATCAACTCGGTCGAAGAGGCCGAGGTCAGAGTCGGCCACAACCTCGGGGCCCATGAAACCAGATGCCCCCTGGGCTTCCCCAATCACCATCGAGGACAAACCGGTTAGAGTTGGCGACAGCGCGACTGACCTCGAAGTCGGCGTTGCCCTCTCTATGGCTTTGCTCCTTCCCAATGATCTCAATCGCAACGCTGAGATAAGCGAATATGAAAACTTCGCTTTGATGTTGCAGCATTCCGTTCAAGTAAGTTCCTTACACTTGGTATTTTTATTCCTCTATTTTTCCATACTTAGAGAATTTTTACTTAACTTTTGCCTTGTCTATTTTCTTTTAGGCGATCCAGCACGCCCACTCCTTCTCAATGCAAGCTTTTGAAATAAGGAAGGAGTTGGCTGACAAGATCAGGGAGGTTACTGGTTTACAGAAGACCCTCAAAAAGACCGAGGAAAAAATGAAAACCTTGTCAAACCAGGTCGAGGCAGCCATCAAGGCTAAAGATGAGGCCGAAGAGAAGGCTGATACTGCCGAGGCCATTGCCAAGGTCCTTAC
Source organism: Camellia japonica (assembly GCA_030407325.1). Classification (NCBI taxonomy): domain Eukaryota; kingdom Viridiplantae; phylum Streptophyta; class Magnoliopsida; order Ericales; family Theaceae; genus Camellia; species Camellia japonica. The sequence goes on along the minus strand of JAPPVO010000031.1, from coordinate 25,056,611 downwards.
TGCCCAAAAAAAAGAGGCCGAAGAAAAGATGACCGAGGCCCAAAAGGAGCTTCAAGATGCCTTGGCCACAAAAGAGGCTGAGATTAAGGCCGCCGATGAGAAGGCTTACGCAGAGGGGGTAGCCGACGTCAAGGAAGACTACAAAAAACAGGTGAAGCAGGCATGCAACAAGGGTTTCACCCTTGGTTGGATGGCCGCCCTGAAAAAGTTGGATATCCCCGAGGACTCCCCCCTCAAGAATGCCGACGACCTCCCCTGCCATTCCCACCTACTCCAAGCCAATCCGAAGAGATTCTGAGTCCGAGGAGGAAGCTTTGGTTAGGAAGAAGAAGGACGCTGCTGGGGCTAAGTCCCCTACTCTGAACGAGCAAGTCGTGGACTTGTCTCAAGATAAGGAGGGTGAGGTCTCCAAAGACGTTACTCCTGTCACGACCCAAACCCGCCCCTATGGGTTTAGCACCGTAACCGGCCAGTAATCCGAGATTACCGAAGGCCTGCTTAACAGTAAGACAGTATAACAGAGTACAGGGGCATGTCAGAAGCCAATACAGTAAATAAACAATGTCCAATGAGCTGAGACAGTCTGTATGCCAAAAAGATTTTTCATACATTCACATATATATACGGGATAGCACAGTATGCAAAACTTTTTACAAACATTCAGGACAGAGATCAAGTCCCTAATAACCAGTACAGTGCGGTCTATACAGTATTACAAACAGTGCAGGGACAAACGGGGAAATGAAAACACCCCTAAGCCTTAGCTTGGCAAGCTCGGAACCTCGCAGTGAGGCGCATTGGTTGGCTTGACAAAACGGGAGTTTACCCCGACGCTTCTAGCTTTGATCCGGTGCCTGTACACCTACATATATATATGAGCAGTGAGCTAGAGCCCAGTGAATAACACAATGCGTAAAGAGGTTTAGAATGAATGTCCTTACAGTACACTAATGAAAACAGTTCATTAAATCAGTATTTCAGTCTTTCAGTTAATCAGTCATATGTGGTACATCCATTAGCATAACAGTAACAGTAGGTCTTGAAAGACCGAACAGTAATGATGGCCATCAATCAGTAACAGTAGTGGTTCCATGAGGGAACCGACAGAGATCTCTGTAACAGTAACAGTAACAGTAGGTGCTAAGGTTGCCACAGTATAGTTCAGAATATAGGACATACGTTCATTCAGTAAACAGTAAACAGTTCAGAAAACAGTACAGTTCAGTGTTCAGAAAGTAAGCATTTGAACATATCTTTACACAGTTGTTACTCACAGAGTTCTGGCTACAGTGAACTAGAGCGTCTCCTCGGAATGCCAACCCTATACAGTTAACAGATTGAACACACACTAAGTTTCACAGTTGGGGAAGGATAATAACTTAATCCCTAATTTGCCTCGGTGTGTTCTACATCTATATCCTCTTTAGGATACCTTAAATATGCCCTAGGAATGCCTAGGATGGAAAGAGGATGCAAAGATGCACTTTTGAACACTTTACAAAATTTGCTGAAAACAGGGGTCTTGCTTGAGCGAGGATTCCTTCGCTCGAGCGGACATGCAGACAAAAGAGCTCCGCTCGAGCGGACTGTGTGCTACAGTAAAAATACTGGATGCTCAGAATTTACGCTCGATGCTCGCTCGAGCGTGAGACACAGCTCTTCGCTCGAACGTAGGTCCCTTCGCTCGAGCGTACGCCTGCGCGCACCAAGATTCTGAGAGCTTGCAATTTACACTCGAGCCACCATTCCTTCGCTCGAGCGTAGCTCAGAGAAAACAGTGGTCGCTCGTAGAATCCTTCGCTCGAGCGTAGAAGCCAAAATCTGGAATTTCCAGATTTGCCTCCCAAGCTCAAACCAAGCATTCCAAAGCTCAAAACTCAACCTCTTGGGCCCAAATTCTGGAAAACACAACTAAACTCAATATACAACAAGTTTCAAAGCTCAATTTGTGAATTTAAAGCCCAAGGGTGAGTCAATTAAAACCAATTTCAAACCCATTTTCATGAACAAGATCCAAACATGACATGCATGAACTTTAAACAACTTCCAAGTTCCAAAACATGCTTTAATGAGCCAAATCTTTCAAAAACATGGTAAGTTCATGGTCTATTGTAAAAATATGAGCATGCATGTCCAATTTTATGAAGAACTAGCTCAAAAATGCAAGAGTATGCCATACATGCAACAATTGAGCTCTAAATTAACACTATTGACCCAATACAAGCCTTAGATCACTAAAGGCCCACTAAGCATGCAAGAAGAAGCTCAATTTCAAGAAAACAAAAGGGTAAGTACTCTACCTTAGGCCTCCAATGCAAGACTAGAAGTTCAAATAGGCAATTCTCTAACAATTCTTCCAATTTCCAAGCAAATCAACAAGAACAATTCAACTCTCTCACCTTCTCCCTCTCTAGTTCGGTTGTGCTCTCAAAATGAGCTAAGGAAAGGTTTTGATTCAAGTGTACAAGGCTCAAATGTGTATATCTACATGGCCCACTAACAATGGCAATAATGTAAATAAGTGCACAATGCAATTCATCAATAATTAATCTAATTTAACCATACCAAATCACATTTTAATCAAATACACCATAAAATCATATAAATTCTAATGGTTCTAAATCATCAATCAATTTGGATTCGGCCACCGATAAGGCCTTTAATTAACAGTTTAAACATAAAAACTAAACAGATAATTAAACAGTCAGACAGATAGAATGCAATTTAACTAACATACATTCAATCAATCAGTTTCAGTTTTCAGTCAGTCAGTTCAGTAATTCAGTCAGTTCATTTACTTCCCATAATCAGTCTTAATTTAGCAGTAATCAGTATTAATCAGTGATTAGTAACGAGGGTTATTACAACTCCTGAGAAGGCAACCTCGGACGCGTCTATTGCCGACAAGAGCCTCGACCAAACTCTTCAAGAAATCGATGCTGAGCTCGCGGCTGAGAGGGCCGCCGAGATGTCTTCTCAGTTGTCTTCTAAACTCCAAACCCAACCAGCCAGAGACGCCGAAGAGTCTTAGTTTGATGTTTTTCTCCTTTTTTCTGTTCGTTGTACTTTTTTCTTTCTTTTTTAAAACAATGTAAGTTTTAATTTGGCCGACATTCCATCTTTGCAATCTGAACAATTACTTTTTAATGTTAGGCCGAAGTGCCTTTTTGTAATTGAACTTCCTTATCTGAATGCAAGTATCAATATACACCTTAACTGTGCAATCTCCTCGGGATATAACACCTTGGTTACACCCACTAACGTTTCATCTCGGCTTTGGCCCAACACTCTTAAACCAACTTCCTTTAACATAATCTCAGTTTAACTTCAACTTGTAAATTTTTCTTAAATTTCTACGAGTGTTTAAACATGACCTCGGTTTAACTGCAACTTATAAACTTAAATTTCAACGAGTGTTAAACATGATCTCGGTTCAACTTCAACTTGTAAACTTAAATTTCAACAAGTGTTAAACATGATCTCGGTTTAACTTCAACTTGTAAACTTAAATTTCAACAAGTGTTAAACATGATTTCGGTTTAACTTCAACTTGTAAACTTAAATTTCAACAAGTGTTAAACTAGTCTTAGCCTATAGATTTCGGCTCCCAGGCATCATTCTCCAACTCTCTGCCTCCTAATGTGAACCTAAGTTCCACTTGGGTTCTCATTTAAGCATGTCGCTTTTGAACTTTCTGCCGAGGTCATATTCAAACAAAGATTGGCCGAGGTTACCAACCTTGGTCTTTTTGTTAATCTGACCGATATGTGCTAAGTTCCAGCTTGTGTTTGATTCTGCCGAAATGGCAAATCCAGGTTAGTTCAACTTAGTTCAACTCTATTATATGCAAGTAGAGACTCTGCCATATAATAAGTCTAAATTATTTGTAATGTTTCAATCAGAAACATCGTCAAGTTATTGACCAGTCATACTACACAAGTGTAAAAAATCAAGCTAAAACTTTATTATTACGTCGGCTAATAACAAAGAACAAGAAAATCTAATGATAGAAAAACTTCAGATTGCAAGTATTTCAGGGCCTTGATAACTCTTTGCCTTCACTATCTTCAAGCCGATATGCCCCATTGCCCAATACCAAGATGATTCTATAGGGTCCCTCCCAATTTGGGCCAAGCTTGCCCTCTCTAGGATCCTTTTTGTTGCCGACGACCTTTCTCAAGACGAGGTCACCAATTTGGAACTCTCGTGGGTTCACCTTCTTATTATAAGCCCTGGCAAGCTGCTGCTAGTATGCCCCCAGCTGAATTGCTGCTTTCTCCCTTCTTTCTTCTAGAAGATCCAGATCTCGAGCTAGAAATACATCATTAGTTCCATTCTCCACTCCCTGAGTTCTGATCCCTAGGATGCCAACCTCCAGAGGAATGATTGCATCTGTGCCATAAGCCATGGCAAATAGGGATTCCCCAATTGATCTTCTCGGCGTAGTCCGATATGCCTAGAGTACACTGGGCAATTCATCCACCCGCTTTCCTTTTGCTGCTTGCAACCTCTTCTTAATCCCATCCAAAATAACTTTGTTGGATGCTTCTACTTGTCCATTGCTTTGAGGAAAACTTGGGGTGGAAAAATAATTCTTGATTTTGAACTTTGCACAGAAGCTTTTGATTAGCTTACTGTCAAACTGTGTGCCATTGCAACTATTATTGCTTTTGAGATTCCAAACCTGGTGATGATGTTCTTCCATATGAAGTTCTTCACATCAACGTCTCGAATCTTGGCAAGGGGTTCAGCTTCTACCCATTTGGTGAAGTAATCTGTTGCTACCAGTAGGTACTTCCTTTGTCCAGTTGTTTGAGGCAGTTTTCCAACAAGATCCATGCCCCATTGGGCAAATGGCCAAGGGCTGGACACCGGGTTCAAGTCTGCTGCTGGTTGATGTATTAGAGGTGCGAACCTCTGGTACTTCTCACACTTCTTGACATAGGCTTCGGCATCTTTCTGCATATAGGGCCACCAGTACCCCTGTGTAATGGCCCTATGAGCAAGTGACCTGCCCCCAGCGTGGCTTCCACATACTCCATCATGTATCTCGTACAGAAAGTCTTCGACCTGTGCAGGATACACACACCTCAGAAAGGGTCCAGTAAAAGATCTTCTATAAAGATATCCTTCTACGGTCAAACTAAATCTTGCCGACTTCAATCTGATCTTGTGCGCTTCTTTTCGGTCATTTGGCAGCTTCCCATCCCTAAGGAATACTTTTATTTCATCCATCCAACTTGGTCCCATCTCCAAACACATTGCTTCACGCTCTGTGTTCAGTGGTTCTATGCTTGGACCTGACAAGTAGTCAACCATTATTGTTCTTGCCTCTTCAAGCTTCATTGCACTAGCCAGGTTGGCCAGAGCATCGGCATGGCTGTTGTCATCTCGACTAACCTGCTATAGTCGGCAGTTCTGAAATAGGGCTACCAGTCTGCCCACCTCTTTTGCATAGGCCGACATTTTTTCATCTCGGGCCACCTATTCGCCTGTTGCCTGATTGACGATAAGCTGGAAGTCACAGAAGACTATTACCTTGTCAGCTTCCATTGCTACTGCCAACTTTAGTCTTGCGATCAGCTCTTCATACTTTGCTTCATTGTTTGAGGCCTTAAACCCTAAACGAATAGATTGTTCCAGTATCTGCCCATCTAGCGATACTAGTACTACTCCTGCCCCCGCTTCTTATCGGTTTGAACTCCCATCAACAAACAACCAGAAGGAGTCGCCGATGTAAATACTGCAGGGCTTGAGTTTCTCTTTGTTCCTTTGCTCTGTTGTCCCCCGCTGGGTTTTTTTCTTGCTCACCTGGACATTGCACACATCGGCTCAACGGAACCCGATGTGTGATGGAACCTGGTGTGAACTCGGCCACGAAGTCGACCAAAACTTGGCCTTTGATTGCTGTTCTGGGTCTGAATTCCAAGTCATATTGGCCCAAGGCCACTGCCTATCTGGCTATTCTGCCTGTCAGATCTCCCTGCTGCAATAGGGATTTCAAGGGGTGTTCAGTTAACACTACAATTTTGTGGGCTTGAAAGTAATGATTCAGTTTCTTGAAAGCCATTACTAAAGCCAGTGTTAACTTCTCTAAGGGTAGATATCTGGTCTCTGCATCTGCAAGGGTTTTACTTACATAGTAAATAGCCCTTTGTTCTCCCTTTTCTTCTCGGATTACCACTGCACTTACTGCATGTTCTGAAACTGCCAAGCATGGTTTTAAAAACCGGACCGGACCGGCTGGTTCAACCGGTTGAACCGCCGACCGGTCGGGGTTCCGGTCCAGATACACCCACTGAACCGGTCATAGTGGAAAACCGGCCTATTTTGAGAGAACCGGGAAAACCGGCGGTCGAACCGCCGAACCAGTCGACCCGATTCCGGTTCACCGGGTTTATAAAACGAATTTTTTGTTTTTTTTTTCTTTTTTTTCTTCTTTCTTTCTTTCTTATTATATATATATATATATATATATATAATAAAAATTTAATTAGAAACTCTCTTTCAAGGGTCTCCTCTTGTGAGGAATCCCATTGAGAGCTTGAAATTATTGTGAAAGCCTCTATCTATTTATAAAAAAAAAAAATTCTTCCAAAAATACTCAAGAAATCTATGTGGGATTCAATCAAATTTATTGGAGGGAAACTTAAAATTTTGATATCCCTCCAAGATTTTTGCTCTTCTTTCAATCAAATTATTTGAATTAAAATCATATGGAGAGAATATTGAATATTTGATTTTTTCTTCCAAAATTAAAATTAATAATATTTTAAAATATATTTTTATATTTTTTAATAAAAAAGTATTAGGAGAAATATTTAAGATTATTAAATTTTTTAATTTATAATCTAATTACTTATATTTTTATTTAAATATAATTTTAATATATTTATGACGTCACGGTTCGATTCCGGTTCAACCGTCGATTCCGGTTCAACCCGACGGTTGAACCGGTGACCCGTCCACCCGGTCATTTTTCCGGTTCACTCACCGGTCCGGTTTTTAAAACATTGCTGCCAAGTATAAGAACAGCTCCTCTCCGGGTACTAAATTTGAGAGAACTAGAGTTGTGGTCAAATACTTCTTTAAGTCGGTCAAGACGGCTTCGCATTCTTTGGTCCATAAGAAGTCTGTGGCTTTCTTTACTAAGCTGAAGAAAGGCTTACATTTATTAGAACTTCTGCTTACGAATCTGTTCAGGGCTGCAGCCCTTCCAGTCAACATCTGCACTTGTTTTGTAGATGTTGGGCTCTTCAGTTCTAAAATAGCCTTGATCTGATCTGGGCTTGCCTCAATGCCCCTTCTGGTTACTAAATATCCTAAGAACTTACCAAACCCAACTCCAAATGCACACTTCGATGCATTGAGTCGGAGCCGATATGTTTTAAGGATGTCAAAGACTGCCTTTAGGTCGGCCAGATGACCTTCAAGTTCCTTGGTCTTCACGACCATGTCATCTATGTAAACTTCTACTGTTCTGCCAATTAGATGTCTGAACATCTTGGTTACCAATCTCTGGTAAGTTGCTTTTGCGTTTTTCAACCCAAAAGGCATCACTCTGTAGCAATACAGCCCTTTTGGGGTGATAAACGCAGTCTTCTCCTCATCTGGCGGGTACATAGCTATCTGATGGTACCCCCTGTAAGCATCCAGGAAGCTCATCCTTCCATGCCCTGAAGTGGCATCCACCAGTTGGTCAATCTTGGGTAATGGGAAGCTGTCTTTGGGACAAGCCTTGTTCAGGCTAGTGAAGTCCATACAGACCCTCCACTTCCCATTCTTTTTCTTCACAACAACCGTATTTGATAGCCATGTCGGGTAACTTACCTCTCGAATGGCTCTGGCCTCCAGAAGTCTGTCCACTTCTTCTTCTACTGCCTCAACGTACGTCAACGTCGGCCTTCTGGCTCGTTGGATTACAGGTTTGGCCGACTTGTCCACATTCAGTCTGTGGCAAGTGACCTCGGGGTCAATGCCAGACATCTAGTAAGGCGTCCAGGCAAACACCTCAATGTTTGCTCTCAAGAACGCCTCCAGTTCTTTTTCTTCTTCCTCAACCAAGCCCGAGCCAAGAAGGAAGAAACGTTCTTTGTCCCCTTGCCGGACAAGGACTTTCTTCAGAGCTTACTCACTCTTCTCGACTGGCTCTTTGCCGACGTCCTCCAGGACTTTCATGTCTTCATCCTCAACCTCTGCTGGTTTTGCTTCCCGTATGTTGTAGGTAGATTTCATTACTGCCATAGAGCAATTCTTTGCCTGCACTTGATCCCCTCTAACCTCCTCTATCCCATGCTCTGTTGGGAATCCTAGCAGCTGGTGCAATGTTAAGGGAACAGCCCCCATTGCATGCAGCCATGGTCTTCCAAAAATAGCATTATAAGGGGAGGGGGTGTCAATTATAGTGAACTCTGTCTTCACCCTCTTGGTGCCAGCCTGCACCGTTAAGCTTGCTGCTTCCAAGGGCCATGTCAGTATTCCATTGAACCCAACCATTGGGCCATTGGACTGCTCCAAGTCATCTTGGTGAAGGCTAAGCTCCTTGTAACACTTGACATACATGATGTCACAAGAGCTGGCCTGGTCAACTAAGATGCGCTTCACTTGGCACTCTCCAATTTGGAGGGATATTACCAAGGCATCGTTGTGTGGATGTTGCATCATCTCCAGGTCTTCTTCAGTAAAGGACACCACTGGTCATTGGCTCTCGTCTGTCCTAGGTCTCTTCTTCCTGACCTGATACACATGTTGTAGGTGTTTTACTCTCTGGGTTTCCTCCCTTATCTTATTCTCATTCACCTTTGAGTGGATCACATTGATCACTCGAGGTCCACCTGCCTACGGTTGTGGTGCTGGTGGGGGTGGTGCTGTCGATGCCTGGGGCAGTCTTGCCTGCTCTTCCCTTGTCCTGGCTTCGTCTACCAAGTCCCTTAAATGGCCCTGTCTTACCAGGTCTTTCAGATGTGACTTCAGGGCTCTGCACCCTTGAGTCAGATATCCAGCCTCATTGTGGTAAGCATAGTGCTTGCCAAGGCTTCTTCCTATAAATTCTCCTGGAACCCTTGCTGGTGCTCTGTAATATGGCTGATTTCGGATCTTCTCCAAGACTTTGTGAACTGGGATTCGGAATACGGTTGTGACTGCCTGTGCAACTCTCAACCCTATCTCTTGTTTATTATTCCCACCATTACCTCGGCCTCGTTTCGGCGAGCCGTTTCCCTTTTCTTGCTTCGACACCTTTGTCCCCGGCGTGTCTTCCTCGGCCCTGGTGTACTTCTCTATTCTGGCCATTAATTCCTCCATACTTTTTGGCAATGTTTTTGCCAATGATTTTCAAAGCAGACAATCATCTTTTAGGCCATTCTTAAATGATACGCCAGCCACCTCTTGGTTGCATTCTAGTATCCGGTTGAATACCTCATAGTACCTTTTGGCGTAGGCCCTCAGGCTTTCGTCCTCGCCAATTTTCAGAGCCATGAGGGCGTCCACCCTCAATGGCTGTAGTTTGTTTGTCACGAACCTGGCCACAAACATCTCGGCCAGGCCTTCCCAGGTTTTCACAATTCCTTTCGGCAACTTGTGAAACCAGTCTGATGCAATTTCCCCGAAGGATAAGAGGAACACCTTGCAAAGCAACGGCTCGTTCCCAATGTACAATGCCATCGAGTTCAAGTACAAACTGACGTGAAAGTTGAGGTCCGATTTACCATCGTATATCTGGAATCTCGGCATACTAAACCTTTTCAGGGCCTCAAATTTGTCCAACTCTACCGAGAACGGTGTTTTCGGCTGACAGGGGAAGTTACCTCGGCATTCTGTTGCTTCCTCTGGAGGTAATCCCTCAGATCCTCCTTGGTCCGTCCTGGAGCTCGGCTGTCTCCAGTCATTATGAGTCCTCTTGGACCTCTCTCCGTTAGTTGCGTCGAAACAGAGTTCCTTCCCTTGAACATACCGATGTTCTTTGGGGTCAGTTTCTTTGGTACGATGCGTCCTCCGTGAATTTCCCTTCATTGACTCTCCTCGCCCGACTTCCCTTAAAGGCCGGTGAGAGTGTTCCTTGGTCCTGGTGTGCTGGGGGGCTACAGGGACAATTTTTTGCCCTCCCTTCTTGGCATCGTTCTTGGCCGCTGGAATCGGCGTATCTTGTAGCGGGAACGGTGGCTGCATGACGTTGTTCTGCATCAGGAAATTGGACAACCGTTTGCAGGTCTGCCAATTTGTCTGCCATTCCCTTCATCTCGTCGTCCCTCCGCAAGCATCTATCTTTCCATACCTGGAGGTCGTCCTCGTTGAAATACCCGCTCCGGTCCGATTTCTTCGGTACACCGCCCTCCTGGCCGACGTCCTTTCCTCCGTGATTCTTATCAAGAGTCTCTTCATTGAAGTTGTCTTCTTCGACGTCAAGGTCAATATGTTTCCCACTCTCAATAGGGGTGTCGTCCCCAACCTTCTCTTTCTGTCCGTCGTTGGCCATCTATTCTCCTTTCGTTCTCACAGACGGTGCCAAATTGTGTGTGTCAATTTCCGACCACACTACCAATCAAGCACTCAGCTGGAGAACACTGGCAAAATAGATTAAACCCGAACGACCTGTCACAAAAAGAAGAGATTCCGGCGGTGGTTCGTCCACCCGGAGGCACTCCGACGATCAAGTCAGTTATCTCTCAAAGATAGCAAAAGTGCTTAACTCACTATTCAGAATATACAAAGCATACATTAGACCCATGAGGGTGCCTCTCTTTTATAGCCAACACAACTTAGTCACAATAGAAGCCTAGCTTCAATGGACTTAGGATTACTGCTAATCTTGGACTCCCAGTAGGATTGGGATAAACTCTCTAAGAGTCTTATCTTTATCCAAACTGAAGTCCTCTCCCATTCTAGGACTCTTGTCCTTATCCGCTTATCCCAGATTTTGGTTTCTTCGCAGATAACCTTGGCCTAGCCGAGATCATCTCGGCGTCATGACCAGGACACGTAGCACCTCGGCCACGTGTTGTCATTCAAAATTTATGTCTCCACATATATAAATCTCCAAAAACAATATATAGTGATGGCCTAAAAATCTCCAACTTAATAATTCTTTAAATGCTTCAACTCCAATCGCCGCTAGATTTGCTCCACACCTGAAAAATAAATTAATTCGGGAAGTATATACAATACAACATGAATGACAAGGCTCGGACAAAGAATAAATCAATAGGGATCTAACAATTACACAACTGATTAGATTCGATAATAAAGCAATTTACCCAATTACACAAACAGACTAACTAAATATGTGATAATTTATCCAAGACCAAATACCTGGTCCATTCAATACATAACCAGTGACCGGCCTCACCCATCTCACCTAAGCACAACCACTCATCCGGGCTACTGGTCCAAACTATTGTCAAGGTCCACTCGATCCATGTACAGAGCATTTCCACGTCATTTAGCCAGACAAATCAACACTGACTATATAGAATTGTGAAACCCCGTATTTTTATATAATAAAAATAATATATATTTTTAATTTTCTTAAATAATTATTCACAATATTTTGAATTTAATATTCTGTATATTTTTATACTGAAAATTTATTCAAAATAAAATAAAATAAAATATTTTTGACTTTATATTATTACTCAATATTAATTTCTGAGCCGTATGATATTTTTATTATATTTTTCTCTATATTTTTTTGTAATCAAATTACATTGGAACCTAATATTTTCCGTACTAAAATCTAATCAGAAACCATGGGTTTGCTCCCCATGTTTTCTCACATCCCACCTTCCACGTGCAATCATTTTCTAGATCAAAAGAAAATGTGGTGGACATGCAGATGCTATATACACCAGCTATTCCATTTTCTTTTATCAATTCTTTTTAATTTCTATCTTCTTTTACTCTTGCTCATTTTGCCCATAAATTGAGCCTAAGTTTTCCTCACCTCTCTTCACTTCTAGTTTCATCTCTCTCAGTTCCCTCTCTTTCCCTCCACCTCTCATTCTCAAAACTCTCTTTCTCCTTCCTTATCTATGTTTTTCCTCCTCCCCCCGACCTCCATAGCCACGGTTTTAACCCACACTATCACCAACTCGCGAACTTCACACCATGGCGCACCGTCGGACCGCCACCACCACCATCACCTATTTCCATTATCATCTAGAACCACCATTCACAAAGTGTTGTAGGTGAAGAAAGAAGGAAGATGGAGGAGAAAGAAACAAAGTTAGAGAAGTTTATTTTAAAGTTCAAAAGTTGGTTTTCGGCTTACTTTCGGCATGCCAAAACCATCCATTCCGGGAAGAAGTGAGACAAATAGGCCATGTAAGATGAAGTACAAAGTAAGTTGAAGAGATTGGCGAAAGAATGAAGTAAAACCGCTAAGAATTAAGAAAGTTATGGGGTCCGAAAGATGGTTCGAAAAAAAATGTCCGACACGGTAGGAAAATAATCTTATTTTTCGTCAAATTTTGGAGATCCGACGGCATGCAAAAAGAGATGGAACAAGGGGTGTGAGTAGTGAACCAAAAACTAGACCGTGAAGGTGAATCAATGACAGAAAAATAAGATAAACGGAGTTACGATGAAGAAGATACAAGCATTTGAACTGGTGACATTGAAACTAAATTTCTGGGTCTTGTTCATGCATGCTACGGTTGTTGGAGAAGATGAATTGAATTTTATCCAGCATTTCTCGACCCATGGTGCTACGGTGCATCCTAGTACCTTTAGGTTAATCGAGTGGTCCTACGACTTTGGGGATGACCACTCTTAGGTTTTTCGACGTGTAGAATCCATTTTTGGGGTTAGATCTTTCAAATTCTAAGTCTAAGATGATGATCAACAACTGAAAGTTCTAAGAGAATCCAATGGAAGATCAACGGTGAGATCGCGTCCGATTAATGTGAAATTTCAGTAAGACGATCATGGAGCCAGGACGGTCATATCTTACGATCAAAATCATAAATCAAATTCGGACGATAAATCATTAGCAACAACATAGTAGAAGAAAACCCTCTCAACCTTCTCATTTTTTTATATTTGAAATTTTCAGATTATATACATATGATAAAATGTCTAAACTTGTAGATAGAATTTTATTTATAATTATATGAAAATTTATGATGGTATATCAAATATGTGGTAGTATGAAAATCATGATAATATTGTGGAATTTGGACTTGCATGTGTAGTTTATGCCATTAAAAATATTATTGAAGATGTTATTTGGCCCTTTAAATTTGTCAAAAAGTTGTACGAATTTTTAGAAAATTTTATACTCAAAATTTGAAGATGATTTCTTCTACAAGTTGTTGATAATGATGTCTAGTTCATCCACAAAATTTTTCAACAATTATTGAGTTTTGTACGAATTTATACAAAATTTTAACCAAATCTGGAATTATAGGCAGATTTCACTATGTGTTTGGAAAATCATTAAAAAAAATTTATATTAAACCAAATCTGGTAATTTCTAAGCAAAAAAATGAAATTTGAGAAGTCTAGTTTCATAATAAATTTTTAGATTATGGAATTGATTTATAAATTTAAGTATGGAATTAATTTAAGAAAATGTGATAAATCTATGTCATGAACATTCTTGGAATTTTTAAGAATTATTTATAATTTATTTTTGGAAAATGCTTTTTGAAAAATGACCATAACATGTTTATTGAGTATTCTGTAGATTTATATGAATTTTAGAGCTGTATAAGTAATTTATTTATAATTTTATTTGCAAGATATACATTCTGAAAACTTTGGCAGATTAAGGAGGAAGCAAAAATTATCTCTTCAATTGTTTATTTGGACTAAAATTTAATATTGTGCTAATCTAATCTTGTAGATTAAAAATCCATGCATGTGTGTCATTATGATTTATTTCTTCTTTTTGGTATCTACATTATTACTTCATACCATGGTTTAAATAAATTGTTTATTTAAATTTTGTACAATTGTTTATTATTGTGTGACATGTGTAATATTTTATGTTTGGAATTTTAATGAGTTAGTATAACATTATTGGTAATTAAATGTTGAATTATTGTGAATATCTCAATAAGTAAAGAAACACGAAATTTAACCAATGATACATTAAATTTTAAAAGTGATGGGGTGAGCCCGGTTTAGAATCTTGCGCAAGTGAGTTGCGAACCCTAACATGGCACGGGAAGGTATTTCGGCTCTTCTATCGGTGTAGGCGATATAAGGTTGGTGGTGCGAGTGTCACAACATAGACTGTTCCCTTGGGGCAGACCGTGATGTCACGACTCGAGTATGTAACCCTGGTGCGTGGGCATCATTGGTAGTTACAGTAAGTAACATTTGAATATTTGACCAAGGGGGAGTCAGAATTGCCCGTGGCCATTGCTTAGCGATTGAGTGGAAATAGTGTTCCGCGGGGAGTTACTTAAACTTATCTGATAAACTAAATCTATGAGAATTTAAAAAGAAAAGTGGGCATTTTCCTTATGATGAAATACTGCCTCTGTTTGTCATTTTTATTTATTTATTATCTACTGTTATTATTTCAACTGATGGCATTCCTATTATACTTATTAAATGCTACCTGTTATTCTGTTACTACGCATTATTCACTGTGGGTATTATTATCGAGGTGAGTATTTCGGGTTGTAGTATCTTATTGAGCTCGTCGCTCATTGACATCCTCGTTGCCCTGGCGTTTCATGCTAGGTACCAAAGAAGCCGAAGGAAACACCGAGGTGTTGGAAGGTAACATTCAGCCCTGATTAGCTTGAAGCGTGCCAAAGTTCCATGAACCATTTTTCTGAGTTTTCTAGTTTTTCTCTAGTTTTTTTTATTTGTGTACTAAGACAAAGTTTTAAATTTGACTGGAGTTGTAATTTAAGAACTTTTAGCTTTGGTGTTGTTAATTAATGGATGATGGTAAATTTGGTAGCAACATTGATGAGGATTCTTAATTAAGAAAATTGATTTTAAGTTTTAAACCTTATTATGATGTCCCCAAATTTGGGGACGTCACAAGAATAACTTCACAGAATTTATCAAATGACTAGAATAATTAAGAGGAGTACAAATGAGAAGTAATTAAAATAAACACTCTTTGCAAAGAGATTTAGAACAAGCATATTGTATACCACTCGAATTATCTCAAATCAATCTCCTCCGTTGCCAACACTCGAATTTCAATATTTCTCCATGAATCTCCAAATTCTAAGCCATAAAGTATGTAAGGTTTAACAAAATCTACAATTCCCCTCTTGAATAAAATGCTAACTCTCACTCGAAACACTCTTAATCTAAACTCTAAATCTATATAACAAATGGAGAGAGAGAGAGAGAGAGAGAGAGAGAGAGAGAGAGAGATGAAGCAAAAACAAAAGGATGAAAGAAGAAGAAGAATGATAGAAATGGTTGAGATGTGAGCTCAATTTATAGGCAAGGATACTTGGGACAAAAGAAAAGAAAGACTTGGGGCAAAAGAAAATGAACTTTACTTGGTGGGCAAGAAAAATGGATTTACTTGGAGAGAAAGGAAGATTAAAGAAATTAAAAGAAAATAAAAGATTACTTGGTAAGCAAGGAAATGATGAAAAAATAATAAAATAAAATTTACTTGGTGCCCAAGAATAATAAAAAAAAAATTAGAAAATCAGGGAGATGAATAATAATGAGGTGGAGATAAAAAGAAATAAAAGAAATAGAGAAAATAAGTTAGATTCTCATCTAAAAATTTTACCACCAAACTATCACCAATATCTCTCATTAAAATGTTAATACTTCAAAAATACGGGATTTCACAATCTATTCCCCTTAAACAAATTTCGTCCTGAAAATTCATAATCTCTAATTCTCCAAAATTTAATAACTACTAACTCCTCAAATCACACGCTTTTGCTACACATTCTAATATAAACAGCCGAGTTTAAATTTTTATTTTTTTACCTCAAATATTGAACCCAAATATTAATAACCCAATAGATCCCATTTAAGACCTACTCCCTATGCTCTGATACCATTCTGTAATGCCAAACTTCCAGCCCGTTAATAAATCAAATCAACCTCAAATTTAAAATTCTAACTAATTAATAACCTCAAAAATACAAATTGGCTCCAAAATAAACCACAAATGTCTAATTATAATTTATACAAATCTCCAAAAACAATATATAGTGATGGGCCCAAAAATCTCCAACTCAATAATTCTTTAAATGCTTCAACTCCAATCGCCACTAGATTTGCTCCACACCTGAAAAATAAATTAATTCGGGAAGTATACAATACAACATGAATACCAAGGCTCGGATAGAGAATAAATCAACAGGGATTCAACAATTACACAACCGATTAGATTCGATAATAAAGCAATTTACCCAATTGCACAAACAGGCTAACTAAATATGTGATAATTTATCCAAGACCAAATACCTGGTCCTACTCAGCACACAACCAGTGATCGGCTTCACCCATCTCACCTAAGCACAACCACTCATCCGGGCTATTGGTCCAAACTATTGACAAGGTCCACTCGATCCATGTACAGAGCATTTTCACGTCATTTAGCCAAACAAATCAACACTGACTATATAGAATAACTTCACGGAATTTATCAAATGACTAGAATAATTAAGAGGAGTAAATGAGAAGTAATTAAAATAAACACTCTTTGCAAAGAGATTTAGAACAAGCATATTGTATACCACCCGAATTACTTCAAATCAATCTCCTTCGTTGCCAACACTCGAATTTTGATATTTCTCCATGGATCTCCAAATTCTAAGCCATAATGTATGTAAAGTTTAACAAAATCTACAATTCTCCTCTTGAATAAAATGTTAACTCTCACTCTAAACACTTTTAATCTAAACTCTACATCTATATAACAAATGGAGAGAGAGAGAGAGAGAGAGAGAGAGAGAAAGAAATGAAGCAAAAACAAAAGGATGAAAGAAGAAGATGAAAGATAGAAATGGTTAAGAGTTGAGCTTAATTTATAGGCAAGGATACTTAGGACAAAAGAAAAGGAAGACTTTGGGCAAAAGAAAAGGAACTTTACTTGATGGGCAAGAAAAATGGGTTTACTTGGAGAGAAATGAAGATTAAAGAAATTAAAAGAAAATAAAAAAAAAATTACTTGGTAAGCAAAGAAATGATGAAAAAATAATAAAATAAAATTTACTTGGTGCCCAAGAATAAAAAAAAAAATTAAAAAACAAGGGAGATGAATAATAATGAGGTGGAGATAAAATAAATAGAGAAAATAAGTTAGATTCTCATCTAAAAATTTTACTACCAAACTATCACTAATATCTCTCATTAAAATATTAATACCTCAAAAATACTGGATTTCACATACATTTTATGCTTGGCGGGGATGCATCTTATTCTTTTCCATTCCGGTAACTTGCTATCAATTAATACTCTATAAATGGATGATGTTCTTCCATTACACAAAGTACTGAATGAGCAAGTTTATTCCCAAACTTATGTCTGTTCTGGATCTAAAAAAATTATTCTATAAACAAAGCCGTAGTCTAACAATTGTGCGGCTATTAAATGACGAGATCTGTCTCTAATCTCTATCTCCAGTGGCTCAAAAGTTGCTAGATTTATCTAGCAAAGACAAATGCTGAAATCGAGATTACACTGACATCTTCCAAAATATTCTGGCCTTTCTCTACATCTTTCTTCTTATAAACAGGGTTGTTCTCCATCATTGTAGAGATAATTAATATGTCATACCGGGGCATTGAACTTCTGCTATGGAAAGGTCCTAAAAAAACTGTTGTATAGTGACTAGCTCTCTATTCTAATTCGCATTTTTTTATTTTATTTTTAACAATTAGCAGTGTGTGTGAATTTAAACATGATACATTTGTAATTTTTTTATTTAAAATTTTGAATGATTTAATGATTAAGGAAAAAGTATTTCTCAATTACTGAATGTAACAGTTACTTGATTACTGGATATAAAGGGTATTTTTTGAAGAGAAAAAATTGTTACAAAGTTCACACTAAATTAGTTGGGAAAATTGGTCTAAGATCCATGCCCAACTTTTGATAGGAGGATAGATTCACAATAATATTTTTTGATGCCTAAGGTCCCTCAATGTTATTTTAGGTTGTAAAATACCTATTTGGATGGTGCAGATCGATTGTGCCTTTTACAATTCTGGGTGTGTGTGTGTGTGTCACTACTGAGCTTCAACAATGGCAGATGAAGAAGAAGAACAGCAAACTCTGATCTACGAATTACGAAAAACTCCTCCAAATCCACAATGAGAATCATTAGGTTTCTCAAACCCTGTGCAAAGCTAATCAACCAAGCAATCCCTGTTCCAAACACTCCTTTCTTGTCTGAAATCTTTCTTCACAGTCTTTAACAATGGCCTTCAAAAGTCCTCCTCAGAGCCTGGAAACAACCCCAGAGAAGATGGAAGGAATGGGTTGAAACCTTAGCTGAAAAACAAGGCGCCATTTGGAACCAAACTAGTTTTTGCGATGTTATCATGAGTTATATATACGAAGTTCACTATAACCCTGATTTGGTACTTGGGTTGTGTGAGTTTTGGTGTGCGAATTTTCTCTGAATTTGGCCACTGTGTGAATTTTCTCTGGATTTGGCCACTGTGAATTTTCTCTGGATTTTGGCCACTGTAAATTTTCTCTGGATTTTGCCACTGTGTGAATTTTCGCGGATTATTCAATGTGTGTATTTTCTCTAAATTTTTGCCACTGTGTGTATTTTTGTTACTCTACAATAATACATTCAATGATGATTAGCTATGAAGATTTTGTTGTTCCACATTTTGTAGATCAATTGCGTTGAATGTATATTGTCTGCAGAGAAATTCTCTGGGAAGAAATTCTCTATGAAGTCCAGAGAAATTCCCAGGAGAGAAATTTTCTGAATCGAATCTTCTCTGAATCGATATTGAGGGAGTTTAGACATTATGAAAATATTAGATATCCTTTATACTATAAAATCTTAATATCAGGGACCCTAAAAAAAAAATCCCCAAATTAGTTTAACTCTCTATATAATAGAATAAACAATATTATAGTCACTACTAAATTTGTGTACCAAATTTTGAATAAAATCTGATATGTAATACTAAATTTGTGTACCAAATTTTGAATAAAATCTGATATGTAATCAATGCATTGAAATAAGAAATGACAGGCAAAAAAATATTGGGGAATTTACAAGTTAGTGTTTTCTTCCCAAAATAATTACTAATTCATAAAAAAGTTTGAAATTTTAATTATTAAAATTTGTAAAATTTATCATTAATTTAGAATTTTTTTTACAAATGTACATTGACCTGTTAACTCTCCAAAAATATTTAACCAATGTTTTTGTGATATCCAAAATTTGGTCAATATATATATTTTTATATTATACTCTTTTTGGACTTGAGCTGATACAGAGATTAATTACTTACAATCCATTTATTAGAAAGCCCAATAACATAACCATTGTTATTTATTACGGGCTGCTCATATGGACCAGACATCCAATAAGTCTTGCTCCAAACTAATAGGTCCAAGTTTTCGATTTTGCCTCACAACCCAACCCACCAACCTATAATTTTTAACTTATATAGAATCTCACAACAAATTCACCACATTTTCAATGATTATCAACAACAAAAAAAAACATAATTTTTAAGACTAATAATATGTTCATAAAAATCACACTCAAAACTTATTCGATAATAGCTCAAACTAATATGATAACTAATAATTTTACCTAGCTCATGCCCAAAATTTCCGCTTGACCTTACGATAAAAGAAAAGGGAAAAATGCCAAGGGATATCTCTAGAGTATTACTTACGCTGTGTTTGGTTGAGGAATTTGGGAAGGGATTTAGAAAGGAAAATGGGAAATATGTGTGAAACTAGGTGAAATATAAGTATGTTTTATTTACATTTCACCTATCTTTTCCATTTCCGTTTCCAAATCCCTCAACAAATACAGCATTAAGGTTCTATATTGTTTTTGTTAAAATATATATGTATATTATTTTTTTTTATTATACATATATATAAATAATAATAAAAAGTCACTTTTTCAACAAAATCCATCATATTTGGGCAGCACTAAAAATAATCATTTTTTCCCAAATTTCTTAGTATTTTAAGTAGTGATTTTTTTTTATTGATTTTTTTTTAAATAACGTGCAAAAAAAATTACAATATAATCCAAATAAATTAAATTTTTTTTTTTTTTTAAATTATCAAAATAGACCTAAATCTTTAATGTTTTACATATGTCATTGTTCGCTTAACCTTCAGACGAAGAAGCCCTAAAACAGGGCCCACCACGAATAAAGACAAAGGTTTTAAAATATTAAAAACCTTTAAAAATGTTAAATAAAGTTTAGAAATCAGTAAAAACAAATAAAATTGATAAAAAATATCTCAAATTCTGCTTTTATAAAAATTCAGTTTTATCTTTTATCTTCTTCTTTTTTTTTTCTTTTTTATTTAAATATAGTAAGGTAACATTTGTTAGCAAGAATCAAAATAAAAAGAAAAAATTATCAATCAGTGATTGTTTCAAGAACTTATTACAGATTCATGAAAAAAAAAATTATAGTGTTAATTAACTTATCAAATTTATTACTTATTTATAATTATTTTTAAAAATTATTCAGTGCAATATTTTCAAATAAAAACTAAAAAAATAAAAAGAAATGAGAAGCGACCCGCACGACTGCTTACGTGTCATAAGATGAATGAAGGGACTTTAATGCGCCAACCACATGAGAAATGATAGACTTGCACGGCAGTCCTTTAACCATATATTTGTCTTTTTCCCTCATCCTAAATCAGCCCTCACCAATTTATTTTACTCAAAAATTAAAAAGTAAATTATAAATACACTAGTTAAAATTTGATTAAAATATAAATTATTTTTTATAATTTTAAAAATTATATTTCACCATTTAAAGTTTCTAATTTCATAATAAATCGTCACTTTTATTAATAAATTATTAAGTCAATTAATAGTTTTTAATGATTTTAAAAATATGTTTCAATTAATAATTTAAGAAATTTTATTATTGTATAAGAGAATAATTATGAATTGTATTTTTTTAGTTAATTCTATTAAATAAAAAATTATAATAAGGGGTATTTATAATTTGTCAAACAACAAGGAACAATTTGTATTTTAAGCAAATCTCAAAAGGTGTATTTGTAATTTTTTCAAAATTGAATAAATAAATTTATAAAAAATTAATAAATTACAAATGCATTTTCTAATATTTACTTAAAATATAAATTACTCTCTATATTTTAAAAATTACATCTCACCTCTTAAAGTTTCTAATTTCATAACAAATGACTCTTTTTATTAATAAATCATTAAATTAATTAATAATTTTTGATGATATCATTAAATTTATTTCAATTAATAATTCAAGTAATTTCATTATTATGTTAAAGAGTAGTTAGAATTTTATTTTTTTTCTAGTTAATTCTGTTAAATAAATTTTTTTGACATGGGAGTATTTGTAATTTTTATACTATAAGGGACCATCTGTATTTTAAGTAAATTTGAAGAAGTATATTTTTAATTTATCCTAAAAAAATAAATCAACAATAATGACAAAATTGGGATATAATAGAACTGTTTGATGTAGTTATTGTTGTCCAAATTGTGAAATTAAATAAATAGATTTATGAAGAAATCAAAATTATATACCAAGAACATATGCTGATAATTACAACTAAATTTCAACAGAAATACACAAAACAATAAAATGGTAAAGAAACCAAACCGAAGCCTGCACGGTAGCAGTTTCCTTAAAACAGATTTCGCCGCCTCACGGGTCGAGTGCTTGAGGAATCCCGGCGTCTGTCTCCCAGGATACGACGGTCAAAAACCAGCTACGGCAGAAGCACTCTCTGTCTAGCTTAGCGAACAAAAACTGTGGCAGCACTCTCTCACTGTAGGAACTTTCTGGCAAACTGACTTGTAAAATGGAAGCAAAAATTTCTATATTGAGACTTGACAGGAGGGTCTCAATTTATACATGTATAGAGAGAGAGAAGAGCCTCCAGCCTTTAAGGCTGGTCATTAAAACACATTAACCAACATCCATAGCCCCTTTTCAAAAAATTGAAAAGTTTGGATGCCCAAAGATTCACACCCTTTAGCCAAGAAAAAGGATTTAAATACCTTTAAAATCCATTCATGAATCTAACATCATGAGGCAATTTCTTGGCAATTTCTTATTCAAATCTCAATGGTTTTTGGCCACTTGGACCCAACACAATAATGGTTGGGACCACTTTAATATTTAATTAAAGTCACCACACTTTAATATTAAATTAAAGTCACCAAAAATCATTTTTTCCAACAATCCCCCACATGAATAAAAATTGACCGAATGACTCAACAAACGGACATCGTTCAACAATAATGACTCGAGAGAGAGTACAACGACTAACCCCGACATCAGAGAAGGTAGCTTTTGGCTTTGAACCTCTCCCAGTGAAAACCTATCGAGTTTACTGGCTGATCAGTGAATATGAAATCTTGAACTGCTCTGCCGTTTATGTAAACTGAGACAATAGATCTCACACGGGAATTACTCCTACCACCATTATGTTCTCACTGGTGTGCCCTGTATGGCCCTAGGCACTAGCCTGGTTCAGCGAGTGGTTTCAAAGAATCTTGGCCTGCCCAATTCTTCTAGAAGCGGCCCCACTTCAAACTCACATAGGTGACTCTACTTTAGTATCCTGCTATACTTAGCTCAACAGCTTAACACACTAGAGTCATTAAAAGCTCAGCTTAACCTCTACACTTGCAGGTATCACTGATAAAAAGAATGGCTGGAGGTTTAACCTCCTCAGTGACATACCACCGTTACACGCAATTAGGTTGTCCCATTGAACCTAGATCTTGGGATCTCCAGTCAACTAGGTTGGGTTTCCATTCCGGTAACTTCCAAAGGCCTCAACCCCATTCCTTTTGACGACGTTTCGACTAACACTCGATTTAACCCTTTGGTTAGCGGATCCGCAATGTTGTCCTTAGACTTTACATAGTCTATAGAGACAACTCCATTCGAGAGTAGTTGTCGTATGGAATTATGTCTACGACGGATATGTCTAGACTTTCCATTATACATATTACTCTGTGCCCTACCAATTGCAGATTGACTATCACAATGAATACAAATAGCTGGCACAGATTTAGACCAATGTGGAATATCTTCAATGAAATGGCGAAGTCATTTAGCTTCTTCCGTTGCTTTATCCAAAGCAATAAACTCTGATTCCATCATTGATCTAGATATACACGTTTGCTTGGAAGATTTCCAAGACACGGCTGCCCCACCAAGAGTGAACACATATCCACTAGTGGACTTTGAGTCCTTTATATCAGATATCCAATTCGCGTCACTATAGCCTTCCAGCACCGCTGGATATCGAGTATAATGCAGCCCATAATCCCGAGTGTAGCGTAAATACCTTAACACCCGCACAATGCCCTTCCAATGAGAAGTATCGGGACTATTTGTGTATCTACTAAGCCTGCTAACCGAGTAAGCTATATCCGGCCTAGTACAACTCATCAGATACATTAAACTTCCAATTACCCGAGAATATTCTAACTGAGAGACACTCTCTTTATTATTCTTGGTAAAATGTAGACTTAAGTCTACAGGTGTCGATGACACACTCGTATCTGATCCACTAAACTTCTCAAGTATCTTATCAACATAATGAGACTGAGAAAGTACAATTCCGCCAGATATTCTGGTAATCTTAATTCCCAGAATAACATCTGCAATGCCCATATCCTTCATGTCAAACTTAGAGTTTAACAACTTCTTGGTAGTTTTGATCATTTCATCGTTACTACCTATAATGAGCATATCATCAACATATAGACACAAAATGACATAACCTCTGTCAGTGTCTTTGACATAAACACACTTGTCACATTCGTTGATTCTAAACCCACTTGACAACATTACGTTGTCAAACTTCTCATGCCATTGTTTAGGCGCTTGCTTCAAACCATACAATGATTTGACAAGTTTACAGACTTTCTTGCTTTGCCCTGGAGCTGAAAACCCTTCAGGTTGCTCCATGTAGATTTCTTCATTCAAATCCCCATTTAAGAAAGCTGTCTTTACATCCATCTGGTGTATCTCTAGATTGCGCAAAGCTGCTATCGCAATCACCATGCGAATGGATGTTATCCTAGTTACAGGTGAGTACGTATCAAAGTAATCCAGGCCTTCTCGTTGCCTGTACCCTTTGATAACGAGCCTCGCCTTATACTTGTCAATTGACCCATCGGCCTTCATCTTTCTTTTAAAAATCCATTTGCAGCCTAAAGGCTTACAACCTGGAGGTAAATCTACCAACTCCCAGGTGTGGTTCTGTAAGATGGAGTCAATCTCACTTTTGATCGCTTCTTTCCATAAAGGACTCTCAGGAGAAGTCACAGCTTCGTGAAAAGTTTGAGGTTCGTTCTCAACCATATAAGTCAAGAAGTCTGGACCAAAAGATTTGGACATCCTAGCCCTTTTACTCCTTCTAGGCTCATCTAAAACCTCAATTTGATCATCACCTTGATCATCAACATGATCATCATCACTAGCAAGCTCATCAAATTGCTCCAAAGACCTCGGAACCCCTTCATGGGTTCGGCAAGGAAAAATGTCTTCAAAGAAACATGCATTCCTTGACTCCATGATGGTATTCCTGTGTATGTCTGGAATTTCAGACTTATGTACAAGAAACCGATATGCACTACTATTATGTGCATAACCAATGAATATACAATCCATAGATTTCGGGCCTATCCTAACCCGTTTGGGTGTAGGTATCGCCACTTTTGCAAGACACCCCCACATTCGTAAGAATTTATACGAAGGCTTAACGCCTTTCCATAACTCATACGGCGTCTTGTCCACCTTCTTCCGGGATACTTTATTCAGAATGTAATTTGCAGAGAGAATTGCTTCCCCCCACATGTTCTGTGGCAATCCAGAACTTATCAACATTGCATTCATCATTTCCTTTAGCGTCCTATTCTTCCGCTCAGCAATCCCATTAGATTGAGGAGAATAAGGCGCCGTGGTTTGGTGGATAATCCCAGATTGAGCACAAATCTCAATAAACGGAGATTCATACTCACCACCACGATCACTTCTTAGAGCCTTAATCTTGCGGCCTACTTGATTCTCAACTTCATTCTTATAAAGAACAAACTTGTCAATCGCCTCATCTTTGCTTTTGAGCATATAGACATAACAATACTTAGTGCAATCATCAACAAAAGTGATGAAGTACTTATTGCCACCACGTGATTGTATAAATTTTAAGTCACACACATCACTATGCACTAAATCCAACGGTTCTGAACTTCTTTCAATAGAATGAAACGAAGATCTTGTCAACTTCGCTTCAACACAAGTTTCACACTTGTGTTTCGGATTAATCTTAAAAGATGGTATGTGATCTAACTTGATTAATCTACGTAAAGATTCAAAGTTCACATGTCCTAGTCTACCATGCCACAAATTGGAAGACTCAAGCATGTAAGCAGAAGAAGATGCACCTTTATTCATCTTTGGAATAATAGTCATTACATTGAGTTTAAACATACCCCCCAACATATAACCCTTACCCACATACATTCCGCTCTTGGTTAGAACGACTTTGTCGGACTCAAAAACCATGCGAAAACCATGTTTACTAAGAAGAGACCCTGAGACAAGATTCTTACGAATGTCCGGAACATACAGGACTTCGTTCAAGGTCAGCTCCTTTCCTAACGTCAACTTCAGGACCACCTTTCCTTTCCCCTCAACAATCGAGGTAGCAGAGTTTCCCATAAACAACTTCTCACCGTTTGTAACCGACTCGAAAGTTGTAAACAACTTCTTCTCGGAGCAGATGTGGCGTGTAACCCCAGTATCAATCCACCATTTTCTTGGGTTTGAACCCACCAGATTTACCTTAGAGACAACGGCAGACAAGTGCATATCATCCTCCTCATGGGAGTGCTCTTGTATAGTCTGCCATATGAGCACGAGGTTTGGTCTTGTATGGCTTCTTCTGCTTGCGGCAGTCACTAGCCCGATGCCCCTCGCTACCACAGTTATAGCACTTCCAAAGAACCGATAAAGGTTCCTGCGGCTTGTAAGCCGACTTCTTTGCAACACCACCCTTGGCCCCAGCTTAGAGCCTTGTTCACAGGGGCTTCTTCCTTACCCAGAAGATTTGCCATGCTCAATGACATTGGCCTTTACTGAGGAGGTACTCCCTCCTTTCTTTCTATTATCCTCCTCAATCCGGAGTCGGACAACCAGCTCTTCAACTGACATTTCCTTGCGCTTGTGCTTCAAGTAGTTCTTGAAATTCTTCCAACCATTGGGAAGTTTCTCAATGATCACAGCAACTTGGAATGACTCGTTCAAAGGCATCCCCTCAGCATGAATTTCATGCAAGATCACTTGGAACTCCTGGACTTGGCTTATCACAGTTTTGAATCTCATTTAAATCAAGGAACCGGCCAACACAAATTTCTTTGCCCCGGCATCCTCAGTCCTGTATTTTTGTCAGAGATTCCCATAACTCTTTGCTGAGCCTTGGAACAAAACACACTGTATAGTGAGTCTGCCAAGCTGTTGAACACATAGTTCCGGCAAAGATAGTCTGTCTGCTTCCATGTGTCAAGCGCCATGACTTTCTGCCTGTCAGGCTCATTCTCTGCCACGGCTGGAGGATCCTCGCTCAAAACCTTTGCAAGGTTTAGCGTGGTCAAGTAAAACAGCATCTTTTGCTGCCATCTCTTAAAGTTTACCCCAGCAAATTTTTCTGGGCGCTCATGGTGACTAAGCGGTCCTCCCGGAACAGCCGGAGTAACAAGGGTTGACCACAGAGGTCACAGTAGGGGTTGGCAACCAGTTGCCCCGGGGTTCAGATCCCCACCAACATTAGCAGTAGCAGCAGCATCAGTGATAGTTGCCATTTCTGAAAATTACACCAGAATATCACTTCTGTGTTTCCAGAAATTAAACTTAACCCTTAGAAAATCCCTTAGATGAAAAGTTAATTCAAAATTAGTCTCACCACAAAACCTAGAATCGAACATGGTCAAGAAAGTTCCCAGGAAGACTGGAGGGGTCACATCGGTCCCACTTAAAACCCAGTTAACCTTTTGACAAAACTTTCAAGAGCATGTTGACTCCTAGTCCGTGATAAACAATTTTAAGAATTAAATTTTCTTAGGGATGAACTAGGTTAAAACAAACCAAGGTCCAAAACTTTTACAAGCAATGTAAAAATTGCTACAACAATATAAGCAAATAAAACTTGCTACTACAAATTGGTAAACAAACCAACTAATCTCAAGCAAACATGCTTCAAACATTTAAATAAAATAGCCAATCCATAAGGATTCTATTTAGTCCAAAAGCCTTTCCACGCTTAGGTATTCCTATTCAACACAAAGGTTAGTAGTCCAAATTTTTGTTTTACATCCCAAATACTATTCATTTGGTTTTGTATTTGTTTTTCCATTTTTTCGCATTGGTATGCCTACAAAGAAAGTTAGTAGCAAACCACAACAAAATACAAACAAATAATCTAAGAAAAAAGTAAATTTAATAAATTAAATGAAACCATCTAGCCAACTATTAAATATATAAGTAACCAATTAATATAAGGTACCAAAACAAAATACAATTTGTAACTTCAAAATTAAATTATAACTTTAAAATAAAATTTAATAGTCATGAGTTATTAATTCACAACAACCATGTAAACTTGTAATTCCAAATAAATAAATTAAAACAAAAAATTAATGCACGTAATTAGATAATTCAGATTCATGCACCCAATTAAATAATTCAGATTAATCCACCCAATTAGATAATTCAGATTAATGCACCCAATTAAATTCAAATTAATCATGTACACAATTCATAAAACTCTATAACTCCAAAATACATTGAACTAAAATTAATAGGCAAGAGTTACAAACCAATAACCATTTAGCAATTAACATATGCAAATCCACCCAATTAGATAATTCAGATTAATGCCCCCAATTAAATTCAAATTAATCATGTACACAATTCATAAAACTCTATAACTCCAAAATACATTGAACTAAAATTAATAGGCAAGAGTTACAAACCAATAACCATTTAGCAATTAACATATGCAAATAATTCTAAAAAAAAAAAAATTTAATTATGTAATCTAGTCTAGAAAATAATAAGCATGTAACAAATTAAAACTAGAATATAATTAACATGTCAAAATTGCAACAATGGGCACGGTTGTAATAGGCAGCAAGCACATCTGTTCTATTGTTTATTTATTATTATAATACCAAACATGCAACTAAAATCAGAACATGACAAACTCAAAAATCATGCAAATTATATTAAAAAAACTGGAAGTAATCAACCATAAATTATCTAATAAACGTAAACCAATTATCTAATAAATTGGATTGAAACTATAGACAATGAGAAGTAAAAAAGTAGCATGCAATCTTATGAATCTATTTATATAATTTATGAAAACATCAAAAATCTGTTTTAAGCTTGTTGTCCAAATTGTGAAATTAAATAAATAGATTTATGAAGAAATCAAAATTATAAACCAAGAATATATGCTGATAATTACAACAAAATTTCAACAGAAATACACAAACACAATAAAATGGTAAAGAAACCAAACCGAAGCCTGCACAGTAGCAGTTTCCTTAAAACAGATTTCGCCGCCTCACGGGTCGAGTGCTTGAGGAATCCCAGCGTCTGTCTCCCAAGATATGACGGTCAAAAATTAGCTACGGTAGAAGCACTCTTTGTCTAGCTTAGCGAACAAAAACAGCTGCAGCACTCTCTCACAGTAGGAACTTTCTGGCAAACTGACTTGTAAAATGGAAGCAAAAATTTATATATTGAGACTTGACAGGAGGGTCTCAATTTATACATGTATAAGGGAGAGGGAAAAAGCCTCCAGCCTTTAAGGCTGGTCATTAAAACACTATTAACCAACATCCATAGCCCATTTTCAAAAAATTGAAAAGTTTGGATGCCTAAAAGATTCACACCCTTTAGCCAAGAAAAATTATTTAAATACCCTTTAAAATCTCATTCATGGATCTAATATCATGAGGCAATTTCTTGGCAATTTCTTATTCAAATATCAATGGTTTTTGGCCCACTTGGATCCAACACAATAGATGGTTGGGACCCACTTTAATATTTAATTAAAGTCACCACACTTTAATATTAAATTAAAGTCACCAAAAATCATTTTTCCCAACAGTTATTTGAATTCCTTATAACTTTTTTATGTTTATAAATTTGTGCTAGATTATTTGATATAATTTTTCTTTATAATGCAGAAATAAGAATAAATTACACTTTACTACATTCATATTTGATTATTTTTTTACTTTGATCTTTAAATTTTTCATTTTTTTTAACTCTGGCCCTTTACGTTTGTTAAGTTATTCTTTAAATTAATTTACGTTTAAAATTAAACATAAAATGTCATGTTAAATATTAATTATCACATAATATAGAAATATATTATTATATTAGAATTTAGATATATGTTAGAGGTGTAAGTTATATAAAATAAAATATTTTTTATGTTACGTAACTGTCAATGTATCATTTTGTATCTAATTCTTGTTATAAGTTAGCTTTTAAAATAATAAATTGAGAAAAACTTAAAATATGACAAGCCATAATTTTAAAAAAAATAAGGAAAAAAGTAAAAAAATAACTAAATATAAAGAAGTAAAGTATAATTTATTCCTAAAAATATCACTCTATTTGGTTTGCATTTTTTGAAAACAATTTTTAAAATTTTCAATTCATATTTTTATATTTTTAGTGATTTTTTAAATATTTTAATCAAATTTTTTATTTTTTAAATGTACTTAAAAAGTATAAAATTTGTACAAAAATCTTTATAAATTCATTGAATATAACAAAATATAAAAATTTACTAAAAAAGTTTTAAAATAAAAAATTACATAAAATATTAAAAAAATTTGCTAAAAAAATTTAAAATATAAAATTTAATTAAAATAAAAGTGAGTTAATTTACAAACGGATATGGGCCTTGCTAACGATTACCGACACGCAGCCGGGCTAAATACAGAATTATGTTACAGGTACGTAACAGCTTGACCACTTTACACCTTACCAAACCCTCTTGTTGGCAAATTAAGATATCGTTTAGAAATAAGTTATTTTAATAATTTTAATTTTTTATAAAATATATATATAAATAAAAAAATATATATGATAATTGATAATAATTTTTAACTTAATTAACAACGAGACCAAAATAAATACTAAATAAATTTTTTTTTGATGGTACGATGTCACCTATCACAATCACTCATTGTTAAAGTTTTGGGGTAAGATGAAGAGTTATTTACAGTAAAATTCTTAAATTATTGACCACTATTATTTTAATTTTTTAAATTATTAAAGTATATAAATAAATTTTTTAAATTATTTAGAATTATCACTTTATTTTTTAAATTTAAAATATATAAATAGATCGATGAACTATAAAAGCGTACAAATTAAACCCTCATAATAGAAGGAATTAAAGTAAAACTCGCTAATAATTTAAAAGTCTATTTATAGGCTTTTATAGCTTAGGAAATAATGAGCTATTTTGGAAAGATTGTTAAAAGTTATTTTTTAAACTTTTAACTTATTTTGAGTCACATCATTTATCACATTTTTTGTACGTTTTTTTCAATAAAAGTCAAAAAAAGTTAAAAAGTCAATTTTTAACTATCTCCTCAAAACAACTAAGGTAATACTTTTCAATAATTTAAGAAATTCATTTGTATACTTTTATAATTTTGCAGGTTAAAATGATAAATTTTAATTATTTAAGAGATTTTCATGTAAATAACCCAAAGATAATAGAGAAAGTTAGCAGTTTGAATTGATAGAGCAGCCAAAATCTTTTTAGTTATAATTTAATTTTATTAACAAACTAACCTCTATAATCTTGGTAAAAAAAATCTAAAGATGAACTAAGGTACTGTTAGGCCTCCTGTGATTTATTATAAATTTTATTTTGACAATATAAATTATTTGTTTAATTGGAAAATTGTGTGTAGAGAAATCTAGGTGGGTGCTGGTTATGGATTTTACTTTGAAGGTTTCATTCATTCATTTTGCGATTTTTTTTTTTTTTTTTTTTTTTTTTTTTTTTTTTTTTTTTTGCGAGTTCATTTACAGATATTTAAAAAAAAAATAAAATCATAATATAATGATTTTATTATATTTATCATAAAAAATTGGCAAGTATGATTTTACTTTTTATTAAGATAAATATAATGAAATTATGTGATTGATTAATATAGGACAAATTATATTAACGGTCCCTATAATTTGACCCTGAATCCCTCACTTTAATCCCTACCTTTCAATTGTGATACATTTGATCCTGAATTTTGAATTTGTTTCAAATAAGGACAATTAAGGATATCATTACTTAATTTGAAGGGCAAAATCGTTAATTTGATAAAATACAAACTAATTTGACAAAAATAAATGTCAAAAAAATATTTTTAAATTTTTAAAAATTATTTTTACCCACTAAAGATAAAATTATATAAAATTAATAAATCTTTAGACTTTTTTTTTTGTCAAATTAATTTTTATTATGTGTTTGGATGATGATATGTAATGGGTGGTTTTTTTTTTATTAAATTAGTTTCTATTTTTTCAAAAGTCAAATATGGCAACAACTTTAATATCATTATTAAATCAATCCATTAAATCAAAAATCCAAAACTAAAAACATTTCATATATTAAATATATCAATTACACATTAAAATTCTAACAACCACCCATTACATGATTATCATCCAAAAACATAATAAAAATAAATTTGGTAAAAATAAATAAATAAATGTCTAAAATATTTATCAATTTTACATAATTTTATCTTTGGTGGGTAAGAATAATTTTTAAAAATTTAAAAATATTTTTTCGACATTTATTTTTGTCAAATTAGTTTATATTTATCAAATTGACGATTTTGCCCTTGAAATTAAGTAATAGTATTTTCAATTGTCCTTATTTGAAATAAGATTTAAAATTTAGGATCAAATGTGTTACAACTGAAAAGTCATAGATCAAAGTGACACGAGCCTCAAACTATAGGGACTGTTAGTGTAATTTGCCCATTAATATATATATATAGAGCCAATATTTTCATTCTACTTTGTTTCAAATACACTCTCTTTTATGTAAATAAGGACAAAAAGAGAGTATATTTAAAACAAAATGGAGTAGGAATAACAAAACTCTCTCTATATATATATATATATATGGGTAAATTATAAATAC